>CM040246.1:102402399-103002399 GCA_022545495.1 Chrysanthemum lavandulifolium
ACCAGCCTTTGAATGGTTTGAAGAGAAGATACCAATTATTGAGTTATCCAAGTGTTTACCAGTTATTGAACATCTGACTATTTGTCCTTGGAACATTGAGGTAAAAATCATCCACATGGTATATGATTGATTAAACTTAAAAATATGCCTGGTTCTTAATCCTTGTCTCGGCTATGGTTCAAGTGTGACAGTGTGCTAGGAAAGCTTCCAACTGCATTCATCCATCTTAAATACTTCTGTATTAAAGAGATGCTTTTCTTTGATGATGAAGGGTTACAACATCTTGGTTATGTTATCAAAAACTCCCCCAATTTGGAGAAAATTAAGCTAGAGGTAAATATCATAAGTCCATCTTTGTATCTTCTTTATTTAATTTTTTTCTGATTCTCATGCCAAGGTAAACTGACACAAGAAATACCAACACTTCATGTAGATTGTTGAAGATCCTTTCTCTGTTATTGAGTGTGTCAAAAAAGTTGTTGCACTAAAAGATTATACACTAAAAGATTGTTCGGATATATGGTTGGAGCATTTGAAGGAATTGGAGATTGTAGGTTTCGCATGCCAGGAGGCTGAGATAGAGTTTGTGAAGCTTATCCTTGCCAGGTCACCCGTGCTCATGAAGGTAAAAATGATCCTTAACATGAAGATTACCACGGATGAAGAGTTGAAGTTTAAAAGAATTCTGTCTGGCTTCCCATGTGTATCACCGTTGGCAGAAATGATTGTTGAGCGTCAAAGTATTGCTACAAGTTGTTATTTAGATGAGTAAACTCAAGTTAACTTTTAAATATATATGCCTTAGTGAAGGAAGTTCTGTACTAAACAAGTTTGACCATGAATGACTTTTGGGAGCTAATTATGATAATCTACTACTCCAATATTAAGTTACTAGTTCAGTTTGTTTTATGTATTGTCTTTGGTTAGCCTTCTTTGTTTTTTCAGTTGTGGCTGCCCCACAATCGGTGAACTCTAAATGTACCAGATTTTAAATGTCCAGCACAAATTTTTTGATGCAGCGACTGAGGTATCATGACGCTGCTGCAACAATAGGTGTGGCGTCATATATCTTGGTTATATCCTAGATTTTAGGCAACTGTATGTTGATATGACAACCCGAATGTATTCACCAATTAGAAAACATTCTCCATTGAACATATGGAGCACTCTATATCCAATAGCCTACCCATTTCCCACTTCAGTTATATACAAAACGTAGCATCTAAATCGCTGCAGTGAGATTGAGATTCTGTTGGCCAATATTCTACAAAGAAGGTGCCGCCTGTCTTATCTGTTGTATGTTAAGAAAGTTAAACTACATGGTTAAAACGATACTTTTGAGTTTTTTTGTTACTCGTACGATCTACTCGGCGCACATCTAGAAAGTTAAACAATGAATTCGCATTCACCAAAAAAAAGAGAATTGGCAAAATGTGAGTACCATCAGCAAATTATTGAATATACGTATTTTGCTAGTGGCATGGCTTATTTTTTATCATCAATATTGTCACGAATCAATTGCTATTTACTTCACTATCTTGGTGACTTGGTCATTAATTTGCACGTATCACGAATTATATACATGGGCTGAACATTTTAATGGTTAAGTAAAGTGGGCCACTTTTGCAAGTCCTATGAGTCTTTGACGTATCTTTGAAAGAGTTTTATTAGGAAAGTTTGTTTAAGAATCCATAATTTATGCATAATCTTTGTGATACACCATATATACACGAGTTGCTATATCTCCATCTTCTAAAAGTTTGAAGAAAAAATGGAGAACAACAATGAGGATGGTTCACCTTATTCATGGTGGCTTAATAACAACCATAATCGTCCTCATCAGTCTCAATGGCTTCAGCCAACTTTATCAGGTTTGACTCTCTCTTGGATACTAAAATTAATGATGTAATTTTTGAATTAAACATATGATTTTATAGAACGTGTAGTGTTTGAAACTGGGTATAGATTTGTTTTTGATAATTGTGATTGATTTAGTGTGTATTTTAATTTGAAAATTAGATGGTTTGACTGAAAAAGTCAAAGGGTAGGAAAACCTAATAAGTTTGCTTTGTTTTGATGCATGTAGACGTGGAGAATAAGGTAAAGAGCATGTTAAGTTTGATTGAAGATGATGGAGATACATTTGCAAAGAGGGCCGAGATGTACTACAAAAAGAGGCCTTCGCTCGTTCAATCTGTTAAAGATCTTCATGGATCGTACAAATCTTTGGCTAAAAAGTATGACCAGTTAATGATCAGATACGAAAGTGCACGTACATTTTCCAAGTCTGGTTCGCCTATCTCTGAACATAAACGGTTTCCTTTAAAACTTCAGGGTTCTGAGAATGATCATGATCAGAACTCTAGCTCTGACTTGGATTACGAGTTCTTGGACTTTGAAGGACAGTTGTCTCCTGAAAGTCAAACTGGAAAGTCAAAGGTTGTTCTGGTTGATGATGATTTTCAGAAGGATTGGGAAGAGTTGAGATTGAACGTGATAAAACTTGTTGAAGAGAATTTAGAGCAGCAAGCGGAGCTTGTAAAGAGGAATGATGAGAAGAGAGAAGCCATAAATGAGTTGCGCGCTCATGTTCAGAAGCTTGTTGCTGAGAATAGCGAATTGAAGAGTAGATTAGCTGATACAAAAGGTGATGTAAAGAGGAACCGATCTCAGCTCTCGAAAGCAAAGAATGTCATCTGGAAAAGAATTATGCCTGAGTCGCGATGCTAGTCATAGTCCATTTTTTTATGCTAGACATAATCTTGCATTCGTTTATAGCAACTTTGGGTGCAATTGCAATGCAAAGCTAGATATTAGTCTGTTATGATCCATTTATGATTTGCAACCATCCTTGCATTTTTCTTATCTCAAGTGCTCTGGGCATTTTTGCGAACCTTTCTTGTGTCGCGATCATAGTCTATTGTGAGTTTTGCCAAATTGAAATTATTAACCAAATATACTTGGCAGCTTTACAACAGTAAAGCGTGACGTGTTTACGATGAATTTAAAATACTCCTAAAAAAATTCTATTGTTCCGAATGTAACTTATTCTGAGCAAACCAACGTTAGGAATCTTTCTTTTCTTTATTCAACTTATAGATTCACTTTACAATGAACTCGATGACCAATTCAATCTGTGTCTGGCCTCTAAGATTTTGTTCATGATATAGTAAAATACGTTAGAAACTCAATAAATTAATAAACTCTCTCAAATAATATTTTGTGCATGTCCCGATTCATTAATTTATAGATAAACTAATATCGATTAATTAATAACTCTTTTATATACCGAGTATTAATTTTTATAGAATTCCTGCCGTATATTCCTTTGGTATGCAGAATCAATTTTACAACATGTTTATATAACAAAAGCAATGTTGATCATATATGAGAAAAATACAAAGTTTGACCTAAAAAGTCAACGATCAAAATGTATAAAAATAAGACATTTGACCTTAAAAAGTTAACCATCAAATTGTATCTCTTTTCTCATTCTACTACTCAAAACTCCATGGTCCCAAACACAGCAATTTGCACATTTCTGACTGATCTCTTGCTATTTTTCTCAAGAATCTAAATTATAAAAAAGGACTCGGATATTGTTATGCCAAACCAGAATTTAAGAGTAAAAAACCCAATATCATTACAACGTTTTGCTCTAAACAGGACATAGGAAACACTAATAAGCATACCATGAAGGAACACTCATCCTTCAAGCATGGCCTTGGCAGCGTCTATTAGTATTGGTCTAAATTCCTCTGATGCTCTACCAAGCACAGTGTATCCTTCCTTGTCTTCCACATCAACATCTGCACCATGTCTGATAAGTAGAAGAGCTACCTGTTTCACCACAAAAAGAACAAAGCATTAATAGCATTTTCACAATGGTCGACAAATAAAGTCCCCAAATTTGCTCCTGTATATTAGGTACATGCAAAATGAACTTGACCTCCACAACCATTTGGTCATATTATTAGTCGGAACAAACAAAAGTAACATGTTAGCAAGTTGGCACTAGCGAACATGAAGATGATTGTGGTTGTGAGAAGATTATATGGATTTAATGCATGCAATCTACTTATAAGTTGTGTGTCTACCTCTTTATTATAGCATATTACTGCACTCATCAAAGGAGTTTGTCCTGCTCTATCAACAGCATCAATATCTGCACCTTCCTCGATCAAGAGTTCACACAACTCAGATTTCCCTGTACTTGCCGCACGGTGCAGGGGAGTGCAGCCAACCTGTATTGGTAGAACACCAATCAGTTAGCAGCCAAAAAGAAAAGATAAATGATGAGGTTTTTAAAGTCGAAAACGTTAGATAACAGTATTAAGTTACAAACCTTGTCCTTCGAATTGACCTTTGCACCATGCGAAAGCAGAATTTCGGCAACTTCCACCCACCCCTTGCTGGCAACATAGTGGAGAGCAGTGCGCCCGCCTTCATTTTTCAAATTTACATCAGCCCCTGTTCATCAAAATAATAACTTTAGCATATAATATATTCTTTGTAACCAATTCCACTTAACATTTAAATGATACTCAAAATTCAAATACACCAGGAAAGAAAGCAAGCAAACATGACAAAGCAAAATTTCTGCGATGGCTTTAATCACAACATATGTCAACAAACACTAGAGCACAAATACGGATATTCAAATGCAAAAACTGCAGCAATGACTTCCACAGAAAATAACTCGTTCTTTTTACAAGACACAAACAACTGACTACAGATAGATTTGCAGCTGAAGTGGACCAATACGGATATTCAAATGCAAAAACTGCAGCAATGACTTCCACAGAAAATAACTCGTTCTTTTTACAAGACACAAACAACTGACTACAGATAAAATTTCCAGCTGAAGTGGACCCTTATTATCTTCCTAAATAGCTAAATGGATCTTAAACCTAATAAAAGACAATATGCAATCGGGAAACCAAGTCAAAATAACATCCATTGAAAATATATTTTCCTCTATTAAATGCTTTTATAGGATTTTTCAAGAACAAAAAACAATTTGAACTAACTGCTCAGCGAATAAGATGCATTTATATTCACTACAAGTTATAAACATCTAACACTGAATTACAAACAGAGCCAACAAAAACGCATTACAAGAGCAAGCTGTAAATTAATAATCCAACCTCTATCTAGCAAAATCTTGACAATTTCAACATTTCCACTGCTCGCCGCAGAATGCAATGGCGCCCAACCTTCTTCATCAGCACTGTTAATACCACTAACGGATTGATCAAAAGCTGAAAGTATCTTCACCACCTGATTCATCACATACATTCCAGACATTGGTAAAAAGCAGTTATCATTCTTTCCCCATCTCAATGTATTAAAACTACAAATCACCTCAATATATAAAAAAAAAGTAATCGGCTAACAAACATCAAAACCTTAGAAGACATCTAACCAAACACCTCACTTGAATTTCATCAATCTACAAAATCATCTGATAAAATTCACATAAAATACATACTCGGATACTCCCTTCATCCAAGAAACGTAACAAACTCACTTCAAACCTAAGTAACAGAAATTTTAATTCGAAGCTGATAGGAATCTTGCAGCCAAATAAACATAGCATACAAGGCTGTAAATGAACCGTAGGCAGGAAGTTCGTTTGGTTGATAAACTAACATGAACAGGATTTTATGTTCATTTATGTTTTGTGAAGATTCATTAGTCCATTCATTCATAAATAGAAGTATTAGGTATATACTCTAATAACGTAGGTATATCCCGGCCCAAAGACATTAAGGCTCGTCAAACCCGTCCATTAACACACCAAAGAAACACGCAGTATAAGGAAGGAGACAACTGGCATTCCGAACATTACTGAATCACAGAGTGATTGGTGTAAATGCGGTGGACTACAATGTACCTGACAAAGATTCCATCCCATTGTACTAGACCACGGATGTAACGATATGTGTCATTCTTGTCTGCTTACACAAACGATGACGAGGTCATCTTCATTGTTTACAAACAGTAATTTATCTTCATTCACTTATATTCGTAAAGCCAACAAGCTCATTCCCCAAACCCCCCAAAAAAAAAAAAAAAAAACCTAACTAACTAACTAATCCAAACACTCACTTAAACGATTTTACAAAAAAAACCTTAAAATTAGAAACTAGAAATTAAAATACCTCTGTACGGGCAGAAGAAACAGCGACGTGAAGTAACGATCTTCCGTCATCGTTACGGAGAGTGACCAGCTGCGCCTCAGAGAGTGATTTGAAAGCCGAAACGTCGCCGTTTTCAGCAGCTTTGAAGAGATCGTCGGTGTTAATATTTACAGGTTGGTCAATCTCCATATCCATTACTGATTTTCAAATTTGTGTTTGGAGTAAGGTTTTGAGTGTGTCTGTATGTGTGTGTTATTAACGATGAAGAAGAAGAAGCTTGCACAGAAAGAAAAGGGTTTATTTGTATTTTTAATTAAGATGAAGGGGTTTAGGAGAAAAACTCATGTCTAGATTTGTAATTTTAGTAAAGGGCAATAGTTATTCAGCGGTGTTATTGTCACATTAGTTTTTTCTTTTATAATTCAAAACCTATAACAAATTTAGGCATAAAATTAGACATAAATTTTTGGTCTTTAAATCACTTCTCGTGACTAATAATGTAAACATATATAAAAAGTCAAAATAAACAACAACTTTTGTCTTATTCCTTCTTCCATCTATTTTTTGACATCTTCTTCTCGAAGAAAAAAACGAAACACAACACACAAACACACAAAATAAATACAAACACACGCAAAAACATAACCACAAACACAAAACCCACCAGAAAAAAATAAATAAAAACAAATAACCTGGATGGTGAATTTGACGCCGAGACGTATAACGCAAGGGGGTATCGCCTGATGCCATGGGTCGCGCCATAAAGCAATAACGAGTCATATGGCTCAGAGTACCGAGTGCTATAAGTTTGATAATAACAAGTTTAAATAAAATTTTAAAGGCTATATGTTCTTTATCAAACAAACTTTACATTTTCAAGGTTGGTTGTTGAAAATGATGTACACGTTAAACATCATGTAAACTTGTAGAAAAGAGTATACTAGTTATTTAATTGAGTAAACTGCATTAGCTGTTTATATGTAATTTGGCGAAATTACTAACGTAGCCTTTGGTTTTTTAAAACATAAAAGCGGCCTTTTGTGACTTGTGAGAAAGTTTTGGGTTTTGCTCGTAAAACATCTATAATAACTTTGTCTTTTTCATCTTTGAGATTCATTTGAATTTTGTTCGTAAAACAATTATGATGTCGGCCTATTGTTCCATCTAACACCCTCGTATCCAAATGCCTATTGATAATCCCCATCTTCTACTATTGCCCCCACCGTTACATCTAACTCACCCTTACGTTCACTAGGCTTCAAGCAAACATACTAGGCTTCAACAAGCAGGCATCGGTCGTCCCACACAACAAGTCAACTCACATACCATCCCTCTTTTCCCCAATTCTCTATTTACCATAATTAGTGAAATCTTATGAACGGTGAATATACAGTGTGGAAAACTAGAAGGGGGGGGGGGGTTGAATAGTTTTACAAATTAAAACTTCGTTTTAAAATATTTAGATCGACTTATGTCAATCTATTTAAAAGTGTATATTGGACATTGGTAGATAGATATGTAAGTGTGTAATGGAAAGATAAAGAGTAAGAAACACATAACCACGACACGAGTGTTTATAGTGGTTCGGCTACAAGGACACCTTCCTTGCCCTACTCCACTCCTCGAGTCACCTACTCGAGAGTTCGTAAACACTACACGACACCAACTCCTTATGGCGAGAAGCCTTCACAACGCCGCCTACTCTTTTTCGGATTAGGCTTGTAACACTCTTTGGGCAGACAAGGGTAAAGATATCACAATCGGTTTCATATCGAACTTTGAATACTATACAAAAGCGGAAAACCTTTACAAAACTTACAAAAGATAATATAAATAACTTAATATTCAAAATAAATCTAAGATCCCTATTTTCAAATCTTGCTGCCGTCTACTCTCGACCCGGATCGGCTATCCCATAAGCTCATCTTGAATGCTTAATACATGCCGCAGAAAAGAAAGTGCGGTGAGCTTACAAAGCCCGGTGAGCGAGATATAACGTAAATGAGCTAAACAAAACAATGTACAAATAACGAAATCAAAATGAAATGGTGATGAGGGATCTTTTAGGATTCTGCGGAAGCACAAGTAAACAGAAATCCAAACAACCACATAACAGTTTAAACACCTCATAGCACATTAATGACACAAACACAAACACATCATAACAACCAAACACTTAACACATTAAGAATAACAGATTACATATAAGCCAAACGAAAAGTCTAAAGACTAACGGAAACAATTCCTAGAAATAATCCTGGCATTCATACAAATCAATTAATCAACATTTAGCACACTTAAATCAATATAGTAGCAGCGGAAAATAGCATTCAAATCATGGCAGTCTCACAAGTAAATAGAAAGCATAGTAGACAAACCATAATTAAATAAACCAAACAAAACATAGCATAACCATTAGCAATTATTAGAACAAATATCATAAACTAAACCAGTTCTCAGATCAATCCTAACATCAGCAGAGTTAAAACATGGCAGGTCACATATGCAGATAAAACACTAACGTATAAGCAAGGTTCACAAAATTAACTGAACAAATTATACATACTAAACTTATAGAATACTCACTTTCACACTAGCACATTCATCTCACAGATCAACGAATTCACTTAACGATAAACTAACATAATATCAGATAACAGCATGCGAATCCTATTTAAACATATTAATCATAACCTAGCATAGTAAACGGTAGTCACATAAACATACACAAGCATAACCACATAGAATAACATATAATAATCCGAGCACATAATTATTAACACTTGAACATACCGAATCAAAATCGAATACTTAACATAGAAATAACGAGATAAAGATTTAGTTAACTACCACGAGCCGAACATATCATATCAAACATCATAACTATATGAAACAATCTCAAAATAAGTCGGAGTAGCTAGCTCCCGAGTTTTATGAAGACGCCGTATTGCACACGACATCATTCACCTATAATAAATCATATCGGATAACAGATCGGATCTAGGATGCATCCATCGCCCACAAACATATATTGGTAATATAATATAACTTGAGCTCATAACATATAACAGATAAGGGATGGCGAACTTCACTCTCTCGCCTAGAGTCATGGGAGAGGTGCATCAGCGGCGGACATGGAACCCCATGACTAGTTATTATTTTGGCTCGGGTGTCAACTAACTTAGGTCAAATAAAATTTCAATTATGACACAAGTCTTAATCAAACACAAGGTTGACAAATAACATATTAGATAACTCGTATCATAAGGTTCATATTCAAAATAACAAGGTTCAACAATATGCATATCAAAGTCTTCCTAACATAAAGTTCAAATCGGATATCGCATGGTTCAATAAAACATAAGTTCGGATAAACAACAGGTCAACAATCGTGAAAGGGTTCATAGCAATGGCATCGGAAACCTAATAAGTAAAATAGGAAAGCTAACGAAAAGAACATCATAAGGAACCTTTCTTGAAAAGGTCAGAATATCTGTACCTTAAAGCAAATGAGAGGAAAGCAAACGAATGTAGGAATACGAAGATGTAACGTCGCGTCTCCTTCAACGAATCTACACGGATTATGATTTATTTAATACTTATTAGCATCATTAAATTATAACTGATTCATCTCTTTAATACTTTTAGAGTTGTCAGAATATTCTCATTTTTAGTGACAGAAGGAATTCCAACATTTTAGAGTATTAATCATTAATTAGCCAAACTTAGGGGTTGCAAATGACAAACGGTAACTTAAGGGCTTAATATGATAATTATCTTATTTGAGGACTTACATCATTCAAAGTATAGGGTTTACAAATGTCAAGAACGGATTTTAGGACTCTTTTTTCAAAACAGTTTACACAGCCTTTATAACTTACATGATTAACCAAAACTCACACTTGTCGAACCCATAATTACTCAGAATTACATATTACACCTTTAACATCTTTAATTTCACGATCTAACCTTATATTATCAGATTTTACCTCTTTGTAACATCTTTGTAAATTCTAAAACCTTTGGGCTAAAATGGTAAAATATGATAATATAAGGGATCGTGAAATTAAAGATGTTAAAGGTGTAATATGTAATGCGAGTAATTATGGGTTCGGCAGTTTTGGGTAATCATGTGTTATAAAGGACAGTAAACTATTTTGAAAAAGAGTCCTAAAACGCTCTTGACATTTGTAAACCCTATGCTGAATGATGTAAGTCCTCAAACAAGTAATTATCATATTAAGCCCTTGGGCTGCTTGTCATTGCAACCCTGGCTAATTAATGATTGTACTCTAAAATGTTGGAATTCTTCATTACTAAAATGAGAATGACCAACTCTAAAAGTATTAAAGAGATGAATCGCTTATAATTTAATGATGCTAAGTATTAAATAAATCATAATCCGTGTAGATTGAGGAGACGCCGACGTTACATCTTCGTGATTCCTACATTCGTGCTTTCTCATTTTCTTTAAGGTACAAATATTATGACGGCACGAAAGGTGGGGTTATGATGTTCTTTGGTTTTCTATTTTACTTATTAGGCCGCTATTGCTATGAACCTTTCCCATTGTCGATTGTTTGTTATGGAACTTATGTTTTATTGAACCATGCGATATCCGTTGAACTTTATGTTAGGAAGACTATGCATATTGTGAACCTGTTATTTTTGAATATGAACCTTATGATATGAAAGTTATCTAATATGTTGACTTGTGTTTGATTGTCATAATTGAAATTTTATTTAAGGATGGTTGACACCGAGCCAAAATAATAAATAGTCATGGGGGTTCCATGTCCGTGTCGCTGATGCACCGACATGACTGCAGAGAGCCAAGTTCTCGCCGCTCCTGCTCGTTATATGTTATGAGCTCAGTTATATTATATTACCAATATATGTTCAGGCGATGGATGCATCCTGGATCCGATCCGCTATCCGATATGATTTATTATGGGTGAATGATGTCGTGTCGCTGCCTTCATAAACTCGAGCTAGCCATCCGACTTATTTGCTGATTGTTCTATATGTTATGATGTTTGATATACAGGCTGTGGTGTTAACTAAATCTTTATCTCGTTATTTCTATGTTAATTCGATCTAGTGTGTTCAGTGTTAATAATTATGTGCTCGGATATTATATGTTATTCTATGGTGGTTATGCTGTGTTTTGTGACTACCGTTACATGCTAGGTTATGATTAATATGTTTAATTAGACCGCATCTATATCTGATATTATGTTAGTTTATCGTTATGAATTCGTGTGATGTGCTGTGTGTGAGTATTCTATGTTTGTATGTATAATTTGTTCCTAATTTGTGAACACTGCCACGTGTGTTTATCTGCATAAGCGACCGCCATGTTTTAACTTCGATGTTAGGATTGATCTGGCTGGTTAGGTTATGATATCTGTTCTAATAATTGCCAATGGTTATGCTATGTTTTGTTTGGTTTGTTAATTATGGTTTGTTGCTATGCTCTATTTACCTGCTGTGATTTGAATGCTATTTTCGGTGCTACTATTGATTGTGTGTAAATGTTGTGTGATTTGTATGAATGCGGATTATGCCAGGGTGTTTCGTTGTCTTTAGACTTTTCGTTGGCTTATGTTGTAACTGTTATTCTTAATGTGTTAATGTTCGTTGTTATGTGTGTGGTCAGGTTAATGGTATAATGTTATGTGGTTGTTTGATTTACTGCTTGCAATCTTAAAAGATCATCTCATCTCATTGATTTCGATGTTGTACATTGTTTTGTTTAGCTTTGTTCGTTATATCTGCTCACTGGCTTTGTAAGCCACCGCGCTTTCTTTTCCCGCGCGTGTAAGCATTCAGATGAGCTATGGGATAGCCGATCCGGGTTGAGATGAGAGAGCAAGATGGGAAAAAGGGATCTTAGATTTATTTTGAATATTAAGTTATGTTATATTATCTTTGAAGTTTTGTAAAGGTTTCCGCTTGTATTGTATTCAAAGTCTCGATATGAAACCGTATGATATCTTTACCCTTGTCGGTAATGGGTGTTATTATGGTATCGAGCTCTGGGTTTTGGGACCCTTAGAGCTTAGGCTATGACACGTGAGGATTGGGTAGATTTAGGATTTCCCCGCATACTTTCTTTGCATCGGCTATCGTGCTTAGACCTTGCTAATAGTTGGTTATTCTTTTAGATGGTTATTCCTCGTCAGCCTAGTTCATCGATAGGAGCAAACAAGGACCATTTCGGCAACCTAAGGAGAGGATGAGGTGGGCGTTGTCATTGCTAAAAGGCGCAAGAGGTTTGATAGAGTGAAGCGGACCAATAGAAGGATACGAGTTAGGCCTATATGTGGCCATGCACCATCGAGAGAAGTCGACCTTGAAGGGCGTGAGCGGAAAAGTAGTGAAGAGTACGAAACTAAAGTTGTTGACAACCAAGGTTTCACCACTAGGTATCATGATAGATGTCCCAAGTTCTTTGAAGATGGAGGAGTAGGTTGGCACGAGTCGCGATTTGTATGCTTTTGTGGATCGTGTCGGGAGGAAGAAGAGAGAATCGGAAAAGTGACTTTGCTGATCAATTACTACCGCGATGTGAAGGAAATAAGAACGGATGGATAAGTGAGGAAGAAGAGGAGGAAGAAGGAGATGAGGAAGAATACGAGGTGGACTCGGATCTAGAATCTCTGACTTCTAGTAGGTTTAATCCAGCACAAGGATAGGAATTTAAGCCGATTAGTTGTCCTCTTTATGAGAAATTTCTGACATTGGATTTTGAGTTTAGATCCTTTTGTTTCATTTAGATGATTGAATCTTGGATTATTAAGTTTTGTTTTGGATGTTCATCTTATGACGATTTTGCAAATTTTGTTTGATTAATGGAAATTAAAACAAAATTTTGAAAGTATAGTTCCTGTCTGCTGTTTCTTTCTGCTAGATTCGTTGAGTTTCCGTTAGTCCTCATAAGTTTCGTCTGCTATTTATCTTCTTAATGATGTTGTTTTATTACCGCTTGAATGAGTATGACTATCATGATAGTATACTCATGTGGATCACGGTTTGTTATAGTATGTTACTTGCTATCGTATGTTATTTATATGTAATATGTTTTGTTATGATATTAGTTATGTGTTTTGTCATGACCCGAGACCGAGTATAATGACAATAAGAACTTGTTATGTGATACAAGTATTATGACGCCGATCAGCGTAATAATACCGAGATCATATAATTTGAACTTATTGAAATTATGTGACGTCTGGGGAAATGCCTGTGGTTGTTACGTGATTGGACTTTGACTGGTATCTATTATTTGTCACTCCTCATGTTTGATTGGAATTCCGTACCTAACTGTGAGATTTTTCGTCAATATCTGTTACGTATTAGTTTTGTACGTTTGGAATACGAAATTGTGATGATTTGTGTAAACTATGGATTGCTATGTTTGCTCTAAATGTGTACGTCTCCGTGTACCTTTTATTGTGGTCTTAGGATTTTCGTGAAGTGTTTGAGGAACATTAGATCCTTTTAGTTTGATTATCTGCGACTAGTGAGGCCGATAGGATTTATTCCGTCTATGCATATGTTTGTTCTCATCATTAGATATCTGAATAAGTTAGAAATTGTCGTTTGATTTTCTACATCTCATACGATTATCTGCTATTACTTTGATAGTAAACCGTTTCTTTCGAGATAAGTTTAGCGTTCATCATTTATTCCTTGAAGTTTCGAAATCCACAATTGTTGCCGTTCTGTTCCGTCTTGTTCAATTTCGAGGATGAAATTTTATTTTTAGAGGGGAAGAAATTGTAAAACCTGAAATTCTAAAATTCACAAAAAGACCAAAATACCCCTATGATCAAAAAGTATGAATAATTAATTTAAAGAGTACCAAATAAGCTATGTAAATTCAGAAAATTATTAAGAAATATCACATATGATAATAAATTTTAATGACTTTGTAAAGTTAATTTTTATAGTTTATAATTTTATAAAATCAGTTTTGTGTTTTATATATATAGCCGAATGTATTTATTAGGTTTTATAAAAGAATAAAATTAATAAAGGCCCAATACAAATTTATAAAATTAAGATCCCATTTATTTTCAGTCCATTATAATATTAAGCCCACAAGAAAATTAGTAAATCATATATAAACACATTATACGGTTTATTCTAATCCCTAATAACCGATTATACTAAAACCGACTCTAAAACCCTAAATAATTCGACATTCGTTTTTCAAGGCTTAGAGCTATTTTTCTTGGACGAGTTTGAAGGTAAAGAAGGTGTTAAAAATCTGGTTCGAGGTTCTAAGGTGCTGGATCGATCGTGGTAATTTTTCTGGGTCGATTAGGGTTTTGCCGAGTAGAGTTTTTGGTTTCTTTTGTTCTAGCGTTCGATTCTCATCAAGGGTATGTTTCCAATATTATTTTTAGTCCTACAAGTCATATAGAACCTGTAAAAATTAGTCATGCATAATTAACAAGTCGTATGGAATTGTTTTGAATTAAAACCCTAAAAGCGTATAAAATAGCGAACGAGCATATGATAATTTTGGAGCCATGATGAATTTTTAAGCTCTTATATGTTATCGACTGAATAAAATACATGTTCATGAATTGAAGCTTGTGTGATTTGTTAAGGGTTTGTTTTGTTGATGCATATGAAAAAGGAAAGAAAATAAAAGGGACGATTAGGGTTTATAAAATTAGGGTTTGCTTGTTATAACTAAGGATAATTAATGCGTAGTAATGATGAATTAATGATGGGTTAAACCTAGGTTTAGGGTTTGTACTTAAATTATGCATAATTGGTTTAAATAAAAGTTTTGGGTTGGTTTTGCAAATTATGAAACTTAAAGGTTATTTACGTAAGCAATAAAATAAAGGTACTAAGCATTATAAAATAAGTATGAGGGTTAAGCGTGTAATTTTGGATATTTAGAGGCCATTCGAATTGTTATTAAATTAAAAGGGTATGTTTTGTAAATTCTAAAACCTTTGGGCTAAAATGGTAAAATCGATAATATAAGGTTAGATCGTGAAATTAAAGATGTTAAAGGTGTAATATGTAATTACGAGTAATTATGGGTTCGACAAGTGTGAGTTTTGGTTAATCATATAAGTTATAAAAATTTGTAAAGCTGTTTTGAAAAAAGAGTCCTAAATCCGTTCTTGACATTTGTAAACCCTATACTTTGAATGATGTAAGTCCTCAAATAAGATAATTATCATATTAAGCCCTTAAGTTACCGTTTGTCATTTGCAACCCCTAAGTTTGGCTAATTAATGATTAATACTCTAAAATGTTGGAATTCATACGTAAACTAAAATGAGAATATTACGACAACTCTAAAAGTATTAAAGAGATGAATGGTTATAATTTAATGATGCTAATAAGTATTAAATAAATCATAATCCGTGTAGATTCGTTGAAGGAGGCGCGACGTTACATCTTCGTATTCCTACATTCGTTTGCTTTCCTCTCATTTGCTTTAAGGTACGAGATATTACGACCTTTTCGATTAAAGGTTCCTTATGATGTTCTTTCGTTAGCTTTCCTATTTTACTTATTAGGGTTTCCGATGCCATTGCTATGAACCCTTTCACGATTGTTGACTGTTGTTTATCGAACTTATGTTTTATTGAACCATGCGATGTCGATTTGAACTTTATGTTAGGAAGACTTTGATATGCATATTGTTGAACCTTGTTATTTTTGAATATGAACCTTATGATATGCGTTATCTAATATGTTATTTGCTGAACCTTGTGTTTGATTAAGACTTGTGAAGTGTTTGAAATAATTTTTCGTCATTTTTCGTCATAATCTGGCTCTGATACCATAAACCTGAACATCATAAAACATATATAAAGACTAAAATACCCTTGGAATCGAAAAGTATGAAATCGTAAAATACGTTTATAATCATTTAGCGAAATTAAAACCTAACTACGAATAATAAAACTTAACGAATAAGTTCGTGATCGATTTTGATACGACGGAAGATTTAAGCGTTCGCTATTATGATTGGGCCGTTCGTTGGATGGGCTCGTTTCTTTTTGCCAAGCCGAGAGCCAAGGAAGAACCGAGGCGTTTGTTTTGTTCGGTGGATCAAGGCGAAGCCCGTATGGGCGTGCGTTTGGTTGTGTTCGGTTGGACCAAGCCGGCCCATGCCCTCCTAAAGCCCTAAACCGAAATTACTACTACTATAAATATAACACATAAACTCAAAAGTGAAACCTAGTTTAGTTTTGCCTCTTTTCTTTCTTTGCTCCATTCGGCCGAACCATAACACCCATTGGTGTCGAGTTTTTGCTTCAACCAAGTTAAGGTATAACATGTTATCGTTTTCCTTTGATGTACCTTACGTTAATATATTGTAATATGTTTTGTTTAGTCGGGGTTTGCGTTTTCTTTTAGGTGGCGGCCGTGTGAGTCAAGCGAGAACAAACCATACAATTTAAACCTTATAAGTATTAAAGAGTATGTTACGTAATAAGTATTATTGAATCGGATCATGAATATGTCGAGTTATATAAGAACCGAACCATATGTATTAAAACCAGAACCATGTATATGTTCGCCAAGGTGTAAAACTTAATAACTTGAATATGTAAAGTGCTTAGATGAGCTAGGACTTGCATAAAGTATCGTGGCGAAACCCTAGATTGAGCGAACCACATAATGAGTTTTGAAAGTGTATTAAATAAGTAAGAGGTCATATAAGCGTGAAACCCTAGTTTGATGTGTGAGCCGAATAAGGTATGCCAAACCACAATGGTTTGTGAACCGTGTCTCATATCGTGCGTTATTATAAGTCAAGTGAACTTGTAAATGTAAGCGTGTAATTAATCCGAGTAATAAGTAACTTGTATGTCACATAAAATCATAAGCGTGCAAGGTGAAACATAAAAGGAAAGATTATTTCATGGCGTGTTAGGTTAAGTAACGAGTCATTTATTGACGTAACATATAAAGTAAATGCACATTAATATGATATTAAATGAATGAAAACCCTAGAACATAAATGAGTCGATTAGGGTTTGAAGCTAAGTATATTAATTAGTTATTTCATGTGTGAGTTATAACGTTTAAACTATTTTCACATTTAACCTAAACTTTAATAAATGACATAATGAACCTTAATCTACGATATTGTTTATAAAACACTTAAGTCTCATTTAATTATAAAACCCTAAAGTATTAAGATCATTAAATACATTAAGTATGAACACCAAATATTAAAAGATCATTTAAACGATTATGGAATCATAAATAACGTGTCTGACCGTTAATGTGTATAGGTTACGTGAAGAAGGAGTAATCCTTTGCTTTCCGTGTTTACGCTTTTCGATCATTTGCTTTGGAATAGGGTACAAATATTACGACCTTTTAGGTAAGGTTCCTTATAACGTTTTCTTTTCGTTAGCTTTTATATTAGGATTTCTAAGCCTTAGCTATGAACCTATTTTGTTATTTGATGTTGCTTATACGAACTTGATTTTGAATCATAAAACATTTGATTTTGAACTATATGATATGAAAACTTTGACTTTGAAAACATGATTTAATCTTCGATAAAGTATGATCTATAGGTTTGACATTCTAATTTGACCTAAGTTAGTTTGACACGAGGCAAATAATAACTAGTCATGGGGGTTCCATGTCAAGTGTCGATAATGCACTTGACATGACTCTAGGGCGATAGAGTGAAGTTCGCCACGTCCACTTATCATCATATCCATTATGAGCTCAAGTTAAGTTATATTATATTATCAATATATGTTTGTGGGCGTATGGGTGCATCCTAGATCATATATGTTATATATTATATGTTATATCTTGTATGTTATCGATGATTGATCTTTGCGTGCATGCGCCTTCATAACTCAGTAGGTCTCCTACAAATGTTGCCTTGTGTGATTATGAATATGAATATGATTATGTTATGGCATATGTGTGCGGGCTCGGGGAGTTAGCTATAAAACTTACTCTATTATCACGATTTATATTTGAAATGATTATGATTTCGCTATCTTTCTTTCACTTTATTTCGTATTCGTTTTGCTTGTATATCATTCACTTGGGATTTTGAAGCTCACCGCATTTCTTTTCTTCAGGCGGTATCTAAGCATTGAGCTGGGTTTTGCTTTGGGATGAGTCTTGAGTGGACTTACCTTAGAGATTTTTTAGCTTTGATCTTATGATGCCATTTAAGACTTTATATTTCAGATATTTCATTCGGAGTTTATTTTTCCGCTGGGACCTATGTATTGAAGTCATTTTGACTTGAATTATTTCAATATTTATGTTAAGACTTCTTTTGGATATTTATGTTTGCTTTGATATGACACCATTATTTGTGATTCCTTTACCCTTGTCGGGTCGGGGCGTTACAATTTATTAAAACATAAGTTCGGATAAACAAAGTCAAAAATCGGAAAGGAAACCTAATAAGTAAAATAGGAAAGCTAACGAAAAGAACATCATAGGAACCTTCTTGAAAAGGTCGAATATCGTACCTTAAAGCAAATGAGAGGAAAGCAAGCGAATGTAGGAATACGAAGATGTAACGTCGCGTTTCCTTCAACGAATCTACACGGATTATGATTTATTTAATACTTATTAGCATCATTAAATTATAAGCGATTCATCGCATTAATACTTTTAGAGTTGTCGAATATTCTCATTTTAGTAATGAAGGAATTCCAACATTTTAGAGTATTAATTATTAATTAGCCAAACTTAGGGGTTGCAAATGACAAGCGGTAACTTAAGGGCTTAATATGATAATTATCTTATTTGAGGACTTACATCATTCAAAGTATAGGGTTTACAAATGTCAAGAACAGATTTTAGGACTCTTTTTCAAAATAGTTTACGACCTTTATAACTTACATGATTAACCAAAACTCACACTTGTCGAACCCATAATTACTCAGAATTACATATTACACCTTTAACATCTTTTTCACGATCTAACCTTATATTATCAGATTTTACCATTTTAGCCCAAAGGTTTTAGAATTTACAAAACATACCCTTTTAATTTAATAACAATTCGAATGGCCCTCTAAATATCCAAAATTACGTTTAACCTCATACTTATTTTATACGTTTAGTACCTTTATTTCTTGTTCTGAAATAACCTTTAAGTTTCATAATTTGCAAAACCAACCCAAAACTTTTATTTAAAACCGAATTATGCATAATTTAAGTACAAATCCTAAACCTAGGTTTAACCCATCATTAATTTATCATTACTACTGCATTAATTACCCTTAGTTATAACAAGCAAACCCTAATTCTTATAAACCCTAATCGTCCCTTTTTATTTTCTTTCCTTTTTCATATGCGACCGAACAAAACAAACCCTTAACAAATCACACAAGCTTCAAATTCATGAACATGTATTTTATTCGGGTCGTATAACATATAAGAGCTTCCAGAAAAATTCAGATCATGGCTCTAAAATTATTATATGCTCGTTCTCTAGTTTATACGCTTTTAGGGTTTTAATTTAAAACAATTCCATACGATTTGTTAATTATGCATGACTAATTTTACTGAGGTTCTATATGACTTGTGGGGTGAAAATAATATTGAAACATACCCTTGATGAGAATCGAACGCTAGAACAAAAGAAACCAAAAACTCTACTCGAACCTAATCGACCCAGAAAAATTACCACGATCGATCCAGCACCTTAGAACCTCGAACCAGATTTTTAACACCTTCTTTCCCTTCAAACTCGTCCAAGAAAAATAGCTCTAAGCCTTGAAAAACGAATGTCGAATTATTTAGGGTTTTAGTGTCGGTTTTAGTATAATCGGTTATTAGGGATTAGAATAAACCGTATAATGTGTTTATATATGATTTACTAATTTTCTTGTGGGCTTAATATTATAATGGACTGAAAATAAATGGGATCTTAATTTTATAAATTTGTATTGGGCCTTTATTAATTTTATTCTTTTATAAAACCTAATAAATACATTCGGCTATATATATAAAACACAAAACTGATTTTATAAAATTATAAACTATAAAAATTAACTTTACAAAGTCATTAAAATTTATTTGGATCATATGTGATATTTCTTAATAATTTTCTGAATTTACATAGCTTATTTGGTACTCTTTAAATTAATTATTCATACTTTTTGATCATAGGGGTATTTTGGTCTTTTTGTGAATTTTAGAATTTCAGGTTTTACAATTTCTTCCCCTCTAAAAATAAAATTTCGTCCTCGAAATTGAACAAGACGGAACAGAACGGCAACAATTGTGGATTTGAAACTTGAGGAATAAATGATGAGCGCTAAACTTATCTCGAAAAGAAGCGGTTTACTATCAAAGTAATAGCGAGATAATCGTATGAGATGTAGAAAATCAAACGACAATTTCTAACTTATTCGGATATCTAATGATGAGAACAAACATATGCATAGACGGAATAAATCCTATCGGCCTCACTAGTCGAGATAATCAAACTAAAAGGATCTAATGTTCTCAAACACTTCACGAAAATCCTAAGACCACAATAAAGGTACGAGGCGTACACATTTAGAGCAAACATAGCAATCCATAGTTTACACAAATCATCACAATTTCGTATTCCAAGCGTACAAAACTAATACGTAACAGATATTGACGAAAAATCTCACAGTTAGATGCGAATTCCAATCAAACATGAGGTGACAAATAACGAGATACCGGTCAAAGTCCAATCACGTAACAACCTGGGCATTTCCCAGCGTCACATAATTTCAATAAGTTCAAATTATATGATCTCGGTATTATTCGTTGATCGGCGTCATAATACTTGCATCGCATAACAAGTTCTTATTGTCATTATACTCGGTCTCGGGTCATGACAAAACACATAACTAATATCATAACAAAACATATTACATATAAATAACATACAGATAGCAAGTAACATACCATAACAAACCAGATCCACATGAGTATACTATCATGATAGTCATACTTCATTCAAGCGGTAATAAAACAACATCATTAAGAAGATAAATAGCAGACGAAACTTATGAGGACTAACGGAAACTCAACGAATCTAGCAGAAAGAAACAGCAGACAGGATCTATACTTTCAAAATTTTGTTTTAATTTCCATTAATCAAACAAAATTTGCAAAATCGTCATAAGATGAACTTCCAAAACAAAACTTAATAATCCAAGATTCAATCATCTAAATGAAACAAAAGGATCTAAACTCAAAATCAATGTCGAAATTTCTCATAAAGAGGACAACTAATCGAAGCGCAAATTCCTATCCTTGTCGGATTAAACCTACTAGAAGTCAGTAGATTCTAGATCCGAGTCCACCTCGTATTCTTCCTCATCTTCTTCTTCCTCCTCTTCTTCCTCACTTATCCATCCGTTCTTATTTCCTTCACACTACGGTAGTAAGCGACTAGCAAAGTCACTTTTCCTATTCCTCTCTTCTTCCTCCGGCACACGATCCACAAAAGCATACAAATCGCGACTCTCAGCCCAACCTACTCCTCCATCTTCAAAGAACTTGGGACATCTATCATGATACCTAATGGTGAAACCTTGGTTGTCAACAACTTTAGTTTCGTACTCTTCACTACTTTTCCGTCTCGTCGTCCTTGGTCGACTTCTCCTCGATGGTGCATGGCCGCATATAGGCGGAACTCGTATCCTTCTATTGGTCCGCTTCACTCTGCAAACCTCTTGCAGCCTTTAGCAATGACAAGCCCACCTCATCCTCTCCTTAGGTTGCCTAGCTGGTCCTTGTTTGCTCTGTCGGATGAACTAGGGCGGCGAGGAATAACCATCTAAAGAATAACCAACTATTAGCAAGGTCTAAGTATGATAGTGGATGCAAAGAAAGTATGCAGAAGGGAAATCCTAAATCTACCCAATCCTCACAGGTCATAGCCTAAGCTCTAAGGGTCCTAAAACCTAGATCTCGGATACCATAAATTGAAACACCCCGACCCGACAAGGGTAAAGATATCACAATACGGTTTCATATCAGAACTTTGAATACTATACAAAAACGGAAAACCTTTACAAAACTTACAAAAGATAATATAAATAACTTAATATTCAAAATAAATCTAAGATCCCTATTTTCAAATCTTGCTCTCGTCTCTACTCTCAACCCGGATCGGCTATCCCATAAGCTCATCTTGAATGCTTAATACTGCGAGGAAAAGAAAGTGCGGTAGAGCTTACAAAGCCGGTGAGCAGATATAACGAAACAAAAGCTAAACAAAACAATATACGAATAACGAAATCAAAATGAAATGGTGATGAGGATCTTTTAGGATTCGGAAGCACAAGTAAGCAATCAAACAACCACATAATAGTTTAAACACCTCATAGCACATTAATGACACAAACACAAACACATCATAACAACCAAACACTTAACACATTAAGAATAACAGATTACATATAAGCCAAACGAAAAGTCTAAAGACTAACGGAAACAATTCCTAGAAATAATCACGGCATTCATAAAAATCAATTAATCAACATTTAGCACACTTAAATCAATATAGTAGCGGTGGAAAATAGCATTGAATCATGGCGGTCTCACAAGTAAATAGAAAGCATAGTAGACAAACTATAATTAAATAAACCAAACAAAACATAGCATAACCATTAGCAATTATTAGAGCGAGATATCATAAACTAAACCGGTTCTCGGATCAATCCTAACATCGTGAGTTAAAACATGGCGGTCGCATATGCGGATAAAACACTAACGTATAAGCAAGGTTCACAAAATTAGCGAACAAATTATACATACTAAACTTATAGAATACTCACTTCCACACTAGCACATTCATCTCACGGATCAACGAATTCACTTAACGATAAACTAACATAATATCGAGATAACGACATGCGAATCCTATTTAAACATATTAATCATAACCTAGCATAGTAAGCGGTGTCACATAAACATCACTGGCGTAACCACATAGAATAACATATAATAATCCGAGCACATAATTATTAACACTTGAACATACGAATCAAAATCGAATACTTAACATAGAAATAACGGATAAAGATTTAGTTAACTACCACGAGCCGAACATATCATATCAAACATCATAACTATATAGAAAAAATCTCAAAATAAGTCGGAGTAGCTAGCTCCCGAGTTTTATGAAGGCGCGTGTTACACGACATCATTCACCTATAATAAATCATATCGGATAATGGATCGGATCTAGGATGCATCCATCGCCCCACAAACATATATTGGTAATATAATATAACTTGAGCTCATAACATATAATAGATAAGGGCGTGGCGAACTTCACTCAAGCGCCTAGAGTCATATCGAGGTGCATCAACGACACGGACATGGAACCCCATGACTAGTTATTATTTTGGCTCGGTGTCAACTAACTTAGGTCAAATAAAAATCAATTATGACATGAGTTATCTAATCGTAACACGGCTACGATACCATAAATTGTAACACCCGACCGACAAGGGTAAAGATATCTGTCGGTTTCATATCGAACTTTGAATACAATACAAAAGCGGAAAAAACCTTTACAAAACTTACAAAAGATAATATAAATAACTTAATATTCAAAATAAATCTAAAATCCCTATTTTCAAATCTTGCTCTCGTCTACTCTCAACCCGGATCGGCTATCCCATAAGCTCATCTTGAATGCTTAATACTGCAGCGAGAAAAGAAAGTGTGGTGAGCTTACAAAGCCGGTGAGCAGATATAGCGAAACAAAAGCTAAACAAAACAATGTACAAATAACGAAATCAAAATGAAATGGTGATGAGGATCTTTTAGGATTACTGCGGAAGCACAAGTAAGCAATCCAAACAACCACATAACGGTTTAAACACCTCATAGCACATTAATGACAAACACAAACACTTCATAACAACCAAACACTTAACACATTAAGAATAACAGTTACATATAAGCCAAGCGAAAAGTCTAAAGACTAAGGAAACAATTCCTACAAAATAATCATGGCATTCATACAAATCAATTAATCAACATTTAGCACACTTAAATCAATATAGTAGCGGTGGAAAATAGCATTCAAATCATGGCGGTCTCACAGTAAATAGAAAGCATAGTAGACAAACTATAATTAAATAAACCAAACAAAACATAGCATAACCATTAGCAATTATTAGAGATATCATAAACTAAACCGGTTCTCGGATCAATCCTAACATCAATGAGTTAAAACATGGCGGTCGCATATGCGAGATAAAACACTAACGTATAAGCAAGGTTCACAAAATTAAGCGAACAAATTATACATACTAAACTTATAGATTACTCACTTTCACACTAGCACATTCATCTCACAAATCAATGAATTCACTTAACGATAAACTAACATAATATCGAGATAACAACATGCGAATCCTATTTAAACATATTAATCATAACCTAGCATAGTAAGCGGTAGTCACATAAACATACACAAGCATAACCATAGAATAACATATAATAATCCGAGCACATAATTATTAACACTTGAACATACGAATCAAAATCGAGAATACTTAACATAGAAATAACGAGATAAAGATTTAGTTAACTACCACGAGCCCGAACATATCATATCAAACATCATAACTATATAGAAACAATCTCAAAATAAGTCGGATAGCTAGCTCGAGTTTTATGAAGGCGTATTACACGACATCATTCACTTTATAATAAATCATATCGGATAACATATCGGATCTAGGATGCATCCATCGCCCTGAAACATATATTGGTAATATAATATAACTTGAGCTCATAACATATAACGAGATAAGGGCGTGGCGAACTTCACTCTACTGCCCTAGAGTCATGTCAGAGGTGCATCACTGACACGGACATGGAACCCCCATGACTAGTTATTATTTTGGCTCGGGTGTCAACTAACTTAGGTCAAATAAAATTTCAATTATGACACAAGTCTTAATCAAACACAAGGTTCAGCAAATAACATATTAGATAACTCATATCATAAGGTTCATATTCAAAAATAACAAGGTTCAACAATATGCATATCAAAGTCTTCCTAACATAAAGTTCAAATCAGATATCACATGGTTCAATAAAACATAAGTTCAGATAAGCAACAGGTCAACAATCAGGAAAGGGTTCATAGCAATGGCATCGAAAACCTAATAAGTAAAATAGGAAAGCTAACGAAAAGAACATCATAAGGAACCTTTCTTTGAAAAGGTCGAATATCGTACCTTAAAGCAAATGAGAGGAAAGCAAGCGAATGTAGGAATACGAAAATGTAACGTCGCGTCTCCTTCAGCGAATCTACACGGATTATGATTTATTTAATACTTATTAGCATCATTAAATTATAACTGATTCATCTCTTTAATACTTTTAGAGTTGTCAGAATATTCTCATTTTTAGTGACAGAAGGAATTCCAACATTTTAGAGTATTAATCATTAATTAGCCAAACTTAGGGGTTGCAAATGACAATCGGTAACTTAAGGGCTTAATATGATAATTATCTTATTTGAGGACTTACATCATTCAAAGTATAGGGTTTACAAATGTCAAGAGCAGATTTTAGGACTCTTTTTCAAAATAGTTTACGACCTTTATAACTTACATGATTAACCAAAACTCGCGCTTGTCGAACCCATAATTACTCGAATTACATATTACACCTTTAACATCTTTAATTTCACGATCTAACCTTATATTATCAGATTTTACCATTTTAGCCTAAAGGTTTTAGAATTTACAAAACATACCCTTTTAATTTAATAACAATTCGAATGGCCTCTAAATATCCAAAATTACGTTTAACCTCATACTTATTTTATACGTTTAGTACCTTTATTTCTTGTTTGAAATAACCTTTAAGTTTCATAATTTGCAAAACCAACCCAAAACTTTTATTTAAAACCGAATTATGCATAATTTAAGTACAAACCCTAAACCTAGGTTTAACCATCATTAATTCATCATTACTCGCATTAATTACCCTTTGTTATAACAAGCAAACCCTAATTCTTATAAACCTAATCGTCCCTTTTATTGGATCATGGCTCCAAAATTATCATATGCTCGTTCATTATTTTATACGCTTTTAGGGTTTTAATTCAAAACAATTCCATACGACTTGTTAATTATGCATGACTAATTTTCTGAGTTCTATATGACATGGGACTGAAAATAATATTGAAACATACCCTTGATGAGAATCGAGCAGCTAGAACAAAAGAAACCAAAAACTACTACTCGTGAAACCCTAATCGACCCGGAAAAATTACCACGATCGATCCGCACCTTAGAACCTCGAACCAGATTTTAACACCTTCTTTACCTTCAAACTCGTCCAAGAAAAATAGCTCTAAGCCTTGAAAAGCGAATGTCGAATTATTTAGGGTTTTAGAGTCGGTTTAGTATAATCGGTTATTAGGGATTAGAATAAACCGTATTATGTGTTTATATATGATTTACTAATTTTCTTGTGGGCTTAATATTATAATGGACTAAAAATAAATGGGATCTTAATTTTATAAATTTGTATTGGGCCTTTATTAATTTTATTCTTTTATAAAACCTAATAAATACATTCGGCTATATATATAAAACACAAAGCGATTTTATAAAATTATAGACTATAAAATTAACTTTACAAAGTCATTAAAATTTATTTGGATCATATGTGATATTTCTTAATAATTTTACGAATTTACATAGCTTATTTGGTACTCTTTAAATTAATTATTCATACTTTTTGATCATAGGGGTATTTTGGTCTTTTTGTGAATTTTAGAATTTCAGGTTTTACAAGGCTAGACACCGGGTTCTTCCACAAGGTAGAACCACACCTATCACAACGTCGCGTACCCTTTATCCGGTACTAGGCTGAATCTGAGGTTCCATTACAATGGAGGAACTACTATCCAACACTACACAACACCTAACCCAAAGGAGACCCACTCTTTATTACAACATCATCAAGGATATCAATATCCTTGGATACAACCTATCTCTATTTGTACATCGATGCACCTCATCGATTATACACCATGACATCTTCGGTAATGCCGGCGGCGACTTACAGGCATCCTTCACTAATGCCCTTGACACGGATGTTTGGCACCTTTCACTAATGCCTTCGTCTTGACTCATTTGGCATCCTTCACTAATGCCTTTGACACGAACGTTTAAGCACCTTTCACTAATGTTTTCGTCTTGACTCTTTCGACATCCTTCACTAATGCCTTTGACACAACACTTCTATGGAGGAAGAAAGAACTATCAACAAGAGAACCTCAGTAGTTTTGATGATGACGAAGCATGGCAACTCATGGACTTGAGCTTGCTCGACTTCAAGAGGTGGTGATCTCGCCTTCAAGAGGAACATAGAGAATCACACAAAAACAAAACACAAACCACATAGAGAGATGCTTAGGATCTGAGGTTAGAAGGTTAACAATACTAGGAAGAAATGGCTCACTATTTATAGAAGAAATTTAGCTACTGTTCCACGGATCCCTCACTTGAGGGATCCGTCGAATAATCGGGGAATCAGTGGGACGCTCCTCTTTTCCCATGGGTTTTGGGTCATGGGTCATGGGTTATGGGTCATGGGTCTAGACTTTGGACCATGGGTATCAGTAGATACAATGTATCTACAAGATGCAATACATCTAGTCCATGGGTCATGGGTTAAAACCATGGGTCATGGATGATATCCATTATGACTTATGCATGATGTCATGCAATGGGTTATGGGTTATGCTCCATGGGTATGGGTCATGGACTTTGGGTTTTACTGACTACATTCAATGTATTTGGTCAATGGGTCAAATACTTTAAACTTCCACCATATATATTTACCCATTATAATACATACTATTTATGTATATATTTACCCATTATGTAAACACTAGTTGTTGTACATATGTATTACTAAATCATAAAATCACTTTTACTTGTTTAGTGTTTTATAGCGTAAGTGTGTTAGTAAACTATTGGTTCAAACCATTTCGTATTTTATTTGTTTTGTTAAAATGATTTTCGTTTGTTATCGACAAAACATTAGAAGATCGTAAAATATAAATAAACGTTTTTACGGCTTATTTGTATTAACAATCTCCCCCTTTTTGTTGATGACAAAACATAAAATTATTTTAAGGAAAAACTAAAATTCGTAAAGTTTGAATTGGAGTTTTTACTCTCTTCTCCCCCTTTTTGCGAAACAAAAAGAGCGTCGAAAAGAAACTAACATTTTGTTTTAAGAAAAACGTGTAGTAAGAAAGAAAAAATAAGAGAGCAAGTGACGGGAAGAGTTCTCGTCTTAACTCCCCCTTGACGAGTCCATCCCTTTGTGAGGGCGTCAAGTAAAAAAACTACTAAGCTAATGCATTGCAACTATGTTTGCAAATGGTTTCGTCTTTGTGACGATAATGCTCCCCATGATTATTGCAACTTTGCAAAGGGGCGTCATGTAACGTAATCTAAAATATATTGCAAATGATTTTGCAATGTATTGCTGACACGAAACTCCCTAGCTTAGGGTGTCAAAGTCTTCATGTGTATATTGAAAATCTACAAAACAAAGGTTAGAAAACAAGTATATAATGCATAAATTCTTGCAAATAAGACTCAAGTTAGTAGAAAACAAGTCTTATGTTGCACGGATCCCCGATTCCTCCTTGGAGGATCCGTCTAAAGCAAAGGAGGATCCATCATGCAGAAAGCTTAAGGCCAATGGTGATGTTAGTAAATGATGTCACCATCGAAATGATATATGGCATAAAACATGTAAATTCATTCAATAAAATACGAGAGATGATATACAAATCTCTAAAACTAAGAGAATGATTTAACCATGTAATACATTTACTACTAATTCTAATAAGTGACAAAAACTTAAAAGGCATCAATGTGCTTGAATCTAAGGATGGGTAGACTTGTTGATTTGGTCCAATCATTCAAGAAGATGATTAGGACCTTACTTTTATCAACCTTATCACAAACCTTACTTTTATCGTATCACAAACCCAACACGTATATTATGCGTATAACACGTTAAACAACACAAACACAAATAAAGCGTAGAATAAAGATGAGAAAGATGGTGACTTGATGTATAAAACCGTGTATGTGTGAGAGAAAGATGAACACAATAAGTTGTATATTTCAAAGGAAAACACACACACACACACTTTCAAGCACACCCTCAAATGACCATTTGAGGGGTATATATAGTTGGAATACATGATGCCTAAAGGCTTTCTATGGGCTTCGTGGGCTTGGACATGGGTTGGATTGGATATAAGGCAAGTTTAACTAAACTAATACCCATTTAGCTTAGTCAATCCACGAGCCGTTGACTATTCTATCACGATATCTAACACACGTTACAAAGTTCCTAAATGTGAATGACCATCACTTCTAATAAAACTATTAAGGCTAACAATCTCCCCTAAGGGTGGTCATTCAAATGATGCTCCACTTGATTAGGTCTTTACTTTTCTCGAGCTTGAACTTTGTGTGTAGATATAGAATAGTCTTGATTCTTTGTTCCTTCATGCTTTGTGATCGAGATAATGTGGTTGTCTCCGTTGTCAACCGTTGGTTAGGTGTCTCCACGTCTTTCTCCACCATGCTCACACTTCTATTTGTCTTTTGGTTACCAATGATGTAGTTCTCGAGTCTTTAAACTTTGTAGATTCTTTGACATTGACGAAGAATCATCTTTAACTTTGTGTAGCCTTTGATTATGATGAGAACTTTCATGTGTTGTTGGTATGAGCATGTGGAGAATCTGCACGATCAATCCGCTCCGGAGCTTCCATAAGAAGAAAACATAAAAACAGGTTAGTAATAAGCGGATTCCGGCACTTACAAGTTTGAATTTTGAGGGTGTTAACAACATAGTGTGAAAACACATCTCTAATTATTACAAAGGCCGTTCCTGAACTGGAGTCCCACAAGTGAGATAACGCGATATACCGAAGTACATCTCTGATTCGGATGAGTCATTGAGGTACGAAGCATCACCCCACGATTGTAGACCGTTTGAGACACACTAAGCGTAATCCACGGGGAGTTACGAAGTGACTGCTTTGTCGGGCTTGATGTTGACCCTGGCGGGAGTTTCCATTCAATCATGAAGATCACGGATGTGAAACTTCTCATAAATGTTACGGCGATTGCTAAGATCTGCGTGGGACTCTAGAATATATCACTTGTGTCCTTATTGATGAACAACAAGCGATGTCATGTCAAGTGTTCCTATGAGATCTTTTGATGAATCTCGTGGCTCTAGACTCAATAGTGCATTTTGGTTTTCTGGCGGAGACTAGGGAGAGGTCTCCTTCTTCAATACCAACAATCTCTAAAGAAAGTCGATAGATTATGTAGGGTTCGGTGAGAATGAAACAAATCCTTTTAAGAGGAATTGAGTGGCTAGAAGGTTTAGTGCGGTGCGTCCTTTGGGTCCATAGCGTCTTTGTCTTCAATACCGGTGTCATCTTAGTGACAACCGATAGTAGATGAATTGAACCGGTTTACGCCCTAAGGTTGAATATGGAGGCTATTTCTTTTCACCCTTTTTCATTACTTTTCTTTTAATTCTTCAACCCTTCTTTCTCCTTTCTCACATTACTCCTTTTTCAATCATTCCTAAGGACTTCTAATACTAACTATTTGTGATGTCCTTGGGTAGATCCCTCCGACTCTGGCGGATCATAGGACAATTTCCTATCCTTAGTCACCTTATAACTCCATGTTGTCCTATTGTTGCCATAAAACCATTTTCTTGAAAATCTCTCGAGTGTTTATGATAGAAAACATGTTTGAAACACTCAGAGAGTTTTATATTTTGAAACACTCCCCTTCACATGTGCTTATAAGTTTTGTGAAATCGCACATAGAGGTAGAGTTCGCACTTTTGAATTGATCGACTTTAAATGAACTAGACCGATTCGAGACACGTTTACATCACTAGAGAACTAGCTTGAAATTATTACCCGTCTGGTCAAGTCCATAGAAAGTTTCTCGAGATGGTACATGATTCCTCGTCAATTCATTGGTTTCAATGAGTCGAGCTCATTTTGAGATTCAAACAACGATCATTAAACTTTTGATCACATTTTAATCCGTCTCCTCCCCTCAAAATAGCATATTCGTGATATTTTTGATATCAACAGATTAAACAACATTTTAGAATCTTTTGGGAGACAAGCGGTTTGATTTAAGCATGAATTTGGAACATTTTGTTTTATACTCCCCTTTAATAAAGCATAATCAATTAAAGGGTTTTAGAGGAGTTATCTTGAGCACAAAATATTTTGAAAGATTTTGAAAATCTTTTGAACAATCTTGAAAAGGTGCTCAAGATGATGATGATTTCTCACCATTTTAAATGTAGTGCCTTTGAGCGTACACTTGATTTTTCTTTAAAAACACGAGTTTTGATTTGAAAAATAATCAAAAGTCATCATTTCGGTCCGGGTTTCGTCTTGAAGTATCTGAAAGCCATTTTTGAAGAAATTTTGAGAAGCGACATGTTTTAGAAAACAATTAAAGAACTCTCGCTCAAGCATCATACATGCCCGTATCATTGTTGAATGACATTTCTAAAGCGTCTGAATATCGATTATCTGAGAGACATGTCGTGAGAAGAATATTTTGGATTTTGATTTTATATTGTTTTGTATTTTTGAAAGTTTTATATTTTTATATTTTGCTTTTGTTGGTTTTCAAATTTTGTATTTTGTTTTCAAAAATATTTCTGTGACTTTGGAAAATCATTTTCAAGAAGATTCGAGAAGGCGTTCTAACTCCTCGGGGTTGGGCTTCGCATTCAATTCGTCGAACTAAATCGTCAAACCTTTCTTTTGGAAGGGCTTTAGTTAATAGATCGGCGAGTTGGTAATCGATCTTCACGAAGAATAATTCAACGATACCATTTTGACGTACTCTTTGATGAAGTGATAGCGGACACGGATATGCTTAGTCTTTGAGTGATGAGCAGGATTGCATGATATGGCTATGGCACTTTTCGAGTCACAATACATAGGTATTTTATCGAAAGTAAAGCCATAATCTGTGAGTTGTGTTCTCATCCATAGAACTTGAGCACAACATGAGATAGAGACACATACTCAACTTGACGGTTGAAAGTGCGGTGCAATCTTGTTTCTTTGAAGACCGGTGACTAACTTTTCACCCAAAATTGTGCTCCTCGGATGTACTTTTTGTTGTAACTTGATCACTGCGTGGTCCGCATCGAAAAGGCAATTAGATCAAATCCGGTTCGCCGGATACCAAAGTCCCATGTGAATGGATGTCTTGGTGCCGAAAGATCCGTTTAACCTCTTTGAGGTGCGATTCGGTGAGCTTTGCACGAAACCGTGCTAATAAGCAAACAACAAAATGAATATCGGTCGACTAGCGGTGAGGTACATGAGAGAACCAATCATGCTCGATATTTCTTGGATCAATAGGTTTCCCAAACAAATCGGCTCCAATTTTTGGTGAAGTTACCATTGGTGTTCGACCGAGTCACAATTATCCATACCATGATTTTCAAAATCTCGGTTGTGTATTTAGCTTGATTTATAAAAATTCCACGAGGGGTGATGTATTTGTAAACCAAGAAAAATTTTAGTTCCCCATCATGGACATTTCAAATTTGCTTTTCATGAGATTTTCAAAATGTTTTGAAAGATTCGGATTAGTGGACCCAAAGATGATGTCGTCACGTAAATCGAACAATCAAAATGTCGTTTTGCATTTTGTGTAAACAAGGTAGGATCAACTGTTCCTTTGGTGAAATTGTTTTGGATAAGGAAAGAGACGATTCGTCATACCACGCTCTCGGAGCTTGTTTCAATCCATAGATTGCCTTTTTGAGTTTGTAGGCGTAGTCGGATGTTCCAAGTCGATGAAGCCTTACGGGTGACTCACGTACACTTCTTCTTTCGAGTTCCATTCAAAACGCGGTCTTAATGTCCATCGATAAACCGTGATGTTTTGTGGTGCATAGGCTAAGAATATCTGGCGCCTCAAGTCTAGCTACCGGCGAATGACTCTTCAAAGTCTATCCTTCCTCTTATCGTATCCTTTGGCCACAAGGCGAGCTTTGTTGCAATTGACGGTCATCTCTTCATCCCTTTTGTTCTTCCATAACCATTTGAGATCAATGGGCGAATGTCAATTGGTCTTGGAACCATATCCCAAGAGTCATGAAGGCGGTATTGGAGAAGTTCCTCTGCATCGCTTCTATCCATGCGGGTTACGCCATTGCCTCGCGAATGTTCTTTGGCTCTATATTGCTAATTGAGCAAAGGTAAATGCATAAGTCGCAATCGGTGGCAAGTTGGCGTCTCGTCGAATTGGCCTTGAAGGTTCACCAATAACTTGTTCAATTGGGTGGTCTTTTGTCCACTTGAGTAGAAGGATACCGTTGGTTAAGCGTGTCACGAGTTAGATGGTTCTCGTAAGCTTGAAGATGATTCGGTGATTCCGTAGCAAGCGGGTTTTCAAATAAGTCTTCATCTAACGTTGCATCGTTACGGTTTTGGTTTTGCTCATCAGCTGCTTTGGTAGAGCGGGTGCAATAAGCGTAGTAGATGTAGATGATGTAGATGGAGTTGGTGCATTGGTTTCGACCGTTGTAGATGCATCTTCATTGTTGGTGGTGGAGGATGATTTTGAGCGGGTGCGGCGGAATGATGGTTTGATGCATTTGTCGAAGTTCCACCATAGTATTCATCGAACATTAACTCGAAGAAATTCTCCCATTCTTGTTCTTTAGGATTGTCAAGCGAAGTTGATTGAGCTCTTTGAGTCACGAGTCTGAGCGATGTGTCCGAGTCTGCTTTGGTTTAGTGCGGGTTCTAGGCGAGTCTCTCGAAGCCATATGTGAAAGTTCATCAAATTTCACATTCATCGTCTCCATGATCCTCCTAGTTCTTACATTATACACCACAGATGCCCTCGAGTTATCGAATATCAATGAAGATTCCAATATCACCTTTAGCTTTCAATTTACCTAGATCTTCTCTGTCGTTCGTCGGATAGCACAAAGCGCCAAACACGTGAAAGTAAGAGATATCGGGTTTTCATTGTTCACAAGCTCATATGGGGTTTTATTGAATCTAGGATGGATTAGGGATCGGTTACGAGTGAAACAAGCGGTGGCAACAACATCGACCCATAGAAATAACGGTGCACTAGAATAGATTAGCATTGTGCGGCGACTTCCACAAGAGTTCTATTTCTTCTTTCAACTACCCCATTCTGCTGTGGAGTTCTAACAAGCGATGTCGATGAGTAATTCCAACATCTTCAAAATAAGTTCTTAACTCGATTAGTGAATTACGTGCGTTATGCATTCTTACAACTCTTATAGGAGCTTGAAGAAGTACTTGAATACGTTTGGAAGGTGATGATGATGCACGGTGCTTCGTCTTTTGATCTCGAAACTTAACCCATGTATATCTTGAATAATCATCGGCGATAACAAGAATATACTTTTTCCATTAATGCTTTCAACTCTCATTGGGCCACATAAGTCCATGTGCAACATATGCAACTTTGCTTCCGAACTAGGTGCGGTTTGGGTTTATATGATGCTCTTTTGCTTTTCCTTGTTCGCATGATGGACATAAGTGATCCTTGGTGTATTTGAACTTTGGAAGTCCATTGCGATGTTGTCTTTGGCAAGATTGTTGATGGTGTCAAAATTGAGATGGGATAACCTTCTATGCCACAACCGGGTGTGTTCGGATGCTCGTGTCATAAGACATATTGGTGATGAAGAGGCCATTTGATTGATGTCGATAGCATACAAGTTTGTATCACGATTCCCAGTTAAGAGATCGGTGCCATCAAGTTTCTAACGAAGCAAGCATTTTCCTAAAAGCAACCTCTAAATCGCATCAGGCGCCTTGTTGAGAACAAATTGTGTCCCAACCCTTGGACATAGTAAACCCGAGTGATCAAATAATTTCCAAAGGTAGATCTCCATAACCCATGATAATTGCTACATGATCATTTCAAAGCGTCACGGTTCCATGAATTGCAGACGAAATTGATCGTGACTTGATTCGGTCATGTGCTTGGAGCAACCAGTCGACGATCCAAAGACATATTTCGATAACACGCCAATAACGAGAAGAAGAAGATTTTGGAAACCGTTTTGATTTTGGTTCCTTTGGGTTAGAGGTAAAATCGATCACACTCATAGAAGTCATCTATTGGTAAGGCGGGTGCATCACTCATTCTACCATTCTCGAGTGTGAAAGTTCTACCGTGGGTTTCAAATGTCATCCCTAAAGTAAACATTATGCTCCCTATCGGTAGTGTAAAGCCTAAGTCTCGCAACTAGTCTTCTATTCGTTTAGCATAAGTTCTTTTGGGAACATTCTTCTTATGAGCTTAACAATCTCATTCTTAGAAACACAATCATCATGAACATTAGTTAAAGATTTCTTGCAAGTTAAACAAAGCAGATTCAACAGATTCATTAAACTTAGCAAGTTTCATAGGTTCATTACATTCGGATGAAATGTCTTTCTTATTACAAAGCGGTAAATTCCTAGGGTGTTCTTCTACTTTCTTCTCTTTATTCAAGCGACTACTCTTAGAGGCAAGCGAGACTCTATTGTTCCTTGTATTGCTCTTAGGCTTTAGTCTGCTTTGCTCCTAGAGGTGCTTCCTAGTCTGTAGAAGGTAAGGCACACTCATTAGGATTCACAATCTTATCTAGAGAAGTGGTTTCGACTTTCCTAGTCTCTTTAGAGTGCTTTTCTAAACTTATGTCGTTTGTTCCATATGTTTTAGATGTGGAGCGAGGCGCATTAGTGGTACTCATCTTAAAAAGGCCGGGAGCTAAAACTTTTGGTTTCTCGATAACCGCTTTTCCTTTATCAACATTTTGTTTAGGCAAGGCGGTGGGTATTGGTTTTGATAAATCATTTTCTCATTGACTTTTGGAGGAGGCATTGAAGCAGACATTTTGGTTTGGAAACCGGTTTGGGAACATTTGCTTTCTCCATGATCAATGGTTTTGTAATCTTAGTATCCTTGCCTTTCCTTTTGACATTCGGTGAGCCCTCAAAGATCATTTTCGCTTTCATGTCATTGTAGGCGCGCTCATCGACAATTTGTCATACTTGCATTCCTCGGTTTTCGATCAAGTTGTTTAAAATATGAGACATTTTCTTTTCAAGTTTCTCAAGTGCTTTTCATATTTTGAAACAATTTTGGAGGTCTCGGTGGAGTCTTTCATGATCTTCAACAGAATATGTTTGCAAAATGATGGACATAATATCGATGGTCGAACATCTTGAAGAGAGTCATTTAAATTTTCCAAAACTTTGATTTGTTCAACACGGTCATTAGCTTGCTTTACCGGATTTATGGTCCTTGACAAAGTCAAGCTGTTTCTTTCAAAAATGCTTGTTCAAAATGAATTACCCTTGCTTGATGGCATTCGGTGAGGGCAATTTGAGTTTCAAAAACTTTCTTTGTTCGATGTCAAAACTAGAGAACCGGTTGTTAGGTGTAATATTGGTTTTAGTTTTATGATGTCTTGAAGATCCACAATTCTAGTTTTCACATTTTCTAAAATACTTCTCGCATCACTTGTGTTAAAAGGATTGTTTGAAGACATTTGTTCAATGTTCGAAGAGAATTTGAGACAACAAGCGGTTTTGAAGCAGATTTTGAAGCAGTGTTGACTCTTTGTTTGAAACACTTGGTGTGATGGAAAACTTTGACTTTTCTTTTGATTAACAAAAGTAATTCCGTTAATTTTGTTCCATTTGTTATAATCAATTGGTTTGATTTCCGAATTCTTTTGTTTCATTTTGATCTACTCTCCTCGAGATAGTTCTAACGTTTCAAGAGAATCACGAACAATAATGGGTTCATGTAAAACATTTCCATTGTTTAACACATTACGAGATTTACGAGCTTTCTTGAGGAGCGAAGAAGGGTCATTACCAAGTGCCATTCTATTATTAGTATGAAAGCGGTTTACTTGATTAGAAAGCATCTTGATTGTTTGAGCGAGAATGACCCGTTTTAAAAGCAAATTTTCCAAAGTTTGGATTTTTCATTTTATCAAGAATTTCATCAAGAAGAGAATCTTCTCGTTTTGAAAAATCGATAATCAGCTGCTTCTTCTCTTTTCAAGATTAGAAAACATTTCTTTTGTTTAGAAAGTTGGTTATTTAAATCGAAATTTCCTTGTTTAAAGATTTAATTTTTAAGTTCAAATTCACATCAAGTGTGTTATACTTGATTTGCAAAAGTTGTTCTTTAGAAACCAAATTTCGATAACCAATTTCTAATTCGATTCTTTGTTTTACGAAATTCAAAGGCTTTTGCGTTCTCCTTGTAACTCTCAAGCTCGGTGGTCAATTTAGCATTCGCGGCCTTAACCCGCGATTGACCGTTTTAACTTTCTCAATTTCAATGCCACATTTATTGATTAATGATTCAAAATAAGCACGTGTTTCCTCATCGGTCTCGGTATTTTGTGCCACACGGTCTCCACTAGGATCCACATCGGAGTCTCGAGTTAGTATTGCTACAACTCGGATTGTCGGTATGTATCATAAGTAGGTCTTGATGTCGAGAATGTTGTTCGTCATGAGTAAACACATCAAATATGACATTGTTATAGCATGGATCAATGATTGGTACCTCGAGATCTGCGTTGGCGTCATAGGCGGAGGTGCGTCGAGAATCGATGTCGTACTTAGTCTCTGAAGATTTGCCATGAAGATGCGGTTTGCATTGAGTTCCTCGAGGTCTTCAAATCATCCATAATAGCCATGAAGTCATGTTCCTCGGCACTCAATTGAAGTCCAGTTGTTCCTTTTGTACCAACATGATAGCTTTACGAAGATCTGCAAGATCCTTCTTTTTCGACTTAGTTGGACAATTCCTTGCCATGTGACCCAATCCTTGCGGTTATAACACGTAACACGATTACCACGATTCACATTTCCATAATTCCCAACACTTGGGCGCAACATTCCCATTCGATTACCTTTGCTCTATTCCCAACATTCGACCCATCGATTACCACGATTCGGACCGCTTTGATTACCCATGCGAAATCCGGTAGCATATCCTGCGATTCCCAATAACTCCAACCATTTGTCTTTGATTACCCATATTACACACCGGTGTGCAATTTGCACATTGCGAGTGTTTGATGAAATCCTTTGGTTGTTGTTAGTTGGTGTGGAATAGCGACCTCTGAATACTTTACCCAATAAAGAAAATACTTGAGACAAAGCTTCTTACGGTTCCATTTCAAGATCGGTGATTCCTTGTTCTGGTAATGTTGTTGTTCGGTGGATAGTTTTGTTGTTGAGGATGTATTCTTTGCAAGTTGTTGTTAGTGGAAGATGATGAAGCTTGTTGTTGTGTATTCACTTTGGGTTTGAGTCTTTGCAATGAGTGCCAATGGATCATGATTCTTTGCTAATCTTTCTTGCTGACTTCATTCACTTCATTTTGGTTTTGTTTGAGAAAATCGTTGAGTTGATCAAAGTTCACTTGATGTAAGTCTTTTGTTTGGTTGACAATAGTGACATATCGTCCCCATTCTTACGGTAGATTGTTCAAGAACTTGATGTTGCTCACGATAGTTACGGGTGTCAACTTGTTTACGATCGACTCATTCATTAAAGTGCGAGAACCTTCCATAGTAGGATTCAATGGATTCTCACAGGTAGATGTAAACTTCTCCCCAGCGATTAGCAACTTGTTCTCGTGTCTTGTTGACCAATTTCGGTTCCATGACAAAGTCGTCTAACACGTTCCCACATATCGAAAGCGGTTTCTGGCTGTCTCACTGACAAAGATGTCTCTTGGTAAACCCGGTTGGACAATATGAATTGCCATGTCATCTGCTTGACTTTCTTGATCCTCTTGAGTATTCGATTCTTTTGAAGGCGAAAAAATGGTGGGACGGGAGGTGTTGCATCGGCATTTCGAGGTCTTGGACTTGTCGAGGTATGAAGGGTCCATCTGAATGGATTTGATCATCAATTTTCCATTAGGTTTTGTCTTGATGTAATGAAGCATTCGACTTGTCCATTGAAGATAACCACCTTTTTCCAACATAGGAGGGCGGTTTTCGGCACCGGTGCATGAATGTCTTGTTGAGTTGCCATTGATGAAGGTATGATATGATAAAGTTGATGTAGGATCGATTCAACGATAAAGGAGTTGTGTTTGATGAAGATTAAGCTCGGTTGTTGTAGTGAAAATTTGCTCTAAAACTTAAAAACCTCAATAACTTCTTTTCGGGCGTTTTAGGACTTGAAGGTTGACCCTGAACTTTAGTTTATTCGGCGGTCTATTCTCCTCGTTCTCACGGTCGTTTTGATGGGTAGATCGCTGAAAGCAGATTCTGGTTCAAAAGTTATAGCCGTTTGAAGTTTTGATCACAATCTTACTCGTAAACCTGTTCTTATGCGTAGAGATGAGTGCTTATCGTGGGATGCTTATCGTGGGATCTTATGCGTAGGAGTCCTTATGCGTAAAGAGCTTAGGCGTAGAAATCCTTATGCGTAGAAATCCAAGTTACGCGTAAACTTAAGGTTAAGCGTAAGTCTTATGCGTGGCGTTAAGCGTGAAGTAGAGTACCTTACGCGTAAGAGTTAACTTATCGTGGAGTGCTTACTCGTAAGCTTTTGCTTATCGTAAGAGTTGGTTTAAAACCAAAATCCTTTACTTTGTCACGGCGTAAAGATATCCGAAAGTCGAAGTGTTCCACACTTATCCAAGTGAGGAAGCTTGAGTCACCTTTGTTGCGAAGATTCTTTACCAAAAGTTATGCGTGAAAACTAGGGTTTTGACTTTCTTACGCGTAAGATTAGGGTTTTGACTTACGCGTAAAAATTTCCAATGATTCAACCAATTTACGATGCACAGATACCTTAAAAACACTCAAATAACAAGATTGTTTTGACCTTTTCACCCAAAATGCTTTTTGTGCTTACGGCGTGAAATGAACAACGAAATCAAAACGAGTTTAAAAGCGATTTAAAACACGTAAAGCTTGAACTTTTGCCAAAACTAGAATCTTTAACACTATATAAACCTTAGACCATAAGAATCTTGAAGATTTAAGTGCAAAAATAAAGTTTTATCGTGAATCTTTGAGAATGAAAACTACGCGTAACACGTTACAAAAAAACTTCAACCAAAACACTCCTAAACCATTGTTAGGCGATTGATACCAATTGTAGGACCTTACTTTTATCAACCTTATCACAAACCCAACACGTATATCACTATCACGCGTATAACACGTTAAACCAAACACACAATGCGTAAAGCGTAAAGAAATAAGATGAGAAAGATGGTGACTTGATGATATAAAACCGTGTATATGTGAGAGAAAGATGAACACAATAAGTTGTATATTCCAAAGGAAAACACACACACACACACTCAAGCACACCCTCAAATGACCATTTGAGGGTATATATAGTTGGAATACATGATGCCTAAAAGGCTTTCTATGGGCTTCGTGGGCTTGGACATGGGTTGGATTGGATATAAGGCAAGCTTAACTAAACTAATACCCATTTAGCTTAGTCCAATCCACGAGCCGTTGACTATTCTATCACGATATCTAACACACGTTACAAAGTTCCTAAGCGTGAATGACCATCACTTCTAATAAAACTATTAAGGCTAACAGAGACACGGATCCTCTCACTAGGGATCCGATGCAGTTATAAACTAGGATTAGTCATCAAACATAAATATGGTGAGGTGATTATGCTCTTGTAAGGTCTAATGCCTATAAATCTTGAGGTTTTGACTTTCCTTAGATGTCTTAAGTGATAGGTGACTTAAATGTCCAACCACAAAGAGTGAGGATACTTATTGATGGTGTTGGGTAGGAAAGTGGATTTTTTGAGAGTGTAACTAAATGTTTAAGGATGATACTCATGGATTTGAGTATGAAAAATGATGGCAATTGATCCTAGAGATCAGATGATGACTTAGGAGAAATTTGAAAAATTCCAAAAAATAAAGAAAAATTAAAAGAAATAAAAAACTTGTTTTAAGCCTATTTTAGGGTAAGGATGACTAAAATCAATTTGCTAAAATTGATAGAAATATCAAGCTAAGTGTTTTGAGATGTGAGAAACAATGTGTGAGCATTGGAGCGGAAATATGGTGAGTTTTGATGAGTTGATAAATCAAAAACACTTTGAATTTGATCCTAAGTTAGCCACGGGTGAGTGTGAGACCTACTGAGCTTAAAGAAGACTTAAGTAGTCTTAAAGAATCATGTTTAGCTAGAGTGATAGGTTTGATGAAACATGATTTGTATCAGGTATATGTTTGCCCGAATCCCACGGTTCCTTCATTTGAGGGATCCGGCTAGTTATAGCCCAGGGATCCGGCTACTGCAGACCAGAAGCCTCTTAAAAATTGTGCAATTTTTGCACTATTAGCAAATGCTTATCCTAGTCGTTTCTATAATCAGTAAACACATGCACACAATAAGTATAACGCATAGTAAGTGGGGAGAACTAAAAGGTAATTAAAAATGAGTGATAACGACTACTTGAATAGGATCAAGTCGTCGTAAAATCTCATTTTACTAGTTCCTAAGTTAAGATGTTCAATGCCAAATCATGGCAATTCATATGAACTACATCCTACTCTACATAAATATTGTTAAGATGTTACAAACCATTTTTTTAAATTGTTTTCACAAATTAAGGTCCTATGACCTTACCTTCCATCCACATCTCCTTCCATTTCACTCCCATCTTCATCTCCATCTTCATCCCCTTCACTCTTCATCCCACCATCTCTACTTCTTATTCTTCAAGAAGTTAGCGAAGCACTTAAAGATCCCTTTAGTTTGTTGCCACTCTTGTGATGGGCTTGGAATATCCGGCAATTGATTGATGTAATCTAAAGGGTCGAGATCGGTGTTGCCAAGGGGATTGCTACTTCATTCTCCTTCTCTTTGTCTTTCCCTCTCATCCAATGAATCCGTTGGTGGGTGAGGTCTCTTGCCATCCACCATGATCCTTGTAGTCTTTCCATCGGATAGCGGCACCATGACTTTGTTGCAAAAGCTATGATCAAAGGAATAAGGAGAAGGTTCTAAAGAAAAGATGAAGTTTGCTAGACGGGTTAGGAGCATTGCATAAGGGAGCACCATCTTGTCCATGCTTTTCACACTCGATATCATTTTTATCATGTAATAAGCGAGGTTGAAGTGAGTGCCGGTCACAAGGCAATAAATCATGAAGCTCAAGCACGTATTGGGATGATCTTTGTTCCCTCCTAAGCAAAGCACATTCTCCCTTACCACGAGTTCCCATTTCTTGTATAACAGGAACATTTCTGAAAGCTCCATTTGAAATGGATCCCTATAGATCACATTGGAATTTCTCGTGACCCTCGATGGAGATGCTCTTTCCATGAATACGGTATCCCTTACCGTGGTTGCTTCTGGGATTCTCATGTAGTAGACTTCATGATGATCTACCATGTCATGTAGCTCTACCAAAGACCATTCATTGGAATACATGTACACTCCTTGATATGGGACACGAAGTATTCTTCTAAATTCTACAAGAGAGAGGGTGTACTCATGCTCATTGATGATGAAGGCTATTGAGATGGTCCCGTTATCATTCCTAACAATTCTTATTGTCTTGTAAAATTCAAGCACGAACACCGGACAAATTTGCTCGTTAATGTCCAAAAGGCAATCAAAGCCAATTCCTTCAAAGACTTGTCGGATGTTGGTGTTCGCGAGGAATGATGGTTCAACCACACGGCCTTCATGAAAAAGCCTCTTTTCTAGCAACTTGAAAGCTTTCCTATCCTCCGGGCTTAGGCCTTCCTTTCGATGGTACATTGGGATGTAGTGGGCGGTATCATGATAATCTTGTTGGCAATTATTAGGCATGATTGTTCCTATACAACAAAACCACAATGTGGTGTTAATTGTGTGAATTGTAGCCTAAAGGGTTTGATCACAGTTTTGCTCAAAACATCTTCATTGAATTCAAGGAATGAGTTTAATTTGTATTAACAATGCTAATTCTTTGATTTAGATTATCTTAGAAAACAATGTGATAACAAATTATGACAAACCCATTTGAACTCAACTTCTAAAGATGAAAATTGTAATCCTAGGAATCAAGGAATAGAAATAACAATGTAGTGAATATTATACTTACACAAGAGATTGTTTAGCTTGAAGAAAATGATCAATTTGCTCCTGTGAACAGTAACTAGGTTTATGTTCGTGAGTCTTTGATAGAGGAAAGTGGTAGTGGAACTTCCACAGTGATCATTTCTTACTTATGTTGTTTTCTGTTGCACGGATCCCACGGATCCGTTGTACGAGGGATCCGGCTAGTTCAAGCGCAGGGATCCGGCAAATCAGCAATTAGTCAGCTTGAGTATTACTTGATAATTTTGGTTTGGGAGTTCTAAATTGCCTAGGGTCAATGTTTATGCTCTACAACTTATGGTTTGGAGTTTTGACGAGTTATACTAGTCCTATTTGACGAGGTTCCCTTTTTATGAATAAATCATAATTCTTTGGGAAGTTTTCAAATATTATGATAAAATCCCATTTTATCATAATGTGAGAAATTTCACATGGATACTCATTGACATAAATGAAATGTCAATAATCCTTTTGTGAGGAGTAATGATCAAGGCTCTCGAATAGCCGAGATATCATTATCACTAGTTTGTAGTTTTGTCAATAGAGATCAACGAAGAATACGATTCTTGATGATGAGTTTAATATAGATAACTACTTTAGAGATTATTAAGAAAGCGTAAAGATACTACTAAGACTTAATCATGATTAAAGACAAATGACAAAAAAAAATTATTTGTAATTTATTAAGGATCATACCTTTGCTAAATATTATTTTTAAGGAAAGAAGTATTTAGAGAGAAATTCTTCATGATCTTCTTGGGATGCCCAAATCCAATTATGGAGAATTCTTAACAAGGAAAATATTAGAACGTTCTATCATTGTCTAACATTATAAAATATGATGATTTTTTAAAACGTGACCTTTTGTTAAAAAAAATCCTTCTTTGTAGTTTTCAAACATACACAGATCGTATCAAGTTTTTAAAGTACAACATACTCTAAGAAACTTGGTAACGAAGCTCTGATGCCAATTGTGGAAAACTAGAATGGGGGGTTGAATAGTTTTACTAATTAAAACTTCGTTTTAAAATATTTAGATCGACTTATGTCAATCTATTTAAATGTGTATGTTGGACATTGGTAGATAGATATGTAAGTGTGTAATGGAACGATAAAGAGTAAGAAACACATAACCACGACACGAGTGTTTATAGTGGTTCGGCTACAAGGACACCTTCCTTGCCCTACTCCACTCCCGGGTCACCTACTCGAGAGTTCGTAAACACTACACGACACTAACTCCTTATGGCGGAGAAGCCTTCACAACGTCGCCTAATCTTTTTCCGGTACTAGGCTAGACACCGGGTTCTTCCACAAGGTAGAACCACACCTATCACAATGTCGCCTACCCTTTATCCGGTACTAGGGTAGATACCGAGTTCCATTACCATGGAGGAACTACTATCCAACACTACACAACACCTAACCCAAAGGAGACCCACTCCTTATTACAACATCATCAAGGATATCAATATCCTTGGATACAACCTATCTCTATTTGTACATCGATGCACCTCATCGATTATACACCCTTGGCATCTTTCAGTAATGCCACTTGACTTGACTTCTAGGCATCCTTCACTAATGCCCTTGACACGGACGTTTGGCACCTTTCACTAATGCCTTCGTCTTGAATCCTTTGGCATCCTTCACTAATGCCTTTGACACGGACGTTTAAGCACCTTTCACTAATGCTTTCGTCTTGACTCTTTCGGCATCCTTCACTAATGCCTTTGACACAACACTTCTATGAAGGAAGAAATAACTATCAACAAGAGAACCTCAGTAGTCTTGATGATGACGAAGCATGGAAACTCATGGACTTGAGCTTGCTCGACTTCAAGAGGTGGTGATCTCGCCTTTAAGAGGAACCTAGGGAATCACACAAAACAAAACACAAACTACATAGAGATCCGTAGGATCCGAGGTTAGAAGGTTTACAATACCGGAGAAAGTATGTGGGGTGGCAACCCAAAATGAAGAAATGGCTCACTATTTATAGAAGAAATTTAGCTCTTGTTCCACGGATCCCACGGATCCCTCACTTGAGGGATCCGTCCAGTGTAATCTAGGGGATCCGTGGGACGCTCCTCTTTGCCCATAGGTTTTGGGTCATGGGTCATGGGTTATGGGTCCTAGACTTTGGACCATGGGTATCCAAGTAGATACAATGTATCTAGAAGATGCAATGCATCTAGTCCATGGGTCATGGGTTAAAACCATGGGTCATGGATAATATCCATTTATGACTTATGCATGATGTCATGCAATGGGTTATGGGTTATGCTCCATGGGTATGGGTTATGGACTTTGGGTTTTACCCAATTACATTCAATGTATTTGGTCAATGGGTTAAATACTTTAAACTTCTACCCATTATAATACATACTATTTATGTATATATTTACCCAATATGTAAACACTAGTAGTTGTACATATGTAATACTAAATCATAAAATCACTTTTACTTGTTTAGTGTTTTATGTGAAAGCGTAAGTGTGTTAGTAAACTATTGGTTCAAACCATTTACGTATTTTATTTGTTTCGTTAAAATGATTTTACGTTTGTTATCGACAAAACATTAGAAGATCGTAAAATATAAATAAAAATTTTACGGCTTATTTGTATTAACATACAACATTAAAAATATACTGCATAAAAAAATTGAGTTGTAAAGAAATGGACCTGATTGCTGCAACCAATGAATTATTGCCACCCATATTTAGGCATAAAATTAGACATGAATTTTAGGTCTTCAAATCAGTTCTCGTGACTAATAATGTAAACATAAATAAAAAAGTCATTATAAACAACTTTTGTCTTATTCCTTCTTCCATTTAATTTTTGGCATCTTTTTCCTGAAGAAAAAAACAAAACACAACACACAAACACGAAACATAAATACAAACATAAAAACATAACCACAAACACAAAACCCACCAGAAAAATCGAAAAAAAAAAAATTAAAACGGATACCTAGATGGTAAATTTGGCGTTGTGACGTATAGCGACAGGGGAAGTATCGCCTGATACCATAGAGTCGTGCCATAAAGCTATAACGAGTCCTAAGATGATGTATAGGTTAAACATCATGTAAACTTGTTGAAAAGAGTTTACTAGTTATTTAATTCAGTAAACTGCGTTTGTGTTTTATATGTGATTTGGCGAAATTGCTAACGTAGTCTTTGGTTTTTTAAAACATATAAATGGCCTCTTTGTGATTTGTGAGAAAGTTTTGGGTTTAAGATTCGTTTAAATTTTGTTCGTAAAACAATTATGATGCTGGCCTATTGTTACATCTAACACTTTCGTACCCAAATGCATATTGATAATCCCCACCTTGTACTATTGCCACCGTCATTACATCTACTCATCCCTACGTTCACTAGGCTTCAAGCAAACATACTAGGCTTCAAGCAGACATCGGTCGTCGCACACAACAACGCAACTCACATATCGTCACTCTTTTCCTTAATTCTATTTTTACCCTAATTAGTGAAATGTTATAACCGGTGAATACTTCCCCTATAACTACTACTAATTAACATACGAGTTTACAAATTTACTTTTCCACATATTTAGTTTAAGTAGTTAATTAGTAGTTATAAAACAAAACTCTTCAAACCCTGAGATTTTACTTTGCTTTCTTAAAAAATATAAACAAACAAAAAATAATCATCCCTCAACCTTTAGACTTAATTAGTCATACATTCCGAGCCTTCACAACACTATTCTCCAAGAGAATGATCAATTCCCTGTGTCTTACATATACTACACTACAACGGTTATGTACACTGCATAGGAGGATTGTAAAACTTCTTGTGCTATTAATTATTCGCATCATTGCCACCCAGATTTAGGCATAAAACTAAACATGAATTTTAGGTCTTCAAATCACTTCTCGTGACTAATAATGTAAACATATATAAAAAGTCAAAATGAACAACAACTTTTGTCTTATTCCTTCTTCCATTTAATTTTTGACATCTTCTTCATGAAGAAAAAAAAACGAAACACAACACACAAACATAAAACATAAATACAAACACAAAAAATAGAACCACAAACACAAAACCCACCAGAAAAACCATAAAAAAAACAAATAAAAACGGATAACATGGATGGTGAATTTGGCGCCAAGACGTATAACGCAAGGGGCGAAATCGCCTGATGCCATAGAGTCGCGCCATAAAGCTATAACGAGTTCTATGGCTCGGGTACCGCAAGTGCTCTAAGTTTGATAATAACAAGTTTAAACAAAATTTTAAAGGCTACATCTTCTTTATCAAACAAACTTTATATTTTTAAGGTTGGTTGTCTAAGATGATGAATATGTTAAAAATCATGTAAACTTGTTGAAAAGAGTTTAGTAGTTATTAAATTGAGTAAAAGTGGCCTCTTTGGAACTTGTGAGAAAGTTTTGGGTTTTGCTAGTAAAACAACTATGATGACTTTGTCTTTTCATCTTTGAGATTCGTTTGAATTTTGTTTATAAAACAATTATGATGCCGCCTATTGTTCCATCTAACACTCTTGTACCCAAATGCCTATTGATAATCCCCGACTTCTACTATTTTCCCCACCATTATATCTACTCACCTAAATGTTTACTAGACTTCAAGCAGAAATCGATCGTCCCACACAGAAACTCAACTCACATACCATCACTCTTTTCCTCAATTATCCTTTTACCCTAATTAGTTAATTGTTATGACATGTAAATATTTAGCACTAAAAAATACTACATAAAAAAATATATCGAGTTGTGAAGAAATAGACCTGAATGATCTCTTACTACATAGATTTAGGCATAAAATTAGACATGAATTTTAGGTCTTCAAATCACTTCTCATGACTAATAATGTAAACATATATAAAAAGTCAAAATAAACAACCTTTGTCTTATTTCTTCTTCCATTTAATTTTTGAGCTATTTTTCCTTAAGGAATAAAAACGAAACACAACACAAAACCCACGGAAAAAATCGAAAAAAAAAAAAAACGGATAACCGGATGATGAATTTGGCCGAGATGTATAGTGGAAGGGGAAGTATCACCTCATACCATAGAGTCGTTTCATAAAGCTATAACGAGTCCTATGGCTAAAGGTACCGAGTGCTCTAAGTTTGATAATGACAAGTTTAAACAAAATTTTAAAAGCTACGTCTTCTTTATCAATAAAATTTATATTTTTAAGGTTGGTTGTCTAAGATGATGAAAACGTAAAAAATCAAGTAAACTTGTTGAAAAGAGTTTAGTAGTTATTAAATTGAGCAAACAATATTAGTTGTTTATATGTGATTTGGTGAAATTGCTAACGTAATATTTCGTTTTTTAAAACATAAAAGAGGCCACTTTGTGACTTGTGAGAAAGTTTTGGGTTTTGCTCATAAAACAACTATAATGACTTTTTCTTTTTCATCTTTGAGATTCGTTTGAATGTTGTTCATAAAATAATTATGATGCCGCCTATTGTTCCATCTAACACTCTTGTACCCAAATGCCTATTTATAATCTCCACCTTCTACTATTGCCCCACCATTACATCTACTCACCCCTACGTTTACTAGACTTCAAGCAAACATCGGTCGTCCAACACAACAACTCAATTCACATACCATCACTCTTTTCCTCAATTCTCCTTTTACCCTAATTAGTGAGTTGTTATGACCGGTGAATATACTTAACTAAAAAAATACTGCATCAAAAAAAAAAATATTGAGTTGTGAAGAAATGGACCCGAATGAATTATTGCCACACAAATTTAGGCATAAAATTAGACATGAATTTTAGATCTTCAAATCACTTCTCGTGACTAATAATGTAAAAATATATAAAAAGTCAAAATAAACAACAACTTTTGTCGTATTCTTTATTCCATCTAATTTTTGACATATTCTTCGTCAAGAAAAACAAAAACGAAACACAACATACAAACATAAAACATATATACAAACACAAACACAAAAAAATATTTACAAACACAAAACCCACTAGAAAAATCTGAAATAAAAAATAAAAACGGATAACCTAGATGGTGAATTTGGCGCCGAGACGTATAACGCAAGGGGCGGTATCGCCTGATGCCATAGAGTCGCGCCATAAAGCTATAACGAGTCCTATGGTTCGTGGAACCGAGTGCTCTAAGTTTGATAACAACAAGTTTAAACAAAGTTTTAAAGGCTACATGTTCTTTATCAAATAAATTTTTATTTTTGAGGTTGGTTGTCTAGATGTTGTACAGGTTATTAAACATCATGTAAACTTGTTGAAAAGAGTTTACTATTTATTTAATTGAGTAAATTGCATTAGTTGTTTATATATGATTTGGTGAAACTGCTAACATAGTCTTTGGTTTTGGAAAACATAAAAGTGGCCTCTTTGTGACTTGTAAGAAAGTTTTGGGTTTTGCTCAAAAATGACTATAAGGACTTTGTCTTTTTATCTTTGAGATTAGTTTGAATTTTGTTCAGTAAAACAATTATGATGTTGGCCTATTGTTCCATATATGACTCTCGTACCCAAATGCCAATTGATAATCACCACCTTCTACTATTGCCCCCGCCATTACATCTACTCACCCCTACGTTTACTAGGCTTCAAGCAAACAAACTAGGCTTCAAGTAGACATTGGTCGTCACACACAACAACTCAACTTACGTACCATCAATCTTTTCCTCAATTCTATTTACCCTATTTAGTGAAATGTTGTGACCAGTGAATATACTACATCAAAAAAAATATGTATGAAGAAATGGACGTGGCTGCTGCAACCAATGAATTATTGCCACCTAGATTTAGGCATAAAATTAGACATGCATTTTAGGTTTACAAATCACTTCTCGTGGCTAATAATGTAAATATATCTAAAAAGTAAAAATAAACAACAACTTTTGTCTTATTCCTTTTTCCATTTAATTTTTGACATCTTCTTCCTTAAGGAATAAAAAACGAAACACAACACACAAACACAAAACATAAATACAAACACAAAAACATAACCACAAGCACAAAACCCACGGAAAAATCGAAAAAGAAACAAAACGGATAACACGGATGATGACGTTGGCGCTATGTATAACGGAAGGGTAGTATCGCTGATACCATAGATTCGTGCCATAAAGCTATAATGAGTCCCATGGTTGACGGTGCCGAGTGCTCTAAGTTTAATAATAACAAGTTTAAACAAAATTTTAAAAGCTACGTCTTCTTTATCAATAAAACTTATATTTTTAAGGTTGGTTATCTAAGATGATGAATACGTTAAAATCATGTAAACTTGTTGAAAAGAGTTTACAGGTTATTAAATTTAGTAAACCGCATTAGTTGTTTATATGTGATTTTGGTGAAATTGATAACGTAATCTTTGGTTTTAAAAACCTAAAAGTGGCCTCTTTGTGACTTTAGAGAAAGTTTTGGGTTTTGCTCGTTAAAACCTATAACGACTTTTCTTTTTCATCTTTGAGATTTTTTGAATTTTGTTCATAAAACAATTATGATGCCGTCTACTTTTCCATCTAACACTCTTGTACCCAAATGCCTATTTATAATCCCCACCTTCTACTTTTGCCCCACCATTACATCTACTCACCCCTACGTTTACTAAACTTCAAGCAAACATCGACCGTCCAACACAACAACTCAACTCATATACCATCACCATTATTCTTTTCCTTAATTCTCCTTTTACCCTAATTGTGAATTGTTATGACCTGTGAATATACTGCATTAAAAAAAATACTGCATCAAAAAAAATAATGAGATGTGATGAAATGGACCCAAATAAATTATTGCTACGCGGATTTTAGCGTACAATTATACATGAATTTTAGGTGTTTAAATCACTTCATATGAATAATAATGTAAATATATATAAAAAGTCAGAATAAACAACAACTCTTCCATCTAATTTTTTTACATATTCTTTTTCAAGAAAAAGAAAAACGAAACACAACATACAAACACAAAACATAAATACAAACACAAAAACATAACCATAAACACAAAACCCACTAGAAAAATCGAAAAAAAAAAAAAAAAAAAACGGATAACACGGATGGTGAATTTGGCGCCGAGACGATAACATGAGGCGGTATCACCGATGCCATAGAGTCGCACCATAAAGCTATAACGAGTCCTATGGCTCGTGGAACCGAGTGCTCTAAGTTTGATAACAACTAGTTTAAACAAAATTTTAAAGGCTACATGTTTTTATAAACAAACTTTATGTTTTGAGGTTGGTTGTCTAAGATGATGTATAGGTAAAACATCATGTAAACTTTTGAAAAGAGTTTACTAGTTATTTAATTGACTAAATAGCATTAGTTATTTATATGTGATTTGGTGAAACCGCTAACGTAGTCTTTGGTTTTAAAACATAAAAGTGGCCTCTTTGTGACTTGTAAGAAGGTTTTGGGTTTTGCTCGTAAAACGACTATAATGACTTTGTCTTTTCATCTTTGAGATTCATTTGAATTTTCTTAAGTAAAACAATTATGATGTCGGCCTATTGTTCTATCTAACACTCTCGCACCCAAATGCCTATTGATCATCACCACCTTCTAGTATTGCCCACGCCATTACATCCACTCACCCCAATGTTTACTAGGCTTCAAGCAAACTAACTAGGCTTCAAGCAGGCATCAGTCTTCCCATACAACAACTCAACTCACGTACCATCAATCTTTTCCTTAATTATCTATTTACCCTAATTAGTGAAATGTTGTGACCGGTGAATATACTACATTAAAAATATACTGCATAAAAAAATGTATGTATAAAGAAATGGACCTGGTTGCTGCAACCAATGAATTATTGCCACCCAGATTTAGGCATAAATTTAGACATGAATTTTAGGTTTTCAAATAACTTCTCGTGGCTAATAATGTAAATATATATATAAAGTCAAAATAAACAACAAATTTTGTTTTATTTCTTCTTCCATTTAATTTTTGACATCTTCTTCCTGAAGGAAAAAAATGAAACACAACACACAAACAAAAAACATAAATGCAAACACAAAAACATAAACATAAATACAAAATCCATCCGGAAAAAAAACAAATAAAAACGGATAACACGGATGGTTAATTTGGCCGAGACGATAAGCGGAAGGGAAGTATTGCCTAATACTATAGACTCATTCCATAAAGGTATAATGACTTATTTGGTGAGGATACCGAGTGCTCTAAGTTTGATTATAACAAGTTTAAACAAAATTTTGAATGCTACATGTTCTTTATCAAACAAACTTTATATTTTAAGGTTGGTTGTCTAAGATGATGTATAGGTTAAACATCATGTCAACTTGTTGAAAAGAGTTTACTAGTTATTATATGAGTAAACTACATTAGTTGTATAGATGTGATTTGTTGAAATTGCTAACGTAGTCTTTGGATTTTTAAAAGTAAAAGCGGCCTCGTTATGACTTGTGAGAAAGTTTTGGGTTTTCTCATAAAACAACTATAATGACTTTGTCTTTTCATCTTTGAGATTCATTTGAATTTTGTTCGTAAAGCAATGATGATGTCGGCCTATTGTTCCATCTAACACTCTTGTACCTAAATGCCTATTAATAATCCCCACCTTCTACTATTGTCCCCACCATTACATCTGCTCACCCTACGTTCATTAGGATTCAAGCAAACATACTAGGCTTCAAGCAGACATCGGTCGTCTCACACAACAACTCAACTCACATACAATCACTCTTTTCTTCAATTCTCCTTTTACCCTAATTAGTGAAATGTTATGACCAGTGAATAGATTTCATTAAAATTATACTGTATCAAAAAAATATACTGAGTTGTGAAGAAATGGACCAGAATAAATTATTCCCACACATATTTAGGCATAAAATTTGACATGAATTTTAGGTCTTCAAATCACTTCTCGTGACTAATAATGTAAACATATATAAAAAGTCAAATTAAACAACAACTTTTGTCGTATTCCTTCTTCCATCTAATTTTTGACATATTCTTCCTCAATATAGACAAAAACGAAACACAACACACAAACACAAAACATAAATGCAAACACAAACACAAACACAAAAACATAACCACAAACACAAAACCCACTAGAAAAATCTGAAAAAAAACAAATAAAAATGGATAACCTAGATGGTGAATTTGGCCGAGATGTATAAGCAGCAGGCGGTGTCATCGATGCCATAGAGTCGTGCCATAAAGCTATAACGAGTCCCATGGCTCGTGCATCGAGTTATCTAATTTTGATAATAACAAGTTTAAACAAAAATTTTAAAGGCTACATGTTCTTTATCAAAAACTTTATATCTTCAAGGTTGGTTGTCTAAGATGATGTATAGGTTAAACATCATGTAAACTTGTTGAAAAGAGTTTACTAGTTATTTAATTAAGTAAACCGAATTAGTTGTTTATATGTGATTTGACAAAACTCCTAACGTAGTCTTTGGTGTTTTAAAACATAAAAGCGACCTCTTTGTAACATATGAGAAAGTTTTGGGTTTTCATCGTAAAACAACTATAACAATTTGTCTTTTCATCTTGAAGATTCGTTTGATTTTTGTTAAGTAAAACAATTATGATGCCAACCTATTGTTCCATCTAATACTCTAATATACAAATGCTTATTGATAATCCCCACCTTCTACTATTGCCCTCGCCATTACATCAACTCACCTAGGCTAGCAAACATACTAGGCTTCAGCGGACATCGATCGTCTCACACAACAACTCAACTCACATACCATCACTCTTTTCCTCAATTCTCTTTTTACCCTAATTAGTGAAATGTTATGACATGTGAATATATTACCTCCAAAAATATATTAAGTAGTGATAAAATGGTCCCGGTTTCTACAACAAATTAATTATTGCCACACAGATGTAGATATCAAATTATAGATGAATTTTAGATCCTTAAATCACTTCTCGTGACTAATAATGTAAACATATATAAAAAGTCAAAATAAACAACAACTTTTGTCTTATTCCATTTTCCATCTAATTTTTGACATCTTCTTCCTAAAGAAAAAAAAAACACAACATGCAAACACAAAACATAAATGCAAACACAAAAACAACCACAAAAACATAACCACAAACACAAAACCCCCCTAGAAAAAAACAAATAAAAGTGGATAACTTGGATGGTGAATTTGGCGCCAAGATGTATAACGCAAGGAGCGATTTGCCTGATGTCTTAGAATCGCATCATAAATAACAAGTCCTATGGCTCAGGGTGCCAAGTGCTCTAAATTTGATAATAACAAGTTTATACAAAATTTTAAAGGCTACATGTTATTTATCAAACAAAATTTATATTTTTTTAGGGGTGGTTTTCTAGGATAATATATAGGTTATACATCATGTAAACTTGTTGAAAAGAGCTTACTAGTTATTTAACTGAGTAAAATGCATTAGTTGTTTATATGTGATTTGGCAAAATTGCTAACGTTGTCTTTGGTTTTTTAAAACATAAAAGCGGCCTCTTTGTGACTTGTGTGAAAGTTTTGAGTTTTGCTCGTAAAACAACTATAATGACTTTGTCTTTTTCATCTTTGTGATTTGTTTGAATTTTCTCGTAAAAATTATGATGCCGCCTATTGTTTCATCTAACACCATCCCGTAACACCCCAATTTCGTGATACGCACCGTAATTCAACGGGTGTTACATCATGGCACAACATTTATAACAATAGAAAATGAACTCTAATGGAGTCGTTTAAAACATTTATCATTCGAATTATATAAATATCGAGTTTACAAAATAAGGTCCCGATGGTTTCACGGTTTACATAAATAAGTTTAAATGGGTTTTCAAATGATAATAAAATTTATAGCTTTCTTGAGTATCGTGCTCATCCGTGCCAACCTCGTTCATTATGGACCTAAGATAAACATGCTTAAATCGTCAACACAAAGGTTGAGTGAATTCATAGAGTTTAGTTTGATTGTTGAACATAATATATCCGTAGTGTGAGTTATAGACTCACACTCATAGTTTGAAAACAAAACTGTTATTATTTCACTAAGCTCATGCAACCAAAGCGTTAACGTGTACCAACTAAATTAGCGTGTTTATCGCCCCTGTAGGTAATTTGCCGTTATACCTATTGTTCTCAAATATAGTGTGTTTGTTTGAAGCGTGCTTGGTCAACACAAACGGGATTCGTCAATCCCAATAGGCCTATTCACAATATTCGCTCACTACCCATAGTGATTAAGCGGTTCATGATATGGGGCCTTATGTTTGGAAATGATGGTTACTTAGTGACAATAAAACAATCAAATAAGCATACTGATTCAAATGTTTATGTGTTCATGTTAAAAATAGCATGTATCTTCCCAAGGGTTTGTAAAACAATTAAGTAATATAAAGTGGGGCTATGAACTCACCGTGAGTTTGATGATGTTTAGTACTTAACGAATATGATGGATAAGCCGAGAAAACTCTACCGCAACCTAGAGTATGATGAAATTTCTTAGGTTTGTTAGAATGATGATGTGAAAGTATCAACAAGTCTATATACGTCTTTATATTGATCATGATGTAGCACTTGATAACTCGTATATGTTGTTTTATAAAAGTGGTTTAGTTTGTGAAAATGTGTTTAGTTTATATATATAACGTACTACCGTTCGGGCCATCATAATCCAGAGGTCATGTAGTAAACGTACGAGGAGCTAGGACACTTTAATTCGTAAATCCAACAACTCGTCAGTACGTTCACCCCAAAGAGGCCCCTCACATGAAGTTCCCTACTATTGTAGTACTTTAGTATGTAAAACATATGTTTTGCTTTTATATCATAAGTGTCAAAATAGTTATACGGTTTGTAAAGTAGGTTTAGTTGTTTTCCGTAATTCGGTTCTTGCCGTTTTCAAAGTAAAATGAAAGTTATGAAATCCTTAGGTTGTTTGGTTATTAGAAAATATAATGGCAGTTTATAAGTTCTCGTCATTTCATAAATATGATCATTTCATAATGTAAGTATATAAAGTTATGTCGTTTGGTTTGTGTTGGTGTTGATTTGCCAAGGTTAAGACCTTAGTTAACGGTCTTGGGTAAATAAGCCTTGAGGCTTTAGACATGGCCTTGCTCTCGGCTACCATGGTCTTGAGACTCAGCCTTGGCCTTAGCCGTGGCTGTGGTCTTGGATTAAGGCCATTAGGCTTCTTGGTTTTCCTTTAGTTGTGACAAAAGTATAGTCGTGAGATTATATATATAGGGCAGTTTCAGTTTTGAAGGATAATGGTCTGTTTTAAGCGTTTTCACGGCCCGAGCTTCTTTGGATCCGAAGGAAAATGTCGTTCCGGACAATTTTCATGTTTTAAATTTTTGATGAAACGGGCTAGAAGGCCTTGAAAAAAGGCGACGCTATCAGTTTCAATTTGGCGGTTCGGCGTTTTGGTTTTGCTAACTTCTTTTGTCGTATCTTTTGACTCGTGTACTCGTTTTGGGTGATTCAAATTGCTATTTTTTCTTGTAAAATAATTTTTAACAGTAGTTAAGTGTCTAATATCATGGTTATACTATTTTGGTCGCATTTCACAACATATGTCACTAGTTTTCTTGTTTACCCATTTTAAGTTATCATATAGTTCTCATAACTTGCTTTAAATATTTTTGTACATCATGATCATAACATAAAGACCATATATAGCATAAATGAAGTATGAGAAACATGCTAATGATGTTGAGCAAGAGAGTGTGTTAGGGTTTCTTACAACTTTTGGGTTTCTAAAGAAAGGAAGTTAAGAACAAGGATTAGGGCTTTGATTGAACTAGGATCTCTAGCTTCCAACTTCTTCAAGCTCTTAACACCAAATTGTGACTACTTGAGAAGGCAATTGAAGTCTATACTAGAACACTTCTTGTGGATGGAAGATCACCAAAGGATGGAAGAAACAAGGACTTTGAATCAAACAAAGCTTAACAAGAGCTTTTGGATTGATAAAGGACTTGTTCTCTTGAATAATTCTTGAAGGAAACTAGAAAATGAAGTGTGTTTTGTGTGTGGTGATGGTATGAACGACCCAAGGAGAGGGAGGGGGGAAGGGGTTTTATTGTCTTGAGAGGAGGTTAGTTTACTTGGACTTTTGGAAGCTTACTTAGTAAGTTTTACACATGTAACATATCTAAATGATCAAGGCATGAGATTAAGACACATTACATGGTGACTCCCCCTATAGGTGGCCATATTAAATGGGGGAGGATGACTAAGTTAGTATTGGTATTATCTTGCTTACGGAGTGAGTTTTGGTTTCGTTAATCGCTAACTGAAAGTCATAAAGTCATAAAACTTAAAACCGAGTATCCTAAAAATATGAAACTTGTAGAAATAATTAAACTCATTATTATACTCCATAATAAAATATAAATAGAGTGGTAAGTTCCATCGGGTAGCTTAAACGCTGTTAAAACTGGAAACGTAGGTTTAAAAAGCGTAATTCGCGTAAAACGTAGAACTGGAAAATGTAAAATTCCAAAACTTGTGGAATTGTCATATGATGTGAGAAATACATATTGCTATTGTTTATAAGGTTAACTGGACATGTCGGGATGTCTGAATGACGTTTAAACCTAAAAGTAAATCTTAGACACGGTTTTGTGAAATTGGTGTTTTGTGGTTTCAACGTACGTCGTCAGGACGACTCATCGAGTATCAATTATCTTGTCATGATAGTAAATTAAAAAATTACGGATGAATAGTAAAAGTGAATAGTAAAATTTTGAGAATGGATAGAAATCACGAAAATGCGAATTGTTACACTCTTGTACCCCAAATGCCTATTGATAATCCACACCTTCTACTATTGCCCCGCCATAACATCTACTTACCCCTATGTTCACTAGGCTTCAAGCAAACATACTAGGCTTCAAGCGACATCGGTCGTACCATACAACAACTCAACTCACATACATCACACTTTTCCTCAATTCTTTTTACCCTAATTAGTGAAATGTTATGACCGGTGAATATCTTGCATCAAAAAATATATTGAGTTGTGAAGAAAAAGTCTCGGTTGCTGCAACCAATCAATAATCGCCACAACGATTTAGGAACAAAATTAGACATGAATTTAGTTCTTCAAATCACTTCTCGTGACTAATAATGTTAACATATGTACAATGTCAAAATAAACAACTTTTGTCGTATTCCTTCTTCCATCTAAATTTTGACATCTTCTTCCTGAAGAAAAAAAAGCAACACAACACAGAAACAAAAAATATAAATACAAGCAAAAACACAACCACAACCACAAAAACATAACAGAAAATGCAAAACCCACCAAAAAAAGGGATAACCTAGATGGTGAATTTGGCGCCGAGATGCATAACGCAAGGGGCGGTATCGCCTGACGCCATATAGTCACGCCATAAAGCTATAGCAGGTCCTATGGCTCAGGGTACCGACTAATCTAAAATTGATAATAACAAGTTTAAACAAAATTGTGGAAAACTAGAAGGGGGGGGGGTTGAATAGTTTTACCGATTAAAACTTTGTTTTAAACTATTTAGATCGACTTATGTCAATCTATTAAATGTGTGTCACACCCCAAATTACACATTTTGCGTGAATGGAATTCACGGGATTGATGTCATAGCATCACAATCACAGTTATATTGAACGACCTAAAGTGTCGTTTGGAAAATACATCGCTTGAATTAATAAAACATTTAGAGTTACAAAGATAGGTCCCAAATGAAAGTTACTATGCGGAAAATAAGTTTGTTATAAGTCAAACGATGTTTTAAAGTTCATAAAACCCAAGTGAGACGCGTCGTCACCGCGACTCTATGATATGTCCACATGCATGCCATGAAGTGAATGCCTTAGATACACGAGATAAAACATGCTAAAAGTGTCAACACAAAGGTTGAGTGAGTTCATAGAGTTTGCGTTGAAATGTAAAGCCTTTCAAAATCGTTTATGCAAGAAAGGCATTGTAAATCCACTCGGTTCTAAGTTCGCCCATACAAAACTTGCAACCTGTGTGTTCACAATCCACGCCAAAATATGTATAGTTTATGCTAAATCACAAGATGTCAAATGAATTCACAATAGTACCTAACTCGACATAGGACAAATAACACATAATCAATAGTACATGACTTAATTTATCAGTAGTCATCTGATTTAGAACATTATAAGACGTAGAACTATAGCACATAATCAATAGTACATGACTCAATATATCAGTAGTCAATTGATTTAGAACATTATACGACGTAGAACTATACCAAACAAACAAGAACAATTAATATAGTACAACATTTAGTTTTGAAACAATGGTGATCATGATAGAAATTATCCTTAAAATCTAAAGTACTTGTGAAAAATAGATAAGCATGTATCTCCCCCAAAATAGTTCAAAACATATAAAAGTAGGGGCTACGAAACTCACTTGGACAATGATGCGATGGCAAAAGTGAGTACACAAATGTAGCGTGAATCACTAAACTTGACCTATTATGAATGATATGATACATAATAAGTTATGATGTAATGTTATGCATGCAATTCGGATGATATTTATACGACTTGTGAATTTTGAAGATAATGTTTATCGTCGAAATATATGTTTACAACATATCGTCATTTTATAAAATACTTTACAAGTATTTACGTTGAAACAACCTCCTACGATAGTCGTTTAGTGATTTATTGTGAAATTATAACTTTTCGTCAGTAAAATAATGTCATTGATATTTCCATGAAAGTGACAAAACGGCCTCCAAAAGCTACTCAGAATGGTGCACGCCGAGCGTTAGGAAACAAACTCAACGGTTTTGGGAAGCTCGTATGATAATCTCAAAGTTTTAGCATTTAAGTTTTCGTCCTAGAGGTCTCGTACATAAAGAAAAATTAGAGGTTAAGTATGGTACTTTTAGTCCAAAATATAGTTTAAGGATGGTTTTTCGGCAAAGTTTAAGCGACCGTAATTAATTCATTACAACTCCGCTAGTCAAACGATCGAACATTTTGGAAAGTATACTTGGCGATTTCACTTTTACTAGAAGACTTCACTTTATGAAAAGTTCTAAATCAATGTTAAAAACAACCTTTAACTTGGTAACTAGTTTTTGCCGCAAAACTTGTCTATTAGAAATAAGGATAGTTTTTCTTATATGATGAAAGTTACGGCAACTTTTGTAAACGTATATAATTTAGTCGTTACAAATCCGTTTTCTACGTTTTAAAGATCCTTAGCTTTGTATCAAAGTATACTAACATATTTTTGACAAGTCGACATAATTTACAACGTCCAAGCTTCATTTTTGAATCGTACAAAATAGATATTGTTTGCTGAAATTTCCAGAAATTTATAGTTTTCGTCGCCAACTTGAAAAATTCATAACTTCTTCGTTATAGCTCCGTTTTAATCCGTTCAAGCGGCCACGTTTTCGTTTTAAAGTATACTTTCCAAATATCTAGCCCAAAATATTTTGCTTACTGTCGGATTTTCCAGATTTTCAAAATAAGGACAGACCCTTTTCCAAACTTGTCGAAATGAGTTTTTCTTGCGCCAAACCTATTCTAACCCATTCAAAACAACTCCGAAGCTATTCTAATCCTACCATACACCTTATTAGGGTGTCATGGGTTCCTAGACATCACCAAAAATTATATATATAACAAGGAGTAATTATAGGATGGATTATATATATTTAACACTTAAAAACCTTAAAAAGTGGTATAAACATCATGAGATTTGCATGTTTCTCAAATAAAATGATATGACCATAAAAATGAATATGAAATAAAAATATGAATATGAATGCTTACTAGTGATATGATGAGGTTTATGGACAAAAGGTTTTTCCTAATCACTTGAGGTTTGTATTACAAAACCTTTGCAACAAATGATACTAGGGTTTAAATAAACTTGTCTTGAAAACTTGGAGATGATCCTCCTTTTGGTCCCTTGGTGCCGAATATTTAGAGAAAAGAGATGGATATTGGTCTTTGGTTTGCAAATGAAAGAAATGAATAAGTGAAATGATGAAATGATAAAGTATAATACTATATTGTTGTAAGATATTATGTAGATTTTAAGAGTGAGTCATCCCTTGTGTCGACACAAGGGTGACTAGCTCTTGCTAGTTGATTTTTTTTAAAACATTTATAAGTAGTGTCATTTGTATAATAATTTAAGGATAAGTAATAACTTGTGTAAATATTCAAGCTTGTAGGGTAGCGTTAGTTAAAAATAAATTTTAACGGGTCAAAATAAAATATATTGAGGTCATAAAAATTATAAAAATACATTTCTTGAAAGATTTGAGTGAATAAATATTTATCGGGTTGAATTTAAGGAAATCGTCGTAATTATATAAATTTAACAATTTATATACAAAATAAATTTAAAACACTGGGTAAACTCATAATATTATTTTTATAAACTTAATATGAATATAAAAATATATCGGGATACTTTTTGGAAGTAATGGATCAATTGTTCAAAATAATTAATTACGCGATAGCGTTTATTTAATATGAAAATTACGCGTTTAAGGTAAAATGCAAAACCATGAATAATATTGATATGAAATGATGACAATGATGTTAATGAAATGTAGACTAAACTTAGTCTATATGAAATGTCCTCGATGATATGATCATGAATTCACTGCTAAACCATTACGGTTACGTGAATTTGATACTCGTAAACCTAGTTTACGATAAACGATAAATAATGAAACAAGAGTAATGTTTTGAAATATGACCTGAAAATACGAGTTGTCACATTCCCAACATTCAAAAAGGAATTCATCCACGAATTCGGCCTGTTAGTCTATCGAATTTGTGAGTTTGTGATGAATAACGAGGAGAGAAGATATGAAGAGGTGTCGTTATGGTTATTGATGATTGAGAGTGTACAAAACATCATAGTAGAGAAAATATTGGATGAATCTCCCATGAGTAACACGTTGACTTTGGAATATGTGATAATTTTGCTTGCACTAAGATTTATAAATAACTGCTCCCAACATAACATGATCCCTCCAGAATTAGACATAGTTAGCTAGGCTATGTATAATTAAGGAACGATAATGTGACATTCGGTTTAGTTGTTATAACTCTCAATGTTTACAAAGATTTAAACCGTGTCGTTAAAATGGTAGTTAAAGTAAAAGGAAGTAAAATCCTTGTAAGTGATAACAAATCGGAAAGAAAATAAAGTACGATAGATGAGAATATTTTACAACGAGTGGTTTATCAAACAAGAAGACATCTTAAGTTCTAAAGATCCAATACGATGGAAGACATAAACTTAGTACGACATAGTACATAAGGAAAATCAAGACTGTTAGTTTCCGAACTTCTTCAGTCTTCCGCGTTATTGAGACCATGACGAGCTTTTCCTCCTTCTAACATGTATGCATTCCCATGAGCTCCTTCAACTTGTTGACCTTCGTTCCGGGGACATTGGTTCCGATAGTGTCCTTGCTCTCCACATCCGAAGCATGTGACTATGGCCTTGCCCTTGCAATCCTTAGCAAGGTGTCCCACTTTGCGACAGCTAAAGCATATACCACATGGACCATTATGATGTATCGTGCATTGGTGGCATCGTGGTAAGTTTCAAGATAAGCTCTTCCCTTTATTGGTGCAAAGAACATAGACCCCGCGACTTCTTGTCTTCTATTCAGTTGTTGGTGATGGTTAGTGTTACGGTTTTGGTTGTCGTTATTATAACCTCCTTGGTCATTTTCCCATTTCCTTTTGTTGTTGTTGATTTGGTTATCGTCGTTGTTTTTGTTGTTTTGGTTATTGTTGTTACGGTTGATGTGGGTAATGTTTCCTCTCTTTACTACTTGGGCCATGAGCTTTTGGGATACTCGAACAGATTCTTCAATTGTTTGCGGATCAGAGGAAATCACATCACCTTGAATAATCTCGGGAAGTCCTCCAATGAAAGCCTCCAGTAGCTTCTCATTATCCGAAACCATAGATGGGCATAACACGGCCAATTCTTGAAACCTTCGAATGTAAGTATCAATGTCATACCCAATAGTTACCAGTTCATAGAATTTGGTTTCTAATTTTTTCACCTCCGTACGCGGACAATATTTCTTCGTTAACAACCCTTTGAATTGCTCCCAAGTAAGCTTGAAAGCATTTTCCATTCCCATTGGCTGAGCATATGAATTCCACTACGACATTGCCCCATCCAGTAGTGTACTCGTAGCAAACTTAACTTTGCTATCCTCCGGGCAATTACATAACAAAACACGGATTCCATTTTCTCGAACCATCTAACCATGGCGGTTGCCCTTCAAGACCCTTGAACTTAGTGGGATCTCCACTTTAAAATCCTTATACGAACAACTTCTAACCCCGGACCCTCCTGCAATACTGCAGAAGAAGAAGCCTAGCGGCTTCAGCCCCTCGCAATTCTAGTAGCTTCAAGAATGCCGAGTCAGCGGCGGCATTAGCAAACTGGCAAGCTTGAAGATTAGCTGCAGCCTCGGTGGCGATGGCGAGTCTAGCGGCTTCAAGAGTGGCAGACCTCAAGATGTTAGGAATTAGAAATTCCTGTATTAAAGAGTCGGTCACCTCAAGTATATGTAATCGTTAGAAAGCTCGTAGTCGTAGCTCTTTTAAGTTAAGTAGTATTTAGTTTAGTAACACCGTGGAGGACTGGACGGTCTTTACCCACCGTATGCCCGATCCACACCAAAGTGTGGCGAGTTATGTAAGACTATAAATACTCTACCTTCCAAGGTAGAGTTGGAGCTCATAATAATATCTTTCACTTTCTCTCACTAAGTTCCCTAAACCTCTAACTTTCTCTCTAGAATTCCATCTATATGCTACTTTGTGTTATGGTTTGATGTGTATGTGAAAAGTTATATCTTACAATTGGTATCAAGAGCCATGGTTAGATCATATCTTGCACATCTTTGGATTTCTAGTGGTTTTAGGTGGTTTTGAGTTTGAAAAGTTTAGTGGTTTTTGCATCATTTGGTTGATTTCTTGTGTTAAAGTTTGAATTTTGTTAGTACTTTTATGTTTAGAATCATCACAAGTGTTTAGGTTTTCATTTGGATAGCTTGAATCATCTTGGTTGGGTTGTTTTGGATTGAAAAGTGAAGTTTATATGGTTTTTCATGCTAGCGACTTAGTTCACGGATAATTTTTCTTCATAGCGACTTGCTTCACAAAATTGTAGCGAGTTACAATAAACCCAGCGAGTTAAACCTAGCGAGTTAAAGTACAAGTAGTGGATTCTCCACCACGAGTAGCGACTTGGTGGTAGCGACTTGGTCCAGAGCGAGTTGCTCTTTAGCGACTTGTATCTCTAGCGACTTGTGTAGCTTAATTGTCGCCAAAATTTGGCTAGCGACTTGGTCTCAGAGCTTAGTTACTACTTAGCGACTTGCTTTTTGTCTAGCGACTTGGGACTCTAGCGACTTAGTGGTGTAGCTTAATTAGTTGTTAGCGACTTGGTTCAAGAATCAGAGCGACTTGGTTGATTTTTCCCACAAAACTTCAAACGGCCATAACTTTTGAACCAGAACTCCGCTTTCAGCGTTTCTACCCATCAAAACGACCGTGAGAACGAGGAGAATGGCACGCGAATAAACTAAATTTATTCGGGTCAATCTTCGAGGTCTAAATCCGCTCCGAACAGAAGTTATTGAGGTTTTTAAGTTTTAGACCTAAATTTCGTGAAAACGGCATAAACCAATCCGAATCACAACCAAACAACATCTCGCTAATACTACGAACAATCTAAAGTCCTATCACACAATCGTCCTTCATTGTATCGATCCATCATCATCTTAACACATCATGTCTTACTCTCATCGACAAAGTGATATCGAAGTGCTTAAATTGTATGATCGTGGATAATAATGATAATGGATGCTACATCGAACGATTAAAGATGTTTGAATTAAACAAAGAGGATGTGAGATCTTCATGTTCGAGTACAATGAGAATGCCACGCAAATGGAATGCAAGATTGAGCCATATCGCCTACTTCATCCGCACTCATACAATCGTTATCCATAGTCGGGGATCGAACATGTAGTGCTCTTTTCCGCCAGACTTACCTACATTGACAAGAAGCTTGTCGTTGAACTTAGAACATTTAAAGTCGCAACTTACTAATGAAGAGGTTCAAAAGGATGGTTCCAAGCAGCTCTTCAAGTAATCTACAAACAATTTCACCATTCATCGCTGGGGAATATTCAGACATAATCAACACTTGACCTGAATTTCCTTCAAAAACATACTGGAATGGAAATTGTGAATTCATTGAGACATTTATCCAACTCATGGATAATATGAAAAGTTCATTGAAGAATGCACAAAAGAATGAAGACGTGAAGGAGTGTCGTGCGCTTGAAAGATTGTTGTGATAAGTTGGGTAATGTATCTAGTGAAGAATCGGGTGGTGCCGAATGCGTAATGTTAGAGAAAACAAATAATGATGAGTCGGACAATGCTAAAATAGAATCTTCATGCTCATGTCCACAAGATAGAGAGGTGCACCACCACAACCCGTGCAAGCTAATGCAAAGGAACGCTACATGGAAGCTTCGGATGTACCAAGATAGAGATGCACCGCCACAACCTCGTGCACGTTAATGCAGAGGAAACTTGCATGAAAGTTTCGCAGCATCTAGGTATAAATCTTCTTCTCAAAATGATGATTATGGATTGCATGAGTACACTACATTTGTGCCTCGATGATTCCTTGACCACCGAACTCAATACCTATAAGGATCAAGTTGCCATATACGAACAACGTGCTAAGTTTGAACTTACCACTCGTGAGCAGGAGATGGATATCCAAATGCGCATAATTATTAGAAAAGTAATTTTAGAGAAGAAGTATTAAAACAAGAGTTAAACTCCTTACAAGAAAAGCTTTCCAAAACCGCTAAGCAAAACACGAACTTCAAGAAAATGTTAAAATGCTAAAGCAAGAATTCAAGGCTAAGGAATCAAAACTTTTGAATGATATTTCCAATCTAAAAACTTTGAAAACAAGCTTGAAAATAAGTTGTACGCACAAGGAATACCATTCAAACCGCTCACATGATCACTAAGCATCGAGTCTTAAGCGATAAGCATAGCATTCCCTTGTTGAGGAACCAAATCCAGAGGTAATTAAAAGGCTAGAAATGCTCATAAGGTGCTTTATGATGGTAATGAAATCCTTAAGCCTAGGCGTAAACCTAGTTGCGTTGAGTGCACCGAGGAAGATAAGAAATCGATGAAGTCACTAGGAGAAAATGAATAAGAAGTTAGAAGATCCCGAGTGTAAAAAGAATAACATAACGATCAAACCCCATAATTACACTAAAGAAAATTGGATCTCCTTGAACAAGTTTAAGCCTCGACTTATTAACCCCCGAACAAGTGTTCGGAAAAGGATATGGAAATGCAAAAGTGAAAATCTTGTTGAAAAGAACCCTTGTGGAAACCGCCTAAATCAACTGTGTATCCTCCTAATACACCAATGCACTTAGTTCCTAGATCTCTTGCCACTAAAAGCAAGACCTTAATCATGAATATGTTATCTTTCAACTATTTGTTGATTTTGAGAAAACTTGTAAGAAAAGGATCACACCCACCGTATAATCAAGGGAAAGGGTTTTGAGCAAACTAAAGAATGCTATTTAACCGAGGTCATGCCTTTCTTTAAACAACTAAAAGATCAATTTGAGAGTCTTAAAAAGGGACGATTCGATATTAAAGAAATGGAAAAGGTATTTGATGCAATGATTGTTGAGGTTAGTGACTATGAGAGAATTAAAATATAGTGAGATTGAAAGGAAGAACTTGCATACACCGAATGAGAATCGATTTCGAATGTATTGCTCAAGATGTGTTTTTCATCGCTACAAATTGTTCCATTAATGCTTCTCAATTTCATGAATTATCTGTTGCTCGAAAGTCTCCCATGATCGTGTCATTGAGCTTGAAACAACAAATTCAAAATTGCATGAGAAAATAGAACAGATGATCATGATAACTTGGTCAAACATTATTCTAAATTAGAAGTTGAACATCTTGCTTTGCAATTAAAACATCAACATCTCAAAGAAAATGTTAAAACCTCAAATATCAAGACATCCCTCGATGCTCCCGAGTTTGATGCGCTTTTGAAATTAGCAAACGTGATGAACAAATTCGAGCTCATTATAACACGATCAAAAGATTGAAAGCCCAAATTTCACAACCGAAAGGTGAAAAGAAGGATATGACTGGTTCCCATATGCCTCCACCTTTAGATTCTCGAATTTCCAACTTCAAAACATAATTGATAACTTGCAAAAGGAAAATGATTGTTTTAAAGTCGAAATTTCAAAGGCTAATGATCAAAACAAAGAGTTATGTGATTCATTTAAAGTTAATCATGATAAACAAATTGAAAAGATAACTTCTTTACTTAACGATATTGAGAATCAAGCGTGAGGTGAAAGGAAAGTTGCCAATCCCAAATTGCAAATACTGCTCCTAAGGTTTCGCCAGATAAATATGCTATCGATATGTTATATATTCCCCGCCCATTAGGAATAATGAACTTGCACATAAAGCATATCTCTCATACCTTAAGGAAAGTTTGAAGGGTCTCCGTGAGATTGTTGAAGATGAAAGATCGAAAACCTTTGATAGTACTATTGCCTATGCCCGCATGGATGCCAAACGATCTCGTGAACTCTTAGAGTATGTAATTGTCACAAGTCCCAAATCTAGCAATAGGCGAGATAGAATAGTTGTGCCTTGTTCTATGCCTAAAGCCAAGCATGTGACCCTTGATATGCCTTGTTCCATGTCAAAATTCAAGCAAGCAACCTTGATGTGCCTCCTAGAACTTCGGATCCCAAGACTTTAGACCGTAAATGCGTAAAGTAGTGAAGCCATGTAATGTTCCCATCGTTATTTCTACAGATGTTAAGATTGACACTAAAGTTAGCGGATCAAAACCTAGAAGCAATGCAAAGAAGGATAGGATTACGCAAACTAAAAGTGTTCATGATAAGGAAGTGAAAGAACACCATAGGGACAAGAAGTTTGATTTGAACAAAAGAATCGTGTTAGTTCTAGTATTAGCTCTAAGCTTATCGAAATTAATTCGAGGCCTCATGTCGTCTCGCAAAACATGTAAAAATGTTTATTTTCCGTAATCATGATAAATGTGATGTGTTATTTCGAGGTCTAAGATTCATAACCCGCTTAAGAAAGTTTGGAGAGCGAAACAGTTAAGCAATCTTGAAACCCATGTGGAATGTGTTTACAAATATAGGTTTTTAGTGGAAGCCCACGTGTCGAATATTAACGAATGGCAAACCTTACCCTTAGCTAGATCCACTATGCCTAGAATAGTGCTCGTTAAGGTTTGGAAGCCAACCGGTAGAATAATCCCATTAAGCATAAAATGTCATTTGACTAAGTCTCGATGCTTCTACTAGTTCACTCCTAGGGATAATGCCATTGCATCTAGGGTTTATGCGATTCAAAGACTGTTTGTGCTAACCAAAAGGAACCCATCAAGACGTGGGATCCAATATTTCCATTCTGCCTTCGTCATTGTCCAAAGCAGTCGCATAAATCGCCCTTGGTATTTGGATTCAAGCGGCTCTAAACATATGACAGGCTCTTAACAATGACGCCTGCTCACTTCGCCTCAGCCTCGACTTCATCATAATGGCGTCTGCAGATAACACTTCAGCCTCATTCCTCAAAGAAAAGAAAGGTGTACGCTTCAAGGCGCTTTTATCTTCTTAAGAAGAGAAATCTTCATGTTTATGACCATTCTCATCGACATTCTTCATCAACATGCTTCATGCTTTTTCCATGCGCTCACCATCAAGTGAACCGAACTCACCGATAATTACTCTTATTCCTCTTGCTCAATATAATGAAGATGGCGACATCATGTGCTAATTTTATGGGGAGAAGTGTGAATATAATACATTTGGATGATAATCACTTGGTTAATCAAGAATGGCATCTCTCGTATGCAATTTTGAGGGGAGAAGAAGTGAATTTTTGCATGGTTGACCGATATTTGAGAATATATGGTCAAACGGCTCCTAACCCATGTAAGAACCGAGATTCTTCTTATCGGATCATCTTCACATGTAGTTTCTTCTAAGAGCCGTTGGTTGACATCTTCACATGGGCCGATATGATTAAATGACAAAGTGCTTCTAGTTGTTGGGGATTTCTTTGATGAACATCTTTCGTTTTGTTTGATTGGGAGGATTTTAATTAAGGGATTTGCTATTTACAAGTTAACGGAATGCCTTTGGTGTGAAGAAGATGTTAACTGCCTATTTCCCCATTCGAATAATCTTGAAGAAGGTCGAGTCTACGCCTAATCTACATTTGAAAGCTACATGATTAGAAGACTAAAGACTAATTGCATTTGATGATCTAAAGACTTCTTCTTAATCCGGCCGAGAAGAACACTTGAAAATCTTCGTCGGTTTAGGGAGAGCACTAATTGGGGAAGATTGAAAAGCCAAAATTTAATCCCCAATTAGACTTGTTTCGATTCTTTAGCAATGATTCATTGCTTGATTTTTGATGACACCTCCAACGCCTAATGCTTCAATTACTAAGGATAATTGGGATTCATTGTTTGGGATTCATTGTTTTCAAAGATATGTTTGATGAGTACTTTTAACCTCAACTAATGTTGATCATCCAAGCTCTTCTATTGACTCAACTGGTTCACCATCTAAGAAATACTTTTGAATTCTCAAGAAACCTTGTCTCCGATTACTTCACAAGGCGTTGTTTATGACTATCATTGCGCTTGCACTCATGAATAGTGATCCGCTCTTTGGTACTCCTTTGCCAAATCTTCACGGATCATTGTTTTATTGTTCTTCTCCAAATGTGCACTCAGAATCAACCACATGAACATTAAGGAAAATGACTTCCTCATCCGCTTAAAAACATAATTGGTAAATCTTCCGGATCGGTTTCTATATGTATACCTTAAGGAAGAATGCATTGATGTTGAGGAATCATTTGCTCCGGCTCACCAATGGGTCAATGTACATCCGATTGTATGTTTATTCACGTGTTGGACATTTGACACAAGTTGATTACTCAAGTTACTCATTTATAACTTATTTGAGGTTGAAGTTGACGCTCACAAAGGCGTGTTCTTATTTGATAACTTGCTCGGGCTTAAGAATTTGAGTTGAAGACTTGGGTTATCTAGTTACCAGCAATGAGGTGGATGGTTGAAGACCGTTAACTATCACTATTAGGAGTTACTTTGTTTTACTCAAAGGTCACACGATATGACGGTGTGGATAATCGCAAGAGGTGTTAATGTCTCATACTTTGTTTGAGTAGTGAGTACTTAGAGATTTGCTTGAAGCATAGATTCTATTAATCGTTCTTCCATCTTTAAGTGCAAGCTTAAGACACAAATGCGGGAATTCGACTTTCGCTTCAAGTATGGTATATCGGGTTTTTCTTCAACGGTGGTCACTTCAAATTGTCTACATATGGGTTGATAAAGATAGTCGAGAGAGTTTATGTAGCGCTTGATTCTCACAGATTCACTTGGGCTATTTGAGTTCTTCTCACAAGATTTCAAGTTTATGGATCGATTATGTTTTGTCGATTTCGAGGTATCAAGACAATTTGGGGAAGGATATATTATTCCAACTATTTGGGGAAGTGGTCTCGAGACCTTTGGTTTTTGTTACTCGTGTCGGTTGGAAGAAATGTGAGAAGAATATTTGGAACGTGAGATGATACTACCTATCGACATCTTATATACGGTTTATGATAAAGTGCTTCCGGTTATATGCACAACATGTTCACTTGATCGAGCTAATTCGCTTATTTCAAAGTTGACATCCACAGAGATGATTAGTGACTCAACATGTTACATGGATGTCATCGCCTCTACTCTTGTTGGGTACATGTGTACATTATGTGTCGATTGGTTATATGTTATATAACCGGAATGCACTTGGTAAAATGAAGATGTTGATATATTGTTCCCCTAACTAGACAACTGGTCAATCTCGAAGAGTAAGGTGTACATCGGGATGCACAACAGTTCATGTGATCGGTCGTAATCGCTAATCCGGATTTGATAACCACCGAGACGATCAATGTTTCAACTTGTTACCGGTGTTCTCGTGTTCTTCGTGGTGCCGAGCTTCAATCAATGAGACCGCTTTGTATTCAACTCTAATTATTAGGAAATGGTCTTTATTCGATGTTTGTCGGTTTGGGGAAGCTACCAAAGATTCAAATTGAGAAGGCTCATGTTCGACGATTTTCTTAGAAGCCTCGGATGCTTTGGTGGCTAAAGTTTAAGAGATGTTGATTCCTTTCTTCTACAACGCGTTGAACGATATCTTTATCTCGGTACTCATTTCATCATTCTCTTAAACTAATTTATCTCTTGTAAATATTTATTTGAAAAACAAAATACAAAATTATAAAACCTTTCAAAAATCAAATAGAAAAATATAAAACTTTCAAAATCCATAAAATTTGAAAAATTCAAAAAATCTTCAAAAATATTGTCAATTTGTCATGTTTTTCTCGTTCGATAATATCTACGGTTTTTGTGCTGTCATTCAAAGAATGACACGGACTTTAGATGTTGTTCAATTCTTTAAAAAAAAAAAAAAAAAAAAAAAAAAAATAAATATATTTTGGGAGAAAGAGAAATGGTTTATTGTCATTTTCGTGCAATAACCCGCTTTTAAAGAAAGAACAGAGCCATGTTTTAACATGTTTTCACATTCCATGCTCGATTCTATAAACATCGATCCACCGAAACCAAATGCTTTGAAAAATAACTCGATCTCTATTTTTGATAATCATCGTGACTTATTTGTCAAATCTATCTCTCAATCAACAACCTATGTCATTGATTGAGGGGAGAATGATTTCAATTAAATTAAAAAGTTATTTGGCATTAAATTGTTTTCAAAAGATATACATGCATGTTTTATCAATGGAGTTTAAAGTCTTAAATCCGATCCTTATCGCTCAAACGCTTTCACAATCAAGTCACAATTCTCCTTAAAGCTTTCAAAATCAATTTAATTATACGAGATCACAAATCTCAAATGTTTTGATAATTGTGATCGGGAGAATGTGTGATTTAAATTGGATTTAAACCGATAATTCGTAAATGGTTTCACAAGAGTGTACATGTCGTCCTTCCCACATGTGACAAACGATTTCAAGTTTTCAATGCACATGTTGAGGGGAGCATCTATCTTAAACCTTTGATTTGAAACGTGATCATTCATCCCATGTGCGTGTTCCTCTAGTATGTGCAAAACTCTTTTCAAACCTCGAGGCACATATTGAGGGGAGCAAATTTATGGAAACCTCATCCTTCCCGGAAATGCTATATCTACTTGATTTGATGTGGGAAGTGATGTTGATATCTTTTAGATAATGGTAATCAAAGAAGTTAATTCTTTCTCTTGCCTCCGTGTGCAAAACATTTTCAAATACTTGATGCACATGTTGAGGGGAGTTCTCGTTCTAAAATATCAAAACAATTCAGTACAAAATGCTTTGATAATATATCACAAGTATCCGAATTGATTTTCAAATGGTTTTCAATTGGTTCCAATGGCGTATGAACAATACCAAATAGACCGACCAACTTTACTTTATGTACGGTGATATAAGGATGATAAGGTTAGGTATTGGTTCCCATGATCCGCCGTAATCGGAGGGATCTACCCAGGACAATCCACTAGTTAGTGTAGAAGTCCTTAGGTATGATGATAAAAGGAGAAAAATGAGATATGGGAAGAGTGCGGACTAAGACCGAGCTAGTAATCGAATAAACCCAACAAGGTTCTAGCTATGAAGTCTCGTAAGCATCAAGGGGTTGAAGAATTAAAAAGAATTGAATGAGAAAAGGGTGAAAACAAATAGCCCTCCATTTACTCAACCTTAGGCAAGAACCGGGTTCAATTCATATGCTACCGATGGTAACATCGGTATTGAAGACAAGACGTCATGGACCCAAAGGACGCATCGCACTTCAACTTTCCTAACCACTCAAGTTCCTCTTAAAAGGGCTTGTTTCATTCTCACGGGAACCGACATTATCTATCGACTTTCTCTTAGAGATGGTTGATATTGAAGAAGGAGACCTCTCCTAGTCTCCGCTATAGGATCCAAATATGCACAAATTGAGTCTAGAACCACGAGATCATCAATAAATCTCATTAGGACACTTTCAATGAAGACTCTCGCTTCACACAATGTGGAAAGAGAGATTATATCTTGAGTCCCACGCATTATCCTTGTGGTATTGCCGTAACATCCGAGTGATGTGTTTACATATTCACAATGAAGATGGAAAGCCTCGAGCCAACATCAAACAAGCTCTCGGTAGGTGGCGTGTGAGATCTATTATATAGATCAACCATGTGACAACCGAATGAAACAATGGGCGATTCAATCTCTTGAATCAAACCTCGTTCAGTTATGGATTGACGGATACCTTTGAAAACCGGTCTTTGTGCTTAAAACTCTTTTCTTTAGCACATCGACCGTGTACTCATTTTTCAAACCAAAAGGTATTTTATGATTGATAATTGATTTTCAATAAAACCTTCGTTGTATTGCAAAACAATTTCTATTGGGCAATACACGATTGTTTTTCAAATCTCTTTTCATCAATCGGTGGACTTAAAATTACCGTTCACTCACCCATGTTGTCTTCTTTGAGATGTTCCGGTTTGAGAACATCTAGAACAACCGCGAAACCCAAATCAAGGAAATTCTTAGAATTATACCGATCACAGCAAGACATGTACCGATCAACGGGAACCGTGGGTCAGTACTCAATTCAACGAAGTGATCAAAGACACTTCGTGCGATTTATTGCTAATCGTTGTATGCGTGTACACCCGACGCTTGCGTAATGATCGTAATGGAGCGGTCAATCCATAGCCGCATGCTCACTTAACACATTCAACTCAAAGAAATCATGATTAGTGCATCAATGACTCGATATTTTCACACCAAGCTTCGCTACGCCGCCAATATCATGATTCAACAAAAGCTTCCGCTACTCGATGAGAAGATTTCATGATCCGTAATGTGAGCATGTCGGTCCTAAAGTCACAACATCACATAATACCAACACCACAAAGGATGTGTCGAGATTGTTGATAGTCGATGATCTCAAAAGATGGCTCAAAATGATTATCACGTGGATCAAGAAAGACCTCCACTTGAAGTAACCAAACATGCAATGTGAAGAATCAATGACTACGAGCTTAGAGCAAAGGACTACATCAAGAATGCAAGATCAATTGTTAATGTAATATCTATTTGTAGTCAATGTAATTTTGGTACATGATTGAGGTGACCTCCTTGGGAGATTGTTAGGAATTAGAAATTTCTGTATTAAAGAGTCGGTCACCTCAAGTATATGTAATCGTTAGAAAGCTCGTAGTCGTAGTTCTTTTAAGTTAAGTAGTAATTTAGTTTAGTAACACCGTGGAGGACGGACGGTCTTTACCCACCGTATGCTCGATCCATAGCCCAAAGTGTGGCGAGTTATGTAAGACTATATATACTCTACCTTCCAAGGTAGAGAGTTGGAGCTCATAATAATATCTTTCACTTTCTCTCACTAAGTTCCCTAAACCTCTAACTTCTCTCTAGAATTCCATCTATATGCTACTTTGTGTTATGGTTTGATGTATGTGAAAAGTTATATCTACACAGAAGAAACCGCCACCGCTGCTTCCTTTCAATCCTTAATGCATTGGCTATACTATCCTCACAAACTTTGCATAGCCTCTTGAGTCAAAACTTGTGGAGCTTTCTTTACGCCATTACTTCTTCAAAATAAGAGGAAAGGTGAGACGAGCAAAGTCCGATGTTAATAATAAACGCCCAAAGAGATATGATATGAGGTGATAAGTTTGAGGTTATTTTCAAAATGATCGACGGTTTCCCAAGAAATGGGTTATGAGATGTTGTAAGTGCTTCAAATGTACGATGGTTTAGTGACTTAATGTGTGAATAACGTAACTCGACATGTTAGTGGTGAAACAAAGGAGTGAAAGTGACTTCGCCTACTTAAAGGTTTATCTCGCATTCGACGTTATCGGTGATGAATCACCGATATTAAAATTGCGATAGAGAATGACAAAGCATTCTCCACATCGAGTATGAAGAAAGGATAGTGGATAGGTATTTAAAGGCATCCATGTGACAATCGATTTGAAATGAAAGTAAATAACTCGAAAAATGTACGATAAACCGCATGTAAAGTGAACATGCACTTATGATGAAATGATGAGATGCTATGATAATGTAGTTATAGTCTAGGGTCAATGATGCAACCTAGTTTTCTATAATCAAGCTCGATGCCAACTCATCACACCCCAAATTACTGCTTTGCAATGAATGGAATTCGGGATTGATCGTCATAGCATCACAATCACAGTTATATTGAACGACCTAAAGTGTCGCTTGGAAAATACATCGCTTGAATTAATAAAAACATTCGAGTTACAAAGATAGGTCCCAAATGAAAGTTACTATGTGCGGAAAATAAGTTTGTTATAAGTCAAACGATGTTTTAAAGTTCATAAAACCTAGTGAGACGCCGTCACCGCGACTCTATGATATGTCCACATGCATGCCATGAAGTGAATGCCTTAGATACCGAGATAAAACATGCTAAAAAGTGTCAACACAAAGGTTGAGTGAGTTCATAGAGTTTGCGTTGAAATGTAAAGCCTTTCAAAATCGTTTATGCAAAGAAAGGCATTATAACCACCCGCCTAAGTTCCGCCCATACAAAACTTGCAACCTGTGTGTTCACAATCCAACGCCAAAATATGTATAGTTTATGCTAAATCACAAGATGTCAAATGAATTCACAATAGTACCTAACTCGACATAGGACAAATAACACATAATCAATAGCACATGACTTAATTTATCAAGAGTCATCCGATTTAGAACATTATAAGACGAGAACTATAGCACATAATCAATAGTACATGACTCAATATATCGAGTCAACCGATAGAACATTATACGACGAGAACTATACCAAACAAACAAGAACAATTAATATAGTACAACATTCAGCTTTTGAAACAATGGTGATCATGATAGAAATTATCCTTAAAATCTAAAGTACTTGTGAAAATAGATAAGCATGTATCTCCCCAAAATAGTTCAAAACATATAAAAGTAGGGCTAATAAACTCACTTGGACAATGATGCGATGGCAAAAGTGAGTACACCAAAATGTAGCGTGAATCACTAAACTTGACCTATTATGAATGATATGATACATAATAAGTTATGATGTAATGTTATGCATGCAATTCGGATGATATTTATACGACTTGTGAATTTTTGAAGATAATGTTTATCGTCGAAATATATGTTTACAACATATCGTCATTTTATAAAATACTTTACAAGTATTTACGTTGAAACAACCTCCCACGATAGTCGCTTAGTGATTTATTGTGAAATTATAACTTTCGTCAGAAATAATGTCATTGATATTTCCATGAAAGTAACAAAACGGCCTCCAAAAGCTACTCAGAATGGTGCACGCCGAGCGTTAGGAAACAAACTCAACGGTTTTGGGAAGCTCGTATGATAATCTCAAAGTTTTAGCATTTAAGTTTTCATTCCCTAGAGGTCTCGTACATAAAGAAAAATTAGAGGTTAAGTATGGTACTTTTAGTCCAAAATATAGTTTAAGGATGGTTTTTCAAAGTTTAAGCGATCGTAATTAATTCATTACAACTCCGCTTAGTCAAACGATCGGACATTTTGGAAAGTATACTTGGCGATTTCACTTTTACTAGAAGACTTCACTTTATGAAAGTTCTAAATCAATGTTAAAACAACCTTTAACTTGGTAACTAGTTTTTGCCGCAAAACTTGTCTATTAGAAATAAGGATAGTTTTTCTTATATGATGAAAGTTACGGCAACTTTTGTAAACGATATAATTTAGTCGTTACAAACCGCTTTTAACGCTTTAAAGATCCTTAGCTTTGTATCAAAGTATACTAACATATTTTTGACAAGTCGACATAATTTACAACGCCCAAGCTTCATTTTGACTCGCATAAAATAGATATTGTTTTGTCAAATTTCCAGAATTTATAGTTTTCGCCGCCAACTTGAAAAATTCATAACTTCTTCGTTATAGTCCGCTTTAATCCGCTCAAGCGCCACGCTGCTTTTAAAGTATACTTTCCAAATATCTAGCCCAAAATATTTTGCTTATCGTCGGATTTTCCAGATTTTCAAAATAAGGACAGACCTTTTCCAAACTTGTCGAAATGAGTTTTTCTCGCGCCAAACCTATTCTAACCCATTCAAAACAACTCCGGTTATTCTAATCCTACCATACACCTTATTAGGTGTCATGGGTTCCTAGACATCACCAAAAATTATATATATATAACAAGGAGTAATCATAGGATGGATTATATATATTTAACACTTAAAACCTTAAAAGTGGTATAAACATCATGAGATTTGCATGTTTCTCAAATAAAATGATATGACCATAAAAATAAATATGAAATAAAAATATGAATATGAATGCTTACTAGTGATATGATGAGGTTTATGGACAAAAGGTTTTTCCTAATCACTTGAGGTTTGTATTACAAAACCTTTGCAACAAATGATACTAGGGTTTAAATAAACTTGTCTAGCTCTTGCTAGTTGATTTTTTTTTTAAAACATTTATAAGTAGTGTCATTTGTATAATAATTTAAGGATAAGTAATAACTTGTGTAAATATTCAAGCTTGTAGGGTAGCGTTAGTTAAAATAAATTTTAACGGGTCAAAATAAAATATATTGAGGTCATAAAATTATAAAAATACATTTCTTGAAAGATTTGAGTGAATAAATATTTATCGGGTTGAATTTAAGGAAATCGTCGTAATTATATAAATTTAATAATTTATATACAAAATAAATTTAAAACACTGGTAAACTCATAATATTATTTTATAAACTTAATATGAATATAAAAATATATCGATACTTTTGGAAGTAATGGATCAATTGTTCAAAATAATTAATTACGCGATAGCGTTTATTTAATATGAAAATTACGCTTAAGGTAAAATGCAAAACCATGAATAATATTGATATGAAATGATGACAATGATGTTAATGAAATGTAGACTAAACTTAGTCTATATGAAATGTCCTCGATGATATGATCATGAATTCACTGCTAAACCATTACGGTTACGTGAATTTGATACTCGTAAACCTAGTTTACGATAAACGATAAATAATGAAACAAGAGTAATGTTTTGAAATATGACCTGAAAATACGAGTTGTCACAGTGTGTGTTGGATGTTGATAGATAAAATATATAAATAAGTAGAGCAAAGATAAAGAGTAAGAAGTACAAAACCACAACGCGAGTTGTGACATCTCGTAAATTCCTCGATGCGTCGTAATTGGAGAAACATCAATTAGAGCGATCGTTTAACTAATTTGAGATACGAGTCGATTATATATCGCTTTTATTGGAAATAATATTCTAAGATCATTGGCGCAACTCTCGAGTCATGAATCCCTCGTTTGCTAGTCCAAACGAGCCCCGAACCTAATATATCAAAAGTTTTGCAAAGTTACAATAAGGGTCCCTTGAGAAAGTTACATTGTCGCCCCTTGTGGTTTTAAATGTACACCTTAGATCCCTCATGGTATTATATATACTCCCAACCTCCCCACTCTCTCATTTTCACACATAACTTTCTCTCACTACAAAACACACACAAAATACTTCTCTCCTTTCTCTCTCTATATTTTCCGGCCACCCAATTAGGGATCCGGCGCTGTCACATTTTCCGGCCAAATTCCGGCCACCTCTTCTACTTACACCACCCATCCCATCTTGTAGATCGGGATCCCGTGGTTCTATTTTCATAACACACTCACGTTCAAACACCCACACGCGCTCCAAATCTTGATTTCAGGATTCAGATTTCTAGGGTTTTCATGGGTACATGTTTTCAAAGGGTTTGTACGAGTGATAAAGGTTGTTTGGTTCTAGGGTTTGATCAATGGTGATCGTGAAACCACCGCAGCCACCACCACAGCCACGGCTGTGGCCACCTTTTCCCGTCTCCTCATCTCTCTAATCTCTCTCACTTCTTTCTCGTCGTCCCGTGGGTAAGCCGTCAACCACAATCCATTTTATATTGTCTAATTTCTATTGTGAATCGATTAATATTGTTGTTATTCATTTAGTTGTGTTTTCGTGGACATAAAATAGGCAACGAGTGTATCACATTCATAACTATAAACGGATCTGAAATGCTTGATAATAAAATTGGTGGTAAGAACAAGATTCAAGTGATGTTTGTCTCTTTTTGATGTGTTGTACGAGTTGACTCAGTGAGTCGAGTCAACTCGAATGAGTCAACTCGGGTTAAAACAATTTGGTCCTTGTGTAGAATAACTCATGCGTGTGGTGCCGTGACATGTTTTTGGCTCTCATGTCGTGGGTTTGCAGTCGGGTTTTGATTGTTTTATTTGTTTGGATAAATTGGGTCTATGTGAGTTTGAGTTCCATTTTGGATTGTCGGGTCGGGTCTACGACCCATGGTTGGGTTTGTCTTGGTTCAACTTATTGGTTATACTTGACTTGATGATTGTTGCGCTATTTTGGTTACGAGTACAATTCAACAAGACTCGATAATTGTTATAGGTCGTAAACGTTGTTAACAAGGAATATTGAAACAAGTAAAGTGGTAACCGGTATAGACAATGGAATAATTGGAAAAACGTAACGGGTTAACTATATATAACAATATCGAATATTAGGAAGTGGTTAAAGGAGTGACTAAGCGGGTAAAACTTGTAATAAGACCATGGTTAAGCTATATATATATATATATATATATATATATATATATATATATATATATATATATATATATATATATATATAACAACTTGATTAGGTAACGAACTAATTACAAAACGATTTCGGAATAACACTAACGGGTAAACAATATTGAACGTGAGTTGACAACGAATGAACTTATAAAACGGTGTAATAAACATTAGGAATTAACATGTGATTAGTAAAGAGATATCATATATGTCATATTTCGTTATATTTATAAGAATCAACTACGTTTTAGAAATTTGAGTAATATTTGATATACAAGATATATTGGTTATAAGTTAGATTTTATTAAACGTTTTTGATCTATCCGAATACAATATGTTAGACTCGGAAATGAATTTAATACATTTGATTTGTGAAAAGTCTAATTATTCAAGTTTCACATTTTTACTAATAACAAGACATTTGTCTATATAATGTCGAAAAATACGGTTTTATTTAATTATTAACCCTTATTAACTACGATAACAACTCGTGTTTTATAAATACGTGTTAGCTTTTATAAACTTGTCGGAAATGTAATTTTGATAAGACTATCTATTAAATTGTGAATGTTATGGAAACGTGAATAAACGAATGCGCCATTTATAACACACATCGCTTAATATATCATATAAGAAGTACTTTCTTATAAACTTGTATAAGTACGAGTAACAATCGAGAAACCTTTATTAAATAAGTGATAAATGGAACTATTCTTTTATTATAAACATGTACGCTTGATAGTATGGGAAAACTACCGAGAGTTAATCTATTCATACTAAATAAATAGTTGTCGCCATTACCTAGTCATTGACTAGCTTGAGTATTGTCGTGATTTCTTGACTTTGTTAACATCTTTTCCTTTTGGCGCTGCTCTAGTTAGTATGTCTCGACTATGTCGACGCCTTCTCCTCTTTCACGTAAGTTGTGCGTCGTGTCTATGTTTCTTACCACCACACCAAATGTTAAAACTAAACTTTGAGATATTAATTATAAACTTTTGGGAACGATAACGGACTTTTAAAGTAATGACACGAATGATCCACTTAAAACTACGACACATTACTTTTATCGACTTCTTTATTGTATGAGCCGTATTTTAAGATAATCATATGCGCATTAGGTTGCGTTATTTCTACCGCTGTACATTCATCCGGATGCCGTGGAGATTAACTTTAGATGCCGTGTCAATAGTGAATAGTGCATTGTCGGGCTAAGGTGGGTTTCATAGCCCTCTTTCAAAGGTTTTCATAACTATTTTGGGGGAGAATACATGCTGCTTTTAACGAACCATAACTGGATATGTGAACATTATTTGGGAATGATTGTTGTTTGGTATATTTGATTTGGTGATTGAATGTTTTACGTGTTTATGTGAATACATACTATTTCTTGGACTCGCCACTACTCTTTTGAATTGCTAAATGTGCCGACTAGGAAAGGTTAGACATGCGACAGCTTGTCGACTTAGACTAGGTAGCATTCTTATGCTATAACGCCGATGCCTAGCTAAGAATAGACATCCGTATCCCACCCAGACCTGGTAGCATTGTTCTAAGCTTTGCTATAGCGTGGTGCCCGGCCAGAGTCGTCTGGGGCCCCGCCGAGATCTCGATTGTGTTGTGGATTATGGATTATTGATTGGATTGATTATTGATTGATTGATGGTTGATTGGAATGTCTATTATATATCCGCATTAGTCACGCATAGCAATTAAACTCTATTAGGTCCACTATTGCTTTTGTAACTAATCTCTATGATCTCACCAACAGAATCGACCTTTTAGAATGTGTTCTCGTGTTTAAGGAGATAGCTCACTATTGGAAGACGCTATGCGGGCATGGTCATAGGAGACTCGATGATTAACCAGACCGCTTAAACTTTATCGGGCCTATTTCCGACTACTTTCATTAATGTAAACTTAATGTTTTCAATTAATGGATTTTATTCTAAATAAATGGGATAAAAACCATTCTTTGTACCTTATGTTGTGATACCAAGATAGTAGCACCCAAAGGTTCGTATGCTTCCACTGGACCATATTTTCGGGGTGTTACACGAGTATTTATAGTGGTTCGGCTACAAGGACACCTTCCTTGCCCTACTCAACTCCCCGAGTCACCTACTCGAGAGTGCGTAATCAATACACAACACAAGCTCCTTGTGGCGGAGAAGCCTTCACAACGTCGCCTACTCTTTATCCGCTACAAGGCTAGACACCGGGTTCTTCCACGAGGTAGAACCGAACCTATCACAACGATCCTACACTTTATCCGCACAAGGCTAGATACCGAGTTCCATTACAAAGGAGGAACTACTACCCAACACTACACAACACCCATCCCAAAGGAGATCCACTCCTTATTACAATATCAACAAGGATATCAATATCCTTTGATCCAAACTAATCTATCTTGTACATCGATGCACCATATCGAATGTACACCCTAGCCACCTTTCACTAATGCCTTTGACATGATACCTAGGCACCCTTCACTAATGCCTTCAACACGGACCTTCGGCACCCTTCACTAATGCCTTTGACATGGATCTTCGGCACCTTTCACTAATGCCTTTGACATGGATCTTCGACACCTTTCACTAATGCCTTCGACTTGACCCTTTAGACATCTTTCACCTATGTCTTCAACAAAACACTTCTAATGAGAAAGGAAAGAACTATCAACAAGATAACATCAGTAGTCTTGATGATGACGAAGCTTGGAAACTCATAGACTTGAGCTTGCTCGACTTCAAGAGGTGGTGATCTCTCCTTTAAGAGGAACCTAGAGAATCACACAAACACAAAACTACATAGAAAGATCCTTTGGATTTGAGGTTAGAGAGTTTACAACACTAAGAGAGAATGTGTGTGAAAGGGGTTTTTTACAATAAAGAAATGGCTCTCTATTTATAGACAAAAATCACTACTGTTCCCCGGATCCCACGGATCCCATACATGAGGGATCCGCCCATGTAACTGGGGATCCGTGAGACACCTCCTAAATGGGTTATGGGTCATGGATCATGGGTCATGGGTTATGGACTTTGGATCATGTGTATCAAGAGGACCTTGTTTTTACATCAACCTTACGCAGATACCAACCTTAAACACAAGATGAACACACGTGAAACAAACACACTTTATGCGTAAAAGATGAAGAAGAAAAGATTAAGAAGTCAAGACTTAATATGTAACTCGTGTATGTGAAGAGAAACAAGATGAAAGGAAACTTGTATTGCAAATAGAAAATACACATAAAACACACTCACACATACCTCAAATGTGTCATTTGAGGTGTATTATACTATAAGTACATATGCCCTAATGGGCTTGGGATGGGCTTGGATTGACTTGGATTGGATGACAACTTATACAAGGCTAGCTTAACATAACATTTAGCCATTTATCTTAGCCCAATCCACGAGCCCATTGACTATTCTATCACGATATCCAACACACGTTGCAAAGTTCCTAAATGTGAATGACCATCACTTCTAATAAAAATGTTACGGCTAACAATCTCCCCCTAAGGGGTGGTCATTCAAAAGATGCTCCACTTGATTAGGTCTTTACTTTCCTTGAGCTTGAACTTTGCGTGTAGATATAGAATAGTCTTGATTCATGGTTCCTTCATGCTTTGTGATTAGATAATGTGGTATTCTGCCGTTGTCAACTTCGTTGGTTAGGTGTCTCCACGTCTTTCTCCACCATGCTCACACTTCTATTTGACTTTGAATTTCCAATGATGTAGTTCTCGAGTCTTTAAACTTTGAAGATTCTTTGACATTGACGAAGAATCATCTTTAACTTTGTGTTGCCTTTGATTTTGATGAGAACTTTCATGTGTTGTTGGTATGAGCATGTGGAGAATCTGCACGATCTCTTCCTCCCGCAAGCATCCATAAGAAGAAAACATAAAACATGGGTTAGAAGTAATCCAACGCTACAAGTTTGAACTCGAGTGTGTTAACAACATATTGTGAAAACACGCCTCTAATTCTCACAAAGGCGCCTCGAACCGGAGTCCCAAAATCGAGATAACGCGATGTACCAAAGTACACCTACGCTTAGATGAGTCGTCAAGTACACCAAGCATCACTCCACGATCAGACCGCTTGAGACACACTAAGCGTAATCCATGGGAGTTACCAAGCGACTGCCGTGGTCGCTTGATATTGACCCGGCAGAGTTTCCATTCAATCATCAAGATCATGATGTGAAACTTCTCATAAATGTTCTCGCGATTGCTAAGATCCGCGAGGACTCTAGAATATATCACTTGTGTCCTTATTGATGAACAACAAGCAATGTCATGTCAAGTGTTCCTATGAGATCTTTTGATGAATCTCGTGGCTCTAGACTCAATAGTGCATTTTGGTTTTCCGAGCTGAGACTAGGAGAGGTATCCTTCTTCAATACCAACAACTTAAGAGAAAATTGATAGATTATGTAGGGTTCCCAAGTGAGAATGAAACAAACTTTCGAGAGGAATTATGGCTAGAATGTTTAGTGCAAGGCCACACGGGTCCATGACGCCTTTGTCTTCAATACAAGTGTCATCTAGTGACAACCAAGAGAGTATGAATTGAACCCGCCGCACTCTAAGGTTGATTATGGAGGGCTATTTTTCACCCTTTCTTTTACTTTTCTTTTAATTTTTGTAGGATCTTGGTTTATCACAAGTTAGGCATAAAGAGATAAGGTTTAGAGAGAGAAGCGGGAGAGGATGGGAACTTTGTAGAGACAAAGAAATATGTATTATGAAAGCCCAACCCTTTGCCTTGGAGGGCAAAGGGTATTTATAGGGTATAAGCTTAGACGCCTATTAGGTCATGGATCGTATACAGCTGGTAAAGACCCGTCTCGTCCTCCACGGTGTTACAAAGTAAACTAAATACTAACACCGAATTACTATGACTACAAGCTTTAACGAGTATACATACTTGAGGTGACCGACACTTTAAGTAATCGGATTTACTAAATCCTAACAATCTCCCTAAGGAGGTCACCTCAACTTACAATGATTACAAACCGATATAATATTTCGTTGTTGTTGGTTTCTTTGATTAAGCACTTTTGTTCTTTAGCTCGTAGTCTTTGATTCATCATGTTCTCGCATGTTTTGTTAATTCAAGAGGAGGTCTTTAATCGATCCACATGATGTTTGAGTTTTGAACTAGCTTGAGATCATTAGCAACCATAAATCTCCGACTCTTCCATCGTGGTGTTGATAGTATGAAGTTGTGACTTTTGGACCGACATGCTCACATTCGATCATGATAACTTTTATCGTAGTAAGCGAAGCTTTTAGTCGATTCATGATATTTGCAAGTCACAGCGTAAGCATGGAGTGAAAATATCGTAGTCATTGATGCACTAATCATGATTTCTTTGGAAATGAATGTGTTGTGCGAGCACGCGGCTTATGGATTGACCGCTTCATTCGATCACCGCAAACGACGTGTACCGCATACAAGCTAGCAATAAAGTCCACGAAGGTGTCTTTGATCACTTTCGCTGAATTGAGGTACACGCCCACGGTTCCCCGCTGATCAAGACAAGTACGCCTCGTGATCGTGTATAAATCAAGAATTTTCCTTGACAGTGGTTTCGCAATGCTTTAGTCGTTCTCAAACCGTAACGCCTCAAAGAAGACAACACAGAGTGAGTGAACCAAATAATAGAGATTCACCGATTGATGAAAAGAGATTTGAAGAACAATCGTATTGCTCAATAGAAATTGTTTTGCAATACAACGAAGGTTTTAATGAAAATCAATTATCAATCATAAATCACCTTTGATTTGAAATATTGCATACACGGTCGATGAGCTAAAGAAAAGAGTTTTAAGCCCAACGATCGGTTTTTCAAAGGTATCCGCCAATCCATTTCTCGGACCAAGGTTGATTCAAGATTGAATCGCCCCATCGCTTCTATCCAGCTTGTCACAAGCTTGATCTTTGCAAGATCTCACATGTCACCCACCAAGAGCTTGTTTGATGTTGGCTCTAGAAGGATTTCCATCTTCATTGTGAATATTTACATATCACTCAGACAGCCTCGCAATACCACAAGGATAATGCGAGGACTCAAGATATAATCTCTTTCCACATTAATTTGTGCATATTTGATCCCGTGTTTGAGACTAGGAGAAGGTCTCTTCAATATCAACAATTCTAAGAGAAAGTCGATAGATTATGTTGGTTCCCCGTGAGAATGAAACAAGACCTTTAAGAGGAACTTGAGTGGTTTGGGAAGTTGAAGTGCAAAGGCATCATCGGGTCCATGACGCCTTGTCTTCAATACCGATGTTACCTTGGTAACCACCAAGAGTATATGAATTGAACCCGTTTCGCCCTAAGGTTGAATAATTGAAGGCTATTTGTTTTCACCCTTCCTCATTCAATTCTTTTTCATTCTTCAACCCTTCAAGCTTACCAAGACATCATAGCTAGAACCTTGTTGGGTTTATTCCAAGATAGCTCGCCTTTCATCCGCACTCTTCTCATATCTCAATTTTTTTCCTTTATCATCATACCTAAGGACTTCTACACTAACTAGTGGATTGTCCTCGGTAGATCCCTCCCAGATCATGGATCATGGGAACACATACCTAACCTTATCATCCTTATATCACCCACATAAAGTAAAGTTAGTCGGTCTATTTGGTATTGTTCATCCGCCATCTGAACCAATTGAAAACTATTTGAAACTCAATCCGTGATACTTGTGATATATTATCAAAGCATTTTGTACCGAATTGTTTTTGATATTTTAGAACAAGAGCTCTCCTCAACATGTGCTTCATATATTTGAAATCGCTTTGCAGATGGAGGCAGAGAGAATTAACTTCTTTGATAACCAATTTCTAAAGATATCAACATCGCCTCGATCAAAACAAGTAGATAAAGCATATAAGGGAAGGATGAGGTTTTCATAAACATGCTCCCCTCAATATGTGCCTTGAGGTATTGAAGGAGTTTTGCACAAGCAGGGAACCCGCACATTGAGATAAATGATCACGCTTCAAATCATTGTGGTTTAAGATAGATGCTCCCCCTCAACATGTGGATGGAAAGTTTGAAATCATTTGGCACATGTCGGAAGGAGAGCTTGTACATCCTTATAAATCCAATTTAAATCACAAATTCTCCCCTGATCACAATTATCAAATCATTTGAGATTTGTGATCTTTGTAGATTTAAATTGATTTTGAAAGCTTTTAAGGAGAATTATGACTTGATTATGAAAACGTTTTAACTGATAAGGATCAGATTTAGAGACTTTAAACTCCATTGATTAAACATGCATGAATATCTTTTGAAAATAATTGTATGACAAATAACCTTTTGATTTAATTGAAATCATTCTCCCCCTCAATCATTGACATAAGTTGTTGATTGAGAGATAGATAGTTTGAGAAACTTTTTAAGTCCAAATGATTTTCAAACTTGAGTCCGAGTTATTTTACAAAGCAATTAGTTTTCATTAGATAGCAGATAAATGTTTATAGAATCGAGCATGAGATTTGAAAACATGATAAAGCATGGCTCGTTTTTCTTTGAAAAGCGGGTTATCATTCTAAATGACAATAAACCAACATTTTCTCCATCTCGTTTTTTTTTTTTTTTTTTTTTTTTTTTAATTTTTAAATTAACCTCATCTAGAGACCCGTGCCATTCTTTGAGTGACAATTCAAAGTCCAGAGATGTTATCGAATCGACAAGAAAACATGATAAATAACCAATATTTTTGAAGATTTTCAAGTTTTTTGATTTTTATGGATTTTGAAAAGTTTTATATTTTTCATTTTTGTTTTGTTGGTTTTGTATTTTTTATTTGGTTTTCAAAAGATATATACGAAGAATAGATAGAGTCGAACACCTTTACTCTCGACGCCTTCCGAAGACGCTTGAGCGCTTCGCTGAAGGCACTTTAAGCCTAGTCGGAAGAATAAACTCAAAGCGTCTCGAGAAAGAGCTTTGGTGAATATGTCTCGCTAGTTGATATTCGGGCCTTACTTAAGTATAGTTCAACCACACCATTTTCAACTTGTTCTCGATGAAATGATGTCGAATTTCGATGTGCTTTGCTCTAGAGTGTTGAACATTGTTGCAGAGAGCAATGGCACTTTTGTTATCACAATACATAGAACTTTGTTGAATACAAAGCCATAGTCGATAATTGGGATCTCATCCATAAGATTTGAGCACAACAAGATGACATGGCTATGTATTCAAATCAGAGGATATGGAAGTGCTCATTTGTTTTTTTGAAGACCAGCCACGAGCTTGTCACCTAAAAATTGAGCACCACCAAGTATTTTCGACGAGTCTCTTGACATCCCGCATGGTCAAGATCTCGATAGGTCGTTAGAGACATACCGAGTCCTTCTGATACCAAAGTCCCATGTTAATGGTTCCTTGAGATATCTAAAGACTCGCTTAACCGCTTCAAGGTTCTTTTTTGGTAGGCTTAGCCGGTATCTAGCACACATGCATACAAATAAAAATGTCTCGGTTCATCGGTGTGAGATACATCGTGATCCAATCATACTACGATATTTCATTTGATCTACTATTATCCCCGAGTGGTCCTCATCCGCTTTTGTACGCTTCCACCATAGGAGGTAAATCCAAATTTCTTTAAGATTTCATTAGCGTATTTAGATTGATTTATAAAATGCCTCCGGACTTTGTGAAATTTGTAATCCCAAGAAAAATGACATTTGTTCCATCATTGACATTTGAAATTTGGAGCCCATCTCCATAGAAAAACGATCACATTCATTAGTGGTCACGAGGCAAAATAATATCATCAACATAAATTTGAACGTGAATTAAATGTTTGCTCGACTCGTGAACAATGTTGGATCAATCTGCCTTTGTCAATCCTGTGGATAGAAGAAACTTTGATACAGATCATACCATGCCCTGGAGCTTGTTTCAAACCGTAAAGGGCCTTTTTCAAGCGATAGACATGAGTAGGATGCTCGATTCACAAAACCTTTGGTTGGCTAACGATATGACTTCTTTAAGATCTCCGCTGAGAAAAGCCGCCTTTACATCCATCTAATAGACAATCATATTCTTACTTGCAACATTAGCCGTGAAGATTCGATTGCTTCGACGCGCAACAGAGCAAAAGATTCCTCAAAGTCGATACCTTCTTCTTAACGATAACCTTTAGCAACTAATCGTGCCTTATTTTTCGTAACATCACCGTGCTCATCAAGCTTCACTTTGAAGATCCACTGAGAGCAATGATCATTGCACAACTGAACCGTACTAATTCCATACATCTAGATGATCGAACTCATGAATTTCTTCTTGCATTGCATTAAACCGTATGTCCCCTATATTGCGCTTTAACATCTTTTGGTTCGATCTGGAGAGTACCGAGTGAAGAAGCACCATAAGGCATCGAGCTAATTGTTTTCGAGTTGATACGGAACGAGAAGGATTCCCAATGATGTTATCCAATGGATGGTCATGTGTCCATTTTCTAAGGTGTTCGTGTGGTTGTTGTTGAAGGACCATGTAGTAGAGTTTATATCCCCGATGAAGATGGTTCGTGTTGGTTCGTGGGCAAAGATGTTTTCAAATGGAGTATCTTCTGGAGTAGCAAAGGGATTAACTTCATCATTGGTGCCGTAAACAATTCCATGATGTACATTCGATGATTGATGATTTGCAGATGAGATAGAGTGATCGCAAGCAGCGCTTGACTTAATGATATTGAAACCAAGGGTTGACTTCATTGACCGATAAGAGCAACCTCCGATGTTGAACTTGATGATCATTGGTACTTGACTCATAAAGTTCATCAAACATTGGATCAAACAATTTCTTCAAATCATCTTCGATAGTGGTACATATGGAGTCACTGGAGAGGAATTCGCACAGGGATGAACCAATGGGACTGCTTTTGAAGTGCGGTTCAGAATCGATTGTCCAGAGCCATTTGACCGTCACCATCGAACATAACGTGAATTGTTTCCATGATATTTTGGGTTCTCTTGTTGTAGATTCTCAGAACCCTTCTTGTTTGGTGCATAACCAACAAAACTCCAATATCCGCTTTGCTCTTAATTTTCCTAAGTCTTGACCGTCATTCGTTGGATAGCACAATGCACCAAACAAACGAAGGTAGGAAAGATCAGTTTTCGCTTATGAACTAGTTCATATGGAGTTTTTCCATGAGAGGTGTGTATAAGGAACGATTTTGGTGTAGCAAGCAAAGGAAATGGCTTTAGCCCATAGAAACATTGGAACCTTTGAATAAATTAGCATTGTTCTTGCGATTTCCACAAGAGTTCGATTGCCTTTCAACTACACCGCTCGCTGAGGAGTTCATGGAACACTTCTTTGATGACCCATTCCAATACTTTCATAAAATTGACTTAAGTCTTTGTTAACTAACTCGTGCCATTGTCGCTCGAATAATTCTAACCGTGTTGTTAAGACGAACCTCAAGTTGCTTGATAAGTTTGATGATGACAATGGAGTTTCATCCTTAGTCCTTAAAAACTTTACCCAAGTAAATCTAGAATAGTCATCAACAACGACTAAAATATATTTCTTCCCATTAATCGCTTGTACTCTCATTGGTCCGCACAGATCCATATGAAGGGTATGAAGAACTCCACATCGAAGTTTGTGGTTTTGGTTTGTGGGCATATTTCGTGCTTTTCCAAATTGGCAAGCTAAACAAAGGTGATCTTTTCATGTTGGTGGAAGGTGATGAAGCTTGTTGTTGTGAGTTCACCAAGTTTGAGTCTTTGCAATTAGTGCCAATGGATCATGATTCTTGCCAATCTTTCTTTCCTAACTTCATTGACTTCAAAGTTGGTTTTGTTTCAAAATCGCTGAGTTGATCAAAGTTCACCGATGTAAGTCCTTTGTTTGGTTGACAATAGTGACATATCGCCCCATTCTTCCGGAAGATTGTTGAGAAATTTGATGTTACTCACGATAGTTCGGTGCCAACTTGTTTCGATAAGCTCATTCATCAACGCAAAACCTTCCATAGTAGGATTCAATGGATTCTCCCGGAGTAGATGTAAACTTCTCCCATGCGCTAGCAACTTGTTCTCCGTGTCTTGTTGACCACCCTCGCTCCATAACAAAGCCGCCTAACACGCTCCCACATTTCGTAGCGCTTCATAGCTTTCACAAAGAAGAAAGATGTCTCTTGGTAAACCCGCTTGGACAATATGAATTGCAATGTCATCCGCTTCGACCTGCTTGTTATCCTCGTCAGGTATTCGATTCATTTTGAACACGAAAAGATGGTGGGACGGGAGGTGTTGCATCGATTTCCGTGGTTTTGACCCGGTCGAGGCTTGAAGGGTCCATTCGTAATGGATTGAATCATTAGTTTTCCATTAGGTTTGGTCTTGATGTAGCGGAGCATACGACTTGTCCATTGAAGATAACCACCTTTTTCCAACATAGAGGATGGTTTTCGCACCGATCGCATGAATGTCTTGTTGAGTTGCCATTGATGAAGGTATTTGATGATAAAGTTGATGTAGGATCGATTCAACGATAAAGGAGATGTGTTTGATGAAGATTAAGCTCGGTTGTTGTAGTGAAAATTGGGTCTGAAAACTTAAAAACCTAAATAACTTCTATTCGGAGCATTTTTAGGACTTGAAGGTTGACCCGAAAAGTTTATTCGGCGGTCTATTCTCCTCGTTCTCACGGTCGTTTTGATGGGTAGAACGCTGAAAACGGAGTTACGATTCAAAAGTTATGGCCGTTTGAAGTTTTGCTTAAGATCTTACTCGTAAATTTTGAGCTTATGCGTAAGTTTGGTTGCTCAGGCGTAACTTTTGATTCTTAGACGTAAGATTTGAATCTTATGCGTAAACAGTGAACTTACACGTAAAATTTAACTCTTATGCGTAAAAAATTTCCTTACACGTAAGATTTTACTCTTAGGCGTAAAAAAAAAAAAACGATCTTACTCGTAAGATTTAATGCTTATGCGTAAACCACACCCTTAGGCGTAAGATTTAGATCTTATGCGCGAAAACTTGAGGCGCGTAGCAAGAATCGTATCTCTAGCTTATCCAAGCTAGTGAGATTTCACAAGTCAAGTGTTCCACAAACTTATCCAAGTGAGGGAAGCACTGAGTCACCGTTGTTGCATGAAGATTCTTTACCAACTGCTTATGCGTAAAACCTTATGCGTAGGATTAGGGTTTTGACTTTTTTCTCACGCTGTAAAAAGAGGGTTTTGACTTTTTTTCTTACGCGTAAAAAATGCCCAGTTTTGCAAACGATTTCTTTTGCACTTACAGCTTCCAAAACACTCGATAACAAGAAATTTTTGACCTTTATCACCCAAAGTGTTTTTTCCGCTTATATGAGAAATGAACTACCAAACACATACGAGTTTAAAAGTGAAGAAAAACACGAAGCTTCAAACTTTTTTCCAAAACTAGAATCCTTAACACTCTATAAACCTTAAAACATAAGAATCTTGAAGATTTTAGTGCAAAAATTAAAGTTTTATGCGAGACAAATTTTTATAGCGAGAGAACTACGCGTATCACTACAAACACGATATACCCAAGACACACTCCTAAACCATTGTTAGGCAATTGATACCAATTGTAGGACCTCGTTTTTACATCAACCTTAAGTGTATACCAACCTTAAACACAAGATGAACACACGTGAAACAAACACACTTTATGCGTAAAAGATGAAGAAGAAAAGATTAAGAAGTTGGTGACTTAAGATGTAACTCGTGTATGTGAAGAGAAAACAAGATGAAAGGAAACTTGTATTGCAAATAGAAAACACACACAAAACACACTCAAGCACACACCTCAAATGTGTCATTTGAGGTGTATTTATATTACAAGTACATATGCCCTAATGGGCTTTGGGATGGGCTTGGATTGGACTTGATTGATGACAACTTATACAAGGCTAGCTTAACATAACATTTAGCCATTTAGCTTAGCCCAATCCACGAGCCCGCTGACTATTCTATCACGATATCTAACACACGCTGCAAAGTTCCTAAATGTGAATGACCATCACTTCTAATAAAAATGTTACGGCTAACAATGGGTATCCAAATAGATACAATGTATCTAGAAGATGCAACGCATCTAGTCAATGGGTCATGGGTTAGCTCCATGGGTTATGGATACTACCCAACATGACTTCATGCATGATGTTATGCAATGGGTCATGGTTTATGGATCATGCTCCATGGGTATGGGTCATGGACTTTGGGTTTTATCCAACTACATTCAATGTAACTAGTCAATGGGTCAAGTACTTAGATTCTTACCCATTACATTACCTATTACAATATATACTAAGTATGTATATATATATATACCCATTATGTAAATACTAGTTGTTATACATATGCATTACTATAAAATGTAAACACTATTACTTGTTTAGTGTTTTGTATGAAAACGTAGTGTGGTAGTAACTATTGGCTCAAACCATTTACGATTTTATTTGTTTCATTAAATGATTTTACGCTTGTTATCGATAAACATTAGAAGATCGTGAAATATAAATAAACGCTTTACGGCTTATATGTATTAACAATCTCCCTTTTGTTGATTATAAAACATAAGATTATTTTAAGGAAAACTAAAATTTGTAAAGTTTGAATTGAGTTTTTACTCTTCTTCCCTTTTTTTTTCAAACAAAAAGAGCTAAAAGAAACTAATACATTGTTTGAAGAAAACATGTGAACAAAGAAAATATGAAAATTAAAGAGTAAGGAAGAGAATGATTCTCGCCTTAGCTCCCTCGACGGGTGCTTCCTTTGTTGAGGGCGCCAAGTAATTAGGAAGGCTAAACGAGTGTTTTGCAATATCGTTGTAAATGGTTTCGCCTTTAGACTAACATGTTCCCCTTGACGAGTGCTCCTTTGTGAGGAGGACGCCAAGTAGTATTGTACTCATATATGAAAGTATTGCAAGCGCTTTTGCAATGTTTTGCTTTGACAAGAAACTCCCTTGTTGAGGGTGTCAAAGTCTTCAAGTGTATATTGAAAATCTACAAAACAAAGGTTAGAAAACAAGTATATAATGCATAATTTCCCCGCAAATAAGACTCAAATTAGTAAGAAAAATTGTTTCACAGACAGATACCACTTGTTCCTCCCTAGAGAGGGATCCGCTCAGGCCAAATTGAGGGATCCGTCTCCGCATACTTAAGACAAAGAATGATGATGTAAAATGTGATGTTAACATCAAAATGAGTTATGTATTAAGGCACCAAACATATTATCAAGACAATATGGCATATAACATGTAATTTCATTCAATAAAAACACGAGAAATAATCTACATATCTCTAAAACTAAGAGAATGACAAAAACATGAAGTATGATTCCTAAATCATCTAAGTTAAGCTTAAGACTAGGACACCTCTTGAATCCTTAAGCTTAGTTTTGTTTAGGTTTGTTGACCTCATCGAAACATTCAAGGAGGTGGTAAAACATGAAACATAGCTCTTCACGTAGTTCATGTACCAAGCCTTCAACATGTTGACAATGATAACAATCTTTGTCATGGCTCGGAAATGGTGGTGGTAGAAATGGAATGGCTTGAGATGGAAGGTTGGGTTGAGGTTCTACAAAAGGAGGAGGGTTTTGTGGAGGCACATTTGGAGGTAGTTTAACCAAGGATGGTGGTGGTGGAATATGTGTCGAGGATGGTGGTAGAGAGATATCTACTTCCATGTGATCGGGTGGTTGACTTTGATGATTCCTCATAATCCAAAAGGGACTATTTGAGAGTGATGGAGAAAAGGATACTGGTGCTAGTGTCGTTTCAACACCATTGTTTTGTTGTTGCGCTATTCTCTCTATTGAGGATAATGTTGGAAATGGTGGAGGATGAGATGGCTAGAAGGCAGGTCTTCTAAGTTTTAGAGGTGTGGAGATGAAAGTGGAGTGGTGAATGACAAGGCTCTAGGCACCAAGGGTGATGGTTTAGTGGAAATAGGGGTGTTTGGTTTAGGAGGTATAATAGTGTTTGGAAATGGTAGTTTGTGGGAACAATCCTTTGGGGATTGGTTTGAGTGGTTGAGTTGGTGGAGGGAAATCCTAGCTTCATGGATTTAATGGGTGATGATTCGTTGAGGAAATTTCGTGAACAACACGAGCAAGTTCTTAAGTGGTCCTTTGGTGGAGGAGTTGGCACTAGGAGCTTTCCTCATGACAAATGGATAGTGATTCTAGAGGTTTTTAGTTGCTGAGAATGAAGTTTATGAATGGTGACTTAGAGGTACTACCAAAAGGAGTTTATAAAGGAAAGGAATTGGTAAGTGCATTCAAAGCTTAAACCACTAAGATCCTTCAAAATGCAACAATTTTCATTCACAAGGGTCAACTTCAGAGTTGCACTGATCAAGGAGGTTAATTAAGGCAAGATGGAGTGTTCAAGTTAGCAAGGAAAGCTTGAAATGATTGTTTTAGCTAGGATTAGCTGATTCTGTGCAGCCGGTTCCCACGGTTCCCTCCAATGAGGGATCCGTCTAGGCTAATCCTAGGGATCCGGCTCTCAGCAGCCAAGAAAAGAGGAAAATGATGTTTTGTAAGGTCTAGTACCTATACATCTTGAGTGTTTCAGTCTTCTTAAGTGTCTTAAATGAAAGGGGACTTGAATGATCAAGAGAAATGAGTGATGATAGCTAATGATTGCCTTTTATGGAAGAAAATGAGACTTTATGAGTACCAATAGGTGATCAAAGATGACACTAATGGATTTGAGTGTGTTAAGTGGTGTTAAATGATCCTAGAGATCATATGGTAACTTAAGAGATTGTTAGGTCACCATATTAGTAACACAAGCATCAATAGAAGAAATAGGGAAGAGAAGTGATCGGATGAACACACACACACACTTACGCGTAGGAATATAAGAAAGATTATGCTTAGAGTAAATGTAAAGTGAACAACCAACCCTCAAGTGAGGGTATTACAAGACTATTTATAGGAGGAACTAGGCAACACCCAAGTTCCCATCCTTTTCCTTATTGGGCTTGGCCTAGGCTTATGGGCCTTCTACATAAGCTTCAAGCTTAATAACAAACATAAAGGCCATATAAGCTAACTATTACATATGAATCACTAACACTTGAATAAGGTTTAGGAGTGATTCCAACAATCTCCCCTAAGTGTTAGTGATGAATGAATGAGTGATAAACGCTGTAGGTGCCGATGTAATAGTAGCTTTGACGCCTTTCCTCGACATTCTTTTTCTTGTGAGAAGAAGTGTCTTGATTCGAACAATCTCCCTAGTGTAGAGAAATTGTTTTTTGAAGTATTCTCGCTTTGACGTCTTCATTTTCTTTGTTCTTTAGATCTTTGTTCTTGTTTGAAAGTGATAGTATGTTGTGGTAATCAGATCGTGTCTGCTTTCACGCCTCCAAAGGTTCCACGCCTTTCTCCAACATGTTCACACGCCTTTAACGTTGGATTACAGTTGATGAAGTTCTTTAAGTCTTTAAACTTTGTAGATTCTTTGTTGACTAAGAATCATTATGACTTTGTGTTGCCTTTGATTATGAGAGAACTTCCATAAGTGATGTTGTTTGTATGAGCATGTGGAGAATCAGACGATCATTCGCCCCGTAGCTTCCATAAGAAGTAAACATAGGAAAGGTTAGTAATAAGTTGATTCCGCACTTACAAGTTTGAACTTCGAGAATGTTAACAAAGATATTGTGAAAACACAACTCTAATTCTCACAAAGGCCGCTCTCGAACCGGAGTCCCACAAGTGAGATAACGCGATGTACCAAGCACACCTACGGTTCAGATGAGTCACGAGGTACACCAAGCATCACCTCACGATCAGACTTTTGAGACCACTAAGCGTAATCCACGGGAGTTACCGAAGCGACCGCCGTGGTCGTTGATGTTGACCCGGCAGAGTTTCCATTCAATCACCGAGGATCACAATAGTGAACCTCTCATAAATGTTCTCGATGCATTGCTAGGATCCGTAGGACTCGATAACGCACTCATCGTTGTTCTTATTGTTGAACAACAAGTGATGAAATGTCAAGTGTACCTAAGAGATCTTTGATGAATCTCGTGGCTCTAGACTCAATAGTGCATTTTGGTTTTCCCGAGCGGAGACTAGGAGAGGGTCTCCTCTTCAATACCAAAGAATCTCTAAGAGAAAGCCGATAGTTTACGAGGGTTCCCCGTGAGAATGAAACAAGCTTCGCTGGGAGAAACTTGAGTGGCTAAGAAGGTTTAGTGCATGCGCCACCGGGTCCATGACGACTTTTAATCTTCAATACCGTGTCACTAAGTGACAACCAAGAGTATATGAATTGAACCCGTGTCTACCCTAAGTTGAATAATCCGGAGGGCTATTTCTTTTCACCCTTTTCTTTGCATTTCTTTTAATTCTTCAACTCCTTCTTTCTCCGATTCTCATTTTCTCCTTTTTATAATTATACCTAAGGACTTCTAATTCTAACTATTAGTAGTGTCCTCGGTAGATCCTCCTATCAAGGATCATAGGACTGTTATTCCTAACCTTAATCACCTTATAACCCATTGCCATAAAACCATTTTTCATGAAAATCTCTCAAAGTGGTTATGATTGAAAACATTTTGTACCATTGTAAGAGTTTGATCATTTGCGTAAATACTCCCTCCACATGTGCTTAAGTGTTTAGACAAAAATCGCACGTGAGAGAAGAGTGAGCGACTTTTGAATTGATCGACTCAAGATAGACAATTTCGAGGACACGGTTACGCTGTATAGTTAAAGAGTTACATTGTCGCTATTAGGTGACAACTAGCTCTAATAACTACCTTGAAGGTGTGGACAAACCTCGAAAGGTTGCCAAACCCACAAAGTTCATGTCTATCAAGAGCTTCTTGAATAGGTACAATTTACTTGGATAAGTCTTTGAAGACAAATCTTTTCAATGTATGACTGCTCGCATCCCGCTAATATCAATTCATGGGTTAAGTCTTTTCACACGACGATTCAATAGCACATCAACATATTTCTTATCACAATAATTTTCTCCCTCAAAATGGCATATATAAATGTTATTTTTGATAACGCTTTGATAATAAATATGACCATTTCTAGTTTTGTGGGAAGATAATCACGAAGAACAATTTTATGAACAAAGTTTTTAGCAAATACTCCCTCAACAAGTAATACTAACTTTTGAGGTTTTGAAAACGTAGTGGAAGTACTTGTTCTTTTGAGCAAAACCTTGAAAATGAAAGGTTTGATAGGTTTTACTCAAAAGTAAGAAGCTCGCCCTTTTATAAGGATTGTGGCACCGAGGCGCACTACGTGGTCCTTTCATTACAAGAACGGGTTGTACATCGTTATGTGCACAAGCCATTGTCTATATAATCACACATCCAAGTTAATATGAAATTGAAACAGATTAAGGGTACCGTGAATTTCGTGTAGGTCGCCAAGAACCTGTGAATGCGAACCGGGCGTTGATATCCTATGAGATTAATGCGAGGACGACCACCCACTAAGCTTTCCAAAGTTCTCGAATCGTCCTTCGAAACAACCTTTCATCATTCCGTTTGATGAGTCTCTTGACATCCCGTCTTTCCTTAGAATCCCATCTCTTTGTGACCCAATTCCTTGTTGAATCACCTTTAACCGATAAGCTAGTCCATCCCCGACATGCTTCAATGTTGAATCACCAAACTTATGAAGCTCAGACACGCCATCAAGCGCTATGTGTAGTTCATCATGTAGAATACTCCAAAGGGTTTGTCGATGAGAGTGTATCGAGGAAGATGGTTTATGTCGAAGTTCTAGCCGAGGTTTGGTGAAGTTGACACGTGTCCGATACGACTCAAAACAAGTTGTAGATCTTCTACACGTTCCTCGGATTACGATGCTTCGATGAAGATAAGCAAGGACTTGATGTATTCACGCTGAATTTCGTGGAGAATTGTCTCATGCGCCCCTCGCACTTTGCAAGATATGATCTTCAATGTCGCTGAGAGACAAATTTCAAAGTCCGCTCACGTAAAGCATAGTCCTTTTCGTCTTGTCTTTTGACCACGATGTTCTTTAGGAAGGTGTAGTCCCATTTAGACGAAGAGCAACATGCTTAACAAAGAACGATCCCTTTATCATCCGGCACTTCATGTTGAGATTTACGAACCGGCGCTTCGTAGTAGATTCGCCGCGCCCGCCAATGGTGAATCCCATACAATGCATCGATGTCATACTCTTCCACTGTTGTTGAACATGTGGTTAGCCTTTCCTCGATGGCTATGCGCTTGGAGTATATGGTCACGGAACGGAAGTGTAAGTGAGGTAGCGATTTTTTGACACATCGCTACCATGTAGAAGAAATTCCGTGTCGTTGTTGAAGAAGTATCGAAATGGAATATGAGGTTGATCCGGGTCGACCAATGGTAGGTAGAGGTTTGGTCCAACTGTAGTATGGAGCGTTGTCTTTTCTGGTGTAGTCGATGTTTGCTTCGTGGTTGAGCCAATCAATGTTGTTAGACATGGCTCGTGCTATGTTTTCAAGGTGATATTCAACTTCAATAGCACTTTCCGAGTCGCTTTTGAGTATTTGAAAAGCTTCATTCTTGATTCGCTTCAACTCGATTTGTCATTTTCTTCACTCGGAACTTTTCTTGCAAAGAACTTTTGCATGCTCCAATGTACTACCTTCTACCATATCTTGGTCATCGCTATAGGTGTAGCAAAGAACAAGTGTGGAGAACCAATCATACTCGGTGTCGCCATCGCAAGCCATGAGACGACATCACCTGGGAGTCTTCTTCTTTTCTCGAGTCTTTGATGAGGATGATGGTTTCTTTGTTGTTGGAGGAGAGGTGGGTTGTTGTTGGGGCTCGAGACTTCCTCATCGTCACCACCGTGTACTTGAAGTGATCACCGGTTTCGAGTTTGAGGTGGTAACTCGAGTCCCGAGGTTTTTCAAAGAAGAACATGGAGGAGATCGTTGTTGAGATGGAGTCCTTTGGGGTGGAGGTTGCATAGAGGATGATTCACCGCTTTTCTTTGGGCGCTTAGGCTCTTTATCTTTATCCTTATCTTCATCATCTCTTGGACGCTGGGCCTCTCACTTCTTCTCTCGCATGTCGATTTAAGTTGGTATTCCAATCAATGCTTCAAACAATTTACCTTCGTAAGAGGCAAATGTTGCGATCGTTTAGACATTTGAGCTACGAGCCCGGAAACCAATTCAAAGATATGAGAATATTATGGGATCAACTGGATTGATGTTCACTTTCATAGGTGTTGATTTCATAGTTTGCTTGGCCAAATGCAATAGATTTGGATAGAGTTGTTTGTGTACATTTCTCTTGTCATACCAGAACGATGTCAAGAAGGAACTTGTGAGTGTAACCTTTGATCATCTCGCTCATTTCCTTGAGGATCACGTTGCATGAACTTCGGATGTACTCCCTTCACAGACATCTTGTCATTCTCGCCATGAAGATATCGAACCGGTCACGAGAAAATTCAAATTTCTGTAAAGTATGTCTTTCTTCCCGACCGCTGACCGCTTTAACGATCCTTGTCTTTGTTCGAGAAATCCAAGAGTCTGCTGGCTTCTTCACCGATTTGGATGTGGATCCGTTGATCTTCCGATGGTGGTGGTGAAGAGTGAGAAGATGAATCGATGATGATGAGACGTGAGGAGGCTCGGGGTCCTTAGGTGGTTCGTAAGTTTCCTCCTTAGAAACGCATGGACTGCCTAGAAGAAAATGATCATAGGCGGTTCTTCTTCATTTCCGCATTTAGCCGTTTCATCACCCTTTAGTATCATCAAGACGAGTTTTCTCGCCTTATCCGCTTCGTTCCTCAATATCAAAGTTGATGGAATCCTCAACTTCGTTGTTGTTGTTCGCGAGTGATGGTAGCACCCGCCCTTATCGGGTCGATTAACCGTGATCAGAACCGGTGTGGCTTGAAAGCCACCACTGAACCTCCTGGCCACGAGTTTGATCTTTTACGAATTCTTGCAAAGTATTTTTGTCTCGAAGTTCCTTCAACTTCATTTGATATTTCTTTCTTCGCCAACCGGTTCTTCTTTCGAACTCTCCTTATCATGCTCAATCACCGGGTTTTACCTTTACCTTTGTCACCGGTGGACCGGGAGGTTTAGCTACCGATGGAGAATATCGGTTGCGCTTCATAGTAGAAGACCTCATCGCCCCGATTCGTATCTTCGTAGCTTTCATCCACTAGCTTTCTTTTGGTTCAGACTTAGGAATGGGAATAGAACAACTTCCTTAAAGGGAACTTTCCGTCTATGTCCGTGTTTCTCTTAGGGAACTTCCTTTACTCTCGCTATTGCAAGACTTCCTCGCACTTCCTCTCTCGGGTTTTCCTGCGGGTGTGCCAAGACTTGTCATCGAGAAAACCAACTTTGCTTTCTTCAACTCGCTACCGATACCTTTTGTATGTAGAGCTTTTTGATTTCATCGCATGTAAGGTGATCTAGCAACACAACACCTTGTTTCTTTGTTGTTGATTCCTTGAATCGATCGTTAGAGTAGGTTCGCACAACATGTCGTGATTGTTGGGGTCATTGATTCTCTTGGGGATATCAGGGTTATACCCAAGTGCTCTTTCGATCAACAGCTTTGTATATCCGATATAAGGGATCTTTGAGCCAAGCTTTTGAGGAATGTCATCATGTCGTCCCATATTAGAGCTTCGACTTCAATGTGCTTCATGTTGACCAAAGCCCAAAAGATTTGTAGTTCCATGAGCTTGGGATGCTCATAGCCACCGCCACGACCCAGATTTGATGATGATGATGTAGAGTTCTCCGTGGTTGATGAATATTCTTAAGATCCACATGTGAATGCTTAGTGACTACTCCCAAGCTTCGTCATAACCAATGTCGAGCATGAATTGTAGAACGCCTCTTCGCTTGGTGTGGCATTGAGTTCGGTTGGCTCGATGACCGAATGAGGAGAACAACCCTTAAGTCTCAGAGGGTGATGGTGACTTGCTTGTGATCGAGAGTCATCACACAAGATTTTGCCCTTTGATCGCTTGCATTGTGTCCGTAATTGTTGAATGTAGATCTCGTGAATCGTGGCGTAGTTGGAGAGCATGTTCGATAAGGATGATTCTTCGTAATATCCACCGCAATCAAGCAAGAAGATTCCGAGCAGTGAGAGTTTCAAAGTCAACACAAGGTTATTCTTTCCTATCTTCATCGGATAGCCATTAGGGAAGATATCAAGAACGGTGAGAACATTTGGTGCATCCACATTCGCATTTGAAGGTCCATGTCGTGATCTCAAAGATATTTAGCCAAAAGAACCAACATATCGAAAGACATTATGTTAGTCAATGATGGTTTTATTGTTCATCTATTTATTGAATGTGATATGTCGATGATTGTTACGAGTCCAATGTCACTTGTTTGTCTAATAGTCCAATGACTTCGTGATAATTTTCGTGAGTTAGTTAACTTTAAGTTTTAAAGTCCATGTTTTCACTTATTATTCACAACTTGTTAAACATTTAAGCTTATAGTGACATTATTGGTTTCGTGACGCTATGATTTATTTATTTACAAGTTTGTACGCGTAACAATTCACAATTAAGGTTAGACAAGGCTTAGCGAGAAATGGCAAGCTTATGCGTAAACAGAATGACATACGCAGAAACGCAAGCTTATGCGAGGTTCTTGACTTACGCGTAAGAAATATTACGGGTAGGAAAAGGGCACCTTATGCGAGAGCTTACGCCAGAGCGCGATACAAACCTTACGCGTAAGGCTTACTCGTAAAGAGTCAACCTTATGCGTAGAGGTCATATTTACGATATCCTTCACTGTGATACGCGTAGTCCCTTATGTAGAACCCACGCTTAAACGTTACGCCGAAGATTTCTCTTACGATAACATGCTACGCGTAAGGTGATCCTTATGCGTAGATGTCAAACAACCTTGATTCTCGAATTTTCACGTAACAAACCCGAAATAAGAGCATCATAGCACCAATATTAACACATACATTCATTTATTTTTAGATCATATCATGAAAACACATTAAACAGTTTACGCCAGAAACACTTATGCGTAGACCTAAACCCTAAAGTTCAAGAATTACACGTAAGATATCTAGCCATAGGAATTGCACCAAAGTTTTTCGGGAAGTCTAGGAAGCCTATAGAGTTGTTTTATCCAAGTTTTAACATCAAACTCTAAGTGAATCAAAAATACCCAATTCATATGAACATAAACCCTAATTTCCAATTCATAAGTCATTAGTGTTTCGGTAAATTTCGGCATAGATATGATTAATTAAACTCATAAACAACATCTTGCAAGCAACCAATTAGCCGTAAACATTCACACAATAAAACACCCAATTCACGATAAACCCTAGTTTTCCGTAATCAATCAATTCGTGTTTCGGGTAAGTTTTGAGGATAAAATGGTATCATTGATGTTATAGAAACGCTTTGACACAATTATTTTAACCACAAACACATAAACAAGATTATGTGTTCATACGCATACGCAGAGAACACAAAATCGCCCTTAGATTAATATCTAACCGTTGTTTTTCAAAACGATTCAAAACCATTGTTTATAATCTTGTTACAAACACAAAACACTTACAAAATGAAGATCTCAAACACGGATTTTGGAACTAATCTTAGGCGAGGATTTGTTTGGTGAAGTATTAAATGTGAAGAGTTAAAATGTTAGGTGGGGTGTTTTATTAAAATAACTTTATGCTTTTGACGCTTTTAGTCCCTCCACCTTTTCCATTTTCATCCAATGCCTTTAACTTCCATTTTGGTTACCAAACCAAGGATATTTGAAAGAAATTTGACGACACTCCTCCCGACTTAAGAAATAATGAAAGTTTATAAATTTTAGTCCGAGGAGTGTCTATAAACCGTAAATGTGACCACCATTATTAAAGAAACAACCGGATTGGATAACATGCAAGTACAAAGGTTTTTATGAAACCGAAAATATTATTTTTCCCTCAACACTTGATCGAAAAATATCAATTTTAAAAGATTAGAGTGTTGAATGAAGAGATGTACTTGCCATGTTAAAAGAAATATAGATAGAAGATTATTTTTGTTGTTTTATCCGATTTTATAATTTTGTATTTTGTTTTGAAAAATATTTACAAAAGAGATTTTGGTGTTTGACGGTGTTTAAGAATGTTTTAAGAGTTCATCCAGCCTTCGAGTCAAACACCGCATACCAATCCGTGGACCAACTCATTAAACCTAGCGTGAGCTAAGGCTTTGGTGAGGAGATCCGCCAATTGGTATTCTGTACCCACAAAGTATAATTCAACAAGCACTGCTCCACGTGGTCCTTGATGAAATGATATCAAGATCGATGTGCTTTGATTTCAATGTTGAAATGAGTTGCACGAGATCGCAATGGCACCGATTGTCGCAAAGACATCGAATTTTGTCAAACACGTAACCATAGTCTTTGAGTTGTGTTCTCATCCAAATGACTTGAGCACAACATGCCGACATGGCTACATATTCTCGCTCGCTGAGGAGAGCGATGTACAATCCTCGCTTCTTCGATTGCCATGACACCGCTTTTATCACCAAGAAATTGTAGTGCTCTCAAGTACTTTTCCGTGAATCTAAGCATCCCGCATGGTCGTCATCTCAAAAGCTATTAGTTCAAAACCGTAATCCTTCGATACCGGATCCCCAAGTTAATGGTTCCCTTGATGTATCGGAGATTCTTTAGCCTCGTAGAGGTGGGTTTCAGCTGGTCTTGACCGATAACGGAGCAAAGATATACGCAAACACAATATCGTGCCCGCTGTCGTTAGATACATGAGAGACCCAATAATACTACAAGATTTGGTAGGGTCCACCAATTTCCCATGTAAATCAAAGATCTAGTTTCTTGGTATGAGCCATTGGTGTGGCATAGGTGTCACAAGTTTGCATTCCAAATTTGTTTAACAATTCAAGGGCATATTTGACCGACTCAAGAAAATACCACGGGTGATTGATGAACTTGCATTCCTAGAAAGAATATGAGTTCACCCATCATTGACATTTCAAAATGTTTTGTCATTAATTTTGCAAAAGCATTTGAGTATTTTAAATGTGTTGACTCAAAATGATGTCATCCACATAGATTTGAATGATTAAGATGTGAGCCCCGTGATATTGTATGAAAAGAGTAGGATCGATCAACCTTTGGTGAATTTATTGGCAATGAGGAAGGATGATAACTTATCGCACTCATGCCCGAGGAGCTTGTTTGAGACCATACAGAGCTTTGTTTAGTTTGTAGACATGGTTCGGGAACTCGGATCAACGAATCCTTCCGGTTGGTCGACATAAACCGCTTTTCAGTTGCCCATTGAGAAAAGCGCTTTGACGTCCATTTGAAAGACCGTTATGTTCATATGAGCCGCGAACGCGAGAAAATCCGAACAACCTCAAGACGAGCAACCGAGCAAATGATTCTTCAAAGTCAATACCTCTTCCCGTCTATAACCCTTAGCTACCGACGTGACTTGTTTCGATTACGCCCTTCAAAGATCCAATTTGTTTTTCCAAATCCATTTGAGACCAATGACGAGACCCTTGTTGGTCTTTCTACTAGTTCCCATACTTCAAGACGCTTGAATTGGTTGAGTTCTTCTTGCATGGATTCAATCCAGCTTGTCTTTTGTCATTGCGCCTTTAATGTTTTTAGGCTAAGATTGGCGATGTGAGAGCATAAATGCAATGTTCACCATCTCGTGCGAAGACGTTGTCTCGTAACGACCGTTGATTCGAGTTGCCAATAATATTCTCTAGAGGATGGTCTTTTGTCCAACGATGTGTAGAGGTTGATGTTGGTATACATTGTGTAGATTTTGAGGATTCAAATGGTTTGTTGATGATTCCACGACATCGTGTGCCGTTTCATTGACAAACGGGTTAAAGAACGATTTGGATCAAAATCGCAGTGGGGTACTTCATTAAGAACATCATCACCGGTTCATCATTGTTGGAAGCGCTTTTTCAACTGCTGTTGTAGAGTCAATCGGTGGTGCTTCTTCAACAAGAGTTGTTGTAGCAGTGTATCGTATAAGAGTATGATCAGTTGAGCAACGGAAACAATGGATACACTGAGCACGCTCATCAATGTCATCACTAAACAATGGAGCAAATAGCATTTCCATTTGTTGACGAGTAAGTGGGGCTTAGTTCACCGATGATGGGGTGAGAGGAAGTTTAAACGGTTGTGATCGGGTTCCAAGTCATATGCTCAAGCCATCTCAAGAAGTTCATCAAAATTAGCATGAATCGCTTCCATAACCTCGCTTTGTACGATTTATTCTAGATTCGAAACCCTTAGAATTTTCAAAATATCCTATAAAGACTCCAATGTCACTTTGGATTTGAGTTTTCCAAAGTCATCAGATTGTTGGAATCACTCCTAAACCTTAATTCAAGTGTTAGTTACTCATATGTAATAGGTAGCTTATTATGGCCTTTATGTTTGTTTAAGGTCAAGCTTATGTAGAAGGCCCATGCTTAGGCCCATGTCCAATAAGGAAAAGGGAAGGAGTGGGAGTGTTGCCTCAGCTCCTTGCCTATAAATAGTCTTGTATAACCCTCACTGAGGGTTGGTTGTTCAAGTTATTCTCATTCACTTATTACGCATAACCTTTCTTATTGTTCATATCGTGTGTTTGTTTGGTTTGTTCATTCGATCGCTCTCTATCTCTTTCTATTGTGCTTGTGTTGTAAAACTAGTGACCTAACAAAGTGGTATCAATCGCCAATTAGTTGGGTGAATCGTTATTTCTTGAAGTGGGTTTTGGTCCCACGCGTAGAATAACGTGATACTTTGGTTCGCTTAAAACTCGCTTTTTACACTTTTTAATCCAAGATTCTTGTACTTTCAATGTTTTAAGGTGTTAAAATACTTGTTTTTGGCAAAAGTTTCAAACTTTATGCTGGATATACGCTTTTAAGCTAGTTTTTGTTCAAGGGTTCGTCCCACGATAACTGCTTTTAGGAGTTTTGGTTCATCAAGTTTCACACTTTTGTGTTATTTTGGTGATATTGAAGCTATCTCATTACAAAAATCGGTTTAGAAACATCTTTGGGCATAATCATTTTTACGAGTAAGATACGCGTATCAAAACCCTAATCTTACGCGTAACTTTATCCGTGGTTTGATCTTCATTTTCGTGGTTTACTCCGTGTTTTCTTGCTTGGATAAGCCCGAAAATACGTCGACTTTGGATATCTTTTGCACCGTGATAGTGTAAAGATCATTTGGCAAAACCCTAAACTTACGCATAAGATAAAGCTTACGCCAGAGAAATCCCACGATAAGATTCATCTTACGCCTAAGCCTAGTCTTACGACAAGGTAATCCCACGCCTAACTTTCACGCCTAACTTTGTGTCTACGCCTAACTTTAGAGTCTTTTCCCTACTTTACAGAAGCTAAATCTACGCCAGAACTCTTGATTGTTACGCGTAACTTTGGTGTTTTTACGCATAAGTGCTACTTGGATTATTGTGATTTCTACGCCTAAGGACACTTCATCAACTAAGGTTCATTCGACTACAAAGATCCATTTTATAACACAAGTTTATCAACATGTCACAACCACCATACTCTAACTATTTCCTTACACTTATTCTCAACGACAACAACAACTAAGTCCACAACATCAACAATGGAATCAACAACAAGCAATTTATCAACAACAATTTAATCAACAACATACTCCACAACTTGAGCAATTCCTCCACCACAAATGGTTCAAACACCGCCAAGTCTTCAAGTTCAACCCTACACAAATGAATTCAATCAACATCCATCAAGGAACACTATGAAGGAACCCACTTGGTTTGCAAAGATGTGTGAAGCTTTAAGCACCAACAATCAATTCATGAGGTCGGATCACTTGATAGACCTCCAATGCTCACTCCAGAAACTACGATCAATGGGTGATAAGGTTCTTTAGGTTTTGTGATCCAAGAAGCCACATGGAAAGTTCTTAAAGAAGGTTATCTTGAAGGTCCATTTGAGATGCCTAATGTCATTGTACCGGAGATCCTAATGCTAATCCACCAAGAGATGAACAATCAAACATTGCTATCAAGCATGCACTTGAATCCGTAAGAACTTCTACACTATGAAGTCGATGAGCTTGCAATGCAATATATCCTTTTAGGATTACCAAACCCAATTCTTCAAGTGTTGATGCTCAAAAGACCGCAAAGAAAATGGGAACATATTCATCTACTTATGGAAGGATCTCGCACTCAATCAGAAGATATGGAATCCAAAATTTACTTGGCTTATGAACACTTCATGATTGAACCTCGAGAGACACTAGAGTCTTATCATCATCGATTTTCGACATCATAAATGATTTGGATAAACACAACATCATCATGCCAAGAATTGCAGTGAATACTAAGTTCCCGAGTTGTCTTGGTCCCGAATGGGAGAAGTATGTCATTTTTCTCCGCTGCCGAAGAACATGCATCATTCTACATATGGATTGTTGTACGATTACTTGAAGCCTCATGAAAAGGAAGTTGATAGGAAAGGATTCTCCGTGCTCAAATTGCTTCAACGACTAATCCGAAAATCAACAACTTGCCTTGTATGCTCAAAATAGTTATCCTCCTCAACAAGCAACTCAACCAACTCGCCTACCACACCAAACGATCAATCACAAAGAACCTCAACAAAATCAATTGGTTCCTTACAACAACAACAATGATCAAGCACTTCATAGTCAAACTAATGAGGAATCCGATCCGCTCAAGCATTGCAACAAGGATTTGTTATGATTGCTAATGCTTTTAGCCGTTATACCAACAAATCCAACAATCGATTCGCTCCTCATCTAATACACGAAATCAGTCATGTGAACAATGGACGAGTTGAAGTTCGTAATCGTGGTTATGGTCGCCGATGGGAGGTGGTCAAGGGTTTAATGCTATGGGTAGGAACAACAATGAGCTCAAGTGGTGGAACAGGAAATGCTCGTAATGGGTTGAATGGTCTTCGATGCTACAACCGCAATGAGAAGGACACTGGCTAATGCATGCCCAAAGCCGAGGACTAAGGGCGTGCTTATTTCAAAGAGGCTCTTCTTTGGCTCTTAAGGATGAAGTCGGTGGAACTCTCACAAACAAAGAATGTAGTTTTATGGCGTATGCGCACTCGATGATGATATGGAGGACTTGCAGTGCTAATGCAATGTTATGTTGATGGCTAATATGCATGAGTTACACATGAGTGACACAGCCCAGCAGATGACATCGATGGCTTGTCTCGTGCACCGAACAAACCATATTATCTCTCGATCTAATATCTCCGCCAACATCCGAATCCCAAGGCTCGAGTGTTCAAAATGAGTCATCTACATCTCATTCGACGATTAATTAGACCCGTAGTTACATTTGACGATCAAGATGACCTTATGGTTTCCTTTGATAATCAAATTGACTCGTGGTTATACTTGAGGATCTAAATAATGATCATGTGGTGACTTCGCTGAACAAGCCGAACTTTTGCCTCATCCGATCTTGCTCTTTACTTAAAGACCAACAATCCCAAATTGAAGAATGTTGTGCATTAAATCGTGAATTAAAAGTAAAATGCATCGTTAACCAAGGATTTTGAATGTTTAAAATGCAACTCAACTTTTTCAAAACTCAAGAAAACCGTGAAAAGGTTTTGAAGCCGCTTTTGCTAAATCTCATCAAAACGAAAAATATTTAGAGAGACAGATGCGTGATCTAGCCGCTCAAGAATGCTTTGTTGTCCGAAATAGAACAACTCAAACATGAACATAAAAAGCAAACTAACGCCTCACCTTGGAAAATCAAAAGCTAAGGTCGAGTTGTTAACTTGCCAAAACAGCTTTCTCAGATACAAAAAGCATTCCACGAAACGAATAGATGATCATCTTGAAGAAATTATCGGCTTGCAACGCAAACTTAAAGAGTTTAAAACTGTTGTTTACAAACATGGTGAGTCAAGAATCGCTATTGAAAAGTTTACTTTAAAACCCAATCCAAATGGATATGGACCGAATCTTGCCGACATAAACCTAAGCTTTCAACCAAAACATTCAAACCAAACTCAAGTTTCCAAAGGTAATATAAAATTGATAATTCTATTATGAGTGTTGTTGAATATCATCACAAGAGGAATTAGATGCGTAAGACGAGAGTCGATCAAAATTAAAACTGTTGTTTACAACAAACCTTTAATTATTCTAAACCGTCACTTTCGTCACACCAACGGATTCTTCTAACACACCAAGGGTTATCATAAAACGTCCGAGTCTTCTAATGTTAATCCCCAACCGATTATGCACAAATTTATGGTCCTTTACCTTCCATCGCTGAAGTAAACTCAAAACCCGAAAATCGCAAAATTCTTAGATATTTTGACATTTTCATGGTCGACCTCAAAACTTTACAACATGAGATAGAATATCATTCAAATCAAAGTTCAACATTTTCAATCGCCTTTGCGCGAGAACAAAGAGACATTTTTCGTAAAAATCTTTACCAAATGTTAAAAATTTGAAAAATTGTGCATTGTCTTGGGAACGGACTTTCATAAGGAACTTGAGTGATGAAGGTCATTTTGAGAAAATGTAAACATCTATTTCTAATACTAAACGAAAAGAAAATGTTGAGAAAAGATGTTGATCGACTCTTGAATGATGTTATCTCGTGGCCGATATCCATAATATTGTGTTATTGAATTTCGTGTCATATGCATCCGATTATATCTTCGCCGACATCGTTGACTCGTGGTAATCGCTGAGAATACCGATAATGTGCTTCAGATCGAGTCTTTAAAAGTCGAAAATGAACGATTGCTTAACGAACTTTCCAATGCAAAACGCCGCCTTAATTGGTGTCAAAAGATATTCACAATCAACAACTTGTTTTTCAAAACAAAATCGCTCTATGCATGCAAAATCTTCCGATCCTAAAATTGAGCAACCGGATGATCAAAACGTGTCTTTGAAAAGTCAAATCTCAAAATATGAACAAGAACTTGTAAAAGTTAAACAGAATATGGTGTCATATTTGATTTACTCAATAAGACTCGTCATGAAGCATCCAACGAACTTGATCACTATCTTGCACACACTAGAGAAGTCATGCATTTTGTCGGTAATATTCGCTCGAAAATCAAGATTTGATTCACACTATCTCTAAGTTAAGAGAAATGTTAGGAAAGTATGAACAACTTCCGCCAACCATCATTAAGAGATTAGCACCAAGAACACTTAGTAATCGTGAACCTAGAATCCCTACCGCCAAATCACAAGTTGCTAACGTGCTTCCTTCTATCGAAACAGAATAGTTGCGTTTTTCCAAACGTCCGCACTTCACAACCTAGGAGCACTCAATCAAGAATAGGAAGTTGCACCTAAGAAAAGATCAATAAGGAATGCTAAAGTGGAAGAACACCCTAGGACTATGAATAAGACTCACGTTGCTTCCACTATAGATATTAGGCCCGCAAATGTAATAGAAATAGTGATGTAACGAATGCTAAACCTTAAGTACTTTTGATATTCATCGATGCACCTTGTGTTATTTGTCGTAAAAGTATGAATTCGATTGTCATGACAAATGTGTTGCTAAAGCTATAATCTCTCGCTTACGGAATCCTAAGAATCGGAATACCTCTAGGCCCACTAATCATTCTAAGTCCGTGCTTGGTAGACCGCCTTCTTTAGATTCTAAGGCAAGCATTGTTGTCCCCGTAGCTCTGGGCCACCTCCTAAGAATGTAGTACCACCTAGTGCATTCACTAAGACTAAAGCAAATAGTAGTTATAGATGGCGAAATGGATATATAACACACTAGGATTTAAATGGATGCCTAAAGTTATTGATGTGTGTATGTTCACTATCATCGCTCCGAACCCTCTAACATTTCGGGTTCCACATCTACCTCTATTCCATCCGTGTCGTCTGTGTGTGCAGTGATATGATCATTCTCGGATTGTTGATAGCGGATGTTCCCGACACATGACAGCAACCTTAAACCGTTATCAAACTTTATTGCAAAGTTCATTGGCACCGCCGATTCGGAATGATCACTGCAGCCTATCATGGGCTACGGAGACTATATCAATGGGAACATCGAAATTAGCGGTGGTTTACTATGTGGAAGGCCCGGTCACAACTGCTTTCAAGAGGTCGGCTTTGTGATGGAGATTTGAGGTTGCTTTCCGGAGAAAACTTGTTTCATTCGTGATCTACAAGGAAATGACCTTATGTCCGCTCGTAATTCTAGTCTCTATACTATCTCTATGCAAGACATGGTTGCTTCATCTCCCATCCGCTACTTTCAAAGGCAACATCAACAAAATCTTGGCTATGGCACCGCTGTCTCTCACATTTAAACTTTCAAACTATAACCAATCTTGCTCGACACAAACTAGTCAAGGTCTCCCACGATTCCGGTATTCAAAAGATCACCTTGCTCACTTGTGAACAAGGGAAAAGCACTCGTGCTCATTTTCCTTCAAAGGTGGAACACGCTCTCAAAGATGTGCTTCATCTTCTTCACATGGATTTATGTGGCCCGATGCGCTGCAAACGATTAATGGCAAACGCTACATCTTGGTAATAGTTGATGACTACTCACGATGGACTTGGGTCTACTTTCTTCAAGCAAAGACCAAGCTCCAAAGATGATCATCACCTTCTCACAAAAATATGTGTTCGCCCGCAACACCGCCGACTAATCGTAATGCATAAAGGAACCGAATTTGTTAACCAAACCCTTCGTGAATTTTATGAGAAAGTGGGAATTCAAAGATCAAACATCTATTGCACGCACACCGTAACAAAACGGAGTTGTTGAAAGACTAAACCGAACGTTAGTGGAAGTCGCAAGAACAATGTTAATCAATGCTAAACTTCCAGATTACTTGTGGGCGAGTCAGATTCATCGCATGCTATACTCAAAACCATTCTATGATCACAAACGCCACAACAAAACACCTTTCGAGCTTGTCCACAACCATAAACCGAATCTCAAACACTTTCATGTATTTGGATCCCTTTGCTATCCGAATAATGATCGTGATGATTTTGGAAAGCTCAAAGCCAAAGTCGACATTGAGTCTTTATTGATATTGTGAGAATTCTAAAGGTTACCGGATATGGAATCGTTGTACAAAACAAAGTTATGGAAACGATTCATGCTCATTTTGATGAACTTACGGAAATGGCTTCGAGTATAACACTTGGAACCCGGTCACAACCGCTTAAACTTCCCCAACCCCATCATCACCGAACAAAGCCCCCACCACTCACAACAAATGGAAAGGTTATTTGCTCCTCTGCTCAAAGGACGATATTGATGAACGTGCTCGTGTGTATCCACTGCTCACCGCACAACCCGATAATACTCTTATACCGATACACTGCTACAACAACCATGTTGAAGAAGCACCACAGCTGACTCCACCACAACAGCTTGAACAAATCCAACAATGATGAACCGCCGATGATGTTCTTAATGAAGTACCCCACCGCAGATTTTGATCCAAATGCGTTCTTTAACCCGCTTGCTAATGACATCGATGCACCGATGTCGCGGAATCATCAACAAACCATTTGAATCCTCGTAATCCGCACAATGTATACCAACATCAACCTCTACACATCGATGGACAAAAGACCATCCTCCGCAAATATTATTGGCAACCCGAATCAACCGTCGTTACGAGACAACGCCTTCACACGATGGTGAACATTGCATTTATGCACTCACCGTCCGCTAACTGAGCCTAAAACATTAAAGACGCAATGACAAAAGACAACTAGATTGAATCCATGCAAGAAGAACTCAACCAATTCAAACGCCTTGAAGTATGGGAATGGTTGAAAGACCAACAGGGTCTACGCCATTGGTCTCAAATGGATTTGGAAAACAAATTGATGTCAAGGAACGAATCCAAACAAGTCACGCCTAGTTGCTAAGGGTTATCGCCGTGAAGAGGAATAGACTTTGAAGAATCTTTTGCTCCTGGCTGTTCGCCTTGAGGTCGTTTCGATATTTCTCGCATTCATGCTCATATGAATATGACGGTTCATCGATGGATGTCAAAACCGCGCTTCTCAATGGACAACTTAAAGAAACGGTTTATGTCGCCAACCGATGGATTCGTTGATCCCGAGTTCCCTAACCATGTCTACAAACCGAACAAAGCTCTTTATGGTCTCAAACAAGCTCCTGCATGGTACGATAAGTTATCATCTTTTCTTATCGCCAACAATTTCACCAAAGGTTCGGTCGACCCTACTCTTTTTATACAATATCACGGGCACATATCTTAATTGTTCAAATTTACGGATGACATCATTTTGGGTCTACACATAAAAAGTACTCAATCGCTTTTGCAAAATTAATGAAGAAAATTTTGAAATGTCCATGATGGGTGAACTTACGCTCTTTCTAGGACCGCAAGTTCATCAATCACCCCGTGGTATTTTCTTGAGTCACCCAAATATGCCCTTGAATTGTTAAACAAATTTGAATGAAAACCGTGACACTTATGCCACACCAATGACTCATACCAAGAAGCTAGACGTCGATTTACATGGGAAACTTGTCGACCCCACCAAATACCATAGTATTATTGGGTCTCTCATGTATCTAATAAACCAGCGCACTGATATTGTCTTTGCCAGATATCTATGCTCCTATTATCGTCATGACCAATCGAAACCCACCTCTTCGAGGCTAAAAGAATCCTCCGATACATCAAGGGAACCATTAACTGGGGATCCGTATCCAAGGATTCGGTTTTGAACTAATCGCATTTTCAGACACGACCACGCAGGATGCTTAGACTCAGGAAAAGTACTTCAGAGCACTACAATTTCTTGGTGATAAACCGTGTCCTTGGTAATCAAAGAAGCAGATTGTACATCGCCATCAACCCAAGCGTAATATGTAGCCATGTCCGCATGTTGTGCTCAAGTCATCCGGATGAGAACACAACTCAAAGACTATGGTTAGGTATTTGATGTAATCTCGATGTACTACGACAATCGGAGTGCCATTGCGATCTCGCAACCCGCTTCAAAGACTCAAATCAAAGCACATCGATCTTCGCTATCATTTCATCAAGGACCACGTGGAACATGGTACAGCTTGAATTATACTGGGCATGTAATACCAATTGGCGATCTTCTCACCAAAGCCTTGCCTCCCGCTAGGTTTAATGAGTTGGTCCACCGGATTGGTATGAGGTGTTTGACTCAAGAGGAATTGATGACCTCCTAAAATGCCTTAAAAACCCGTCAAACACCAAAATATCTTTTGTAAATAATTTTTCAAAAACAAAATACAAAAATATAAAACCTAATAAAACAACAAAAATATTCTTCTAATCTAATTTTATTTCATCATTTTTCTTAAGTCGAGGGGGAGTGTCGTCAAAGTTAGTTCCTAAAATCTTTTGTTTGGTAACCAAAATGGAAGTTAAAAGGCTTTGAATGAAAATGAAAAAGGTGGAGGGACCAAAACTGCCAAAAGATTAAAGTCATTTTATTAAAAACACCCCACCTAATTTCTTCACTTCACATTTATTACTCTCAACTAACAAATCCTACGCTTAAAATTCGTTCAAGAAATCCGTGTTTCAGATCTTCAATTTGCTTGTTGCGCTTAAAACTCGTAATCAAGGTCTTTGTTACTCTACGATAAGGATCACCCACGGCGTAGAAAGTTATGCGAAGAGAAATTTTATGCGAATTACTACGCCGTAAGGTTCTATTAATGGGACCACGCGTATCCCGTGAAGGATATGCGAACAAGGACTCTCACGCATAAGGTCTACTTCACGAGTAAGCCTTACGCGTAAGGTTTTTATACGCCACGCAGAAGCTCCACGCATAAGGCACTCTTTATCCCACGCGTAATATTTCTTACGCGTAAGTAAGGATCCCACGCATAAGCTTGCGCCTCACGCTGTATACTTCTCCTATTTATGCATAAGCTACTATTCCCACGCATAAGCCTTGATCAAACCTTCATTATGAATTGTTACGCTGCAAACTTGTAAATAAATGAATCATAACGTCACGAAACCAATAATGTCACTAATAAACTTAATTGTTTAATATGTTGTGTTAAATAAGTGATAACATAAACTTTAAAACTTAAAGTTAACTAACTCACTTAAACTTATCACGACGACATTAGACTATTGAACAAACAAGTGACTTTGGACTCAGAATAATCTTTGACATCGATATTCAATAACTAGACAATAAAACCTCCCGTTGACTAACATTATGTCTTTCGATATGTTGGTTCTTCCGCTAATGTTATTTCGCATCACGACATGGTCGCTCAAATGAATGTGGATGCACCAAGTTCTCACAATTGTCGACATCTTCCTAATGGCTATCCGAGAAAGATTGGAAAGAACAACCTTAGGGTTGACTTTGAAACCTTCACATGCTCATAATCTTCTTGTCTCATTGTTGTGGATATTCTTAAGAATCATCCCTACCGTAACATGCTCTCACACTCGCTACAAGATCGAGATCTACATGCAACAATTCGAATTCAATGCAGAGGATCAAAGGTCAAAGTGCGTGATGACAAGTGACGCTCAATCACAAACAAGTCACCATCACTCATGCGGACTTACGGACTGTTCTTCTCATTCCGTAAATCGAGCCAACCGACTTCTTTGCCACACCCATCGAGGAGACCGTTTCTTCAATTCTCGATTGATATTGGCTATGATGAAGCTTTAGGAATTATCACTAAGCACTCTCATGTGGAGCTTAAGAATATTCCTCAACCGTGGAGAACCTCTACATCATCATCACCAAATCGGTCTCGGTCGTGACAATGGCTATGAGCATCCCAAGCTCATGGAACCGCAAATTTTCTCGTCATTAATCAACAAGAAGGACATCGAAATTGAAGCTCGATATGGGATGACATGATGACATTTCTCAAAAAGCTTGGCTCAAAGATTCCTATGTCGATACACAAAACCGTTGATCCGTAGAGCACTTGGACTTCATCCCGATATCCCCAAGAGGCTCAATGACCCCGACAATCACGACATGTTGATCGAGTTTATCTTATCCGCCGTAATCAAGGAATCGTCAACAAAGAAACATGGTGTCAGGTTACCCGATCACCCATCGATCGACGAAATCAAGAAGCTTGAAACATACAAAAGGTATCGGGTAGCGAAGAGAAGGCAAAGTTGGTTATCTTGATGAAAAGCCTTTCGAACACCCACTCGGAGAACCGTAAGAGGAAGTGCCGAAGTGCAAGAAGCACGGAGAGTCAAAGGAAGGTCCCAAAGAGGAAACCTACTCCAAAGAAGAAAGTTCCTCTCGTGAAGCGTTCCTATTCCTACACCGAACCACCAAGAAAGCTACTGGACGAAAGCTCAAGATACACAATCGATGAGGAGGTCCACTACTCGAATCTGCAACCGAACCACCTCCCTCAAGAGCAAAACCTCCTAGTCCTCCAAATGACCTAGGAAAAGGAATACTCCGCACTTGTGCCATATGAAGAAAGCTCAAAGTGATGAAGAGCAACTGGATTTATCATACAGAAGAAGTTTAAAATCGTTAGACACCTTCAAAAGCTAAAGAATTTGAACAAGATCAAATGCGTGGCCTTGAGGGTCGAGTGATGGTGTCCACTCTTCACCGATCCCGATGCGGTTAATCGACCCGATAGTGGAACCGTGCCACCACTCTTGTGAAACAACAAAAGCTTGTGGAGGAATCTATTGATTATAACATTGAGGAACCGTAAAAGGACAAGTCCGAGAAAGAAAAGATCGATGAAGAAGCCTGTGCTCGACGGAAGTAAAAGCTAAATCTAGACAAGATAACTAAGAGAATTATGATGATTATCTTCTCAACATTCAATTGCTCCAAGGAGGATACTTTTGCACCTCCAAAGGACCCCGGCCTCCTCATGTCTCCTCATCATCGATTCATCATCTCATTCTTCACCACCACCATCTAAAAGATCAACCAAATCAACATCCAAATCGTTGAAGAAGCCAACTCGATCTTGGATTTCTCATGCTCATAAAAGAATTGGGAATGTCACAAACAAGTTAGAAAGAAAAACATGTCTGTCTGTGAAGATGAATTTCTACCGATCGACACAATATATTCATGATGATATCGACAAGATGCAAGTTGAAAGGAAGTATGTACGGTCGATGAAAGATGATCTCCAAGGAAGATGGACGAAATGATCAAAGGTACACTCATCAAGCACCTTATTGACATTGTTCCTAAAGTTACAAAGGAGTTGTTCACCAAACAACTCTATCCGAATCTTCTTCATCCGCCAAGCAGACTATGAAATCAACACCGATGCACGTGAACATCAATCCGCTTGATCCCATAATATTCTCGATGTTGAGTTAGTTGACCGGCCGGTAGCTCAACCGTCCAAACGATCCGTAACACTTGCCTCTCACGAAGGTAAGTTGCTTGAAGCATTGCCGAATATCAACTCAAAACAAGATGCCGAGAACAAGTCGAAGGCCAAAGCGCCCACGCGACGATGAAGATAAGGATCAGATAAGAATGACGAGCATAAACGTCAAGAAGTCCGTGAATCATCTTCTATGCAACCTCCACCCAAACGGACTCTAGCACAACAAAGGTCACCTCCTCGCTCTTCTACCGATAAACCTCAGAGATTTTGAATTACCACCCGAGACTCGTAAAACCGGTGATCACTTTGAGTATACGGGTGGTGACGATGAGGAAGTCCGTGAGCCCCTACAACAACTCCACCTCTCCCAAACAAGTTCGTAAACCGTAATCCTCATCTAGGTCTAAACAAAAGAAGAAGAAGGCACCCATGGTTGACGCCGATCATGGCTAGATGACGATAAAACAAAGGAATTTGAATGGTTCTCTACACTTGTTAACTCAACTCCCTACCCCGTCAAGGTCAAGATCCGTAGACGGTAATACATTGGAGCATGCTAAGATATCGCAAGAAAAATTCCGAGTAAAGAAGATGACGAAACCGAGTTGAGGCGAATTAAGAATGAAGCTTTTCAACTGTTAAAAGATAGCTCGAAAGTGCCATCGAGGTCGAATATCACATTGAAACATTGCTCGAGCTATGTCTAACAACATGGATTAGCTCAACCTGTAGCAAACATCGACTTCACCAAACGGATAACCCTCCATATTACACCGATCGGGTCTAAACCTCTACCAACAATTGGCCAACCAGATGAACCTAGGATTCCATTCAGATATTTCTTCAACAAAGACTTGGAATTTCTTTACACGGTGGCGATGACTCAAGGAAATACGCTACATCTTTGACACTTCCATTCCCAAGCAGCCATATACTCAAACCGCATAGCTATCGAGGAAAGAGCTAATCACTTGTTCTCCAACAAAGTGGAAGCATACGACCGAGATGCAATGTACGGATTCATCATTGGCCGAACGTCAAGAATCTACTACGTGTCGCCAGTTCAAGTCTCAACATGCGTTGTTCAAGATTAAGGATATCGCTGCCATCAAACACGTTGATCTTTCGACCAAATGGGACTACACTTTTCTCAAGAAGATTGTGGTCAAAAGGCAAGATGAACGGGATTATGCATTCTCTCAAGTCGACTTTGAGAATTTGTCTATCAACGACATCAAGACATGTACCTTGCCAAAGCACAGTGGTCGCATGAGGCAATTTTCAATCAAGTACAACGTGAATTCATCAAGTCACCGCTCATCTTCATCGACGCATAGTCATCAAAGAACGTGTAGAAGATCTCGACTTGCGGTTGAATCATATCGCACCGTGTTAACTTACTCCACCTCGCCTGATCTTTCCGACATCAACCACTCTCACAATATACACTCATCAAGAAACCATTCGACGTCGTTTACCGCAGTGAACTTCAACGAAATTGCTTAATGGCGTGTAGTGATCTTCACAAGTTTGGGGATCACACTTTGAAGATGGTTAGGGACGGATTAGCTTATAGGTTCAAGGATATACGCCAAAAGATTGGGTTTCCTAAGCGATGGAATTCTCGTGATCGAAGGATTTGAGGAGGATCATCAAATGATTGATGAAAGGTTGTATAGAAGGGATCGCCTCGTAACATTGAAAGCTTTGTTGGTGGTCCACCCAGATTAACATCACCGGCTATCAACGCCCGATTCGCACTCCGAAACATCATCGACTTCCGGTACCCTTGAACCGCTTCTTTCATTATAAATTTGGATGTGTGATTATATATGTCTATGGCTTGTGCACACACAAAGGTACAACCCGTAATTGTCAAGAAAGGACCACGTGGTGTACAACCCGTAATTGTCAAGAAAGGACCCCGTGGTACGCCACAATCCTTATAAAAGGAGCTTAAAGCTTCTTATTTTGAGTAAACCTATCAAACCTTTCATCTTTCAAGGTTTTACTCAAAAGAACAAGTACTTCCCAACGTGCGCATTTCATCAAAAATCTCTTAAGCACATGTGAGGAGGGGAGTATTCACGAAAATCTAAAACTCTTAAAGTGTTCAAACATGTTTTTCATTCACAAACACTTTGAGAGATTTTCTTGAAAATTGGTTTCTTATGGCAACATAGGTTAGTCATGGAGTTATAAGTGACTAAGGTTAGGAATAACTGTTCTATGATCCGCCAGAGTCGGAGGGATCTACCCAAGGACATCACAAATAGCTAGTACTTAGAAGTCCTTAGGTATGATTATAAAAAAGAAAATGAGAATCGGAGAAAGAAGGAGTTGAAGAATTAAAAGAAATGCAAAGAAAAGTGGTGAAAAGAAATAGCCTCCAAATTATTCAACTTAGGCGGACACAGGTTCAATTCATATGCTACTTGGTTGTCACTTAGTGTCACCGGTATTGAAGATTAAAAGTCGTCATGGACCCAAAGGACGCATACACTAATCCTTCTTAGCCACTCAAGCTTCTCTCAATGAAGCTTGTTTCATTCTCATAGGAACCCTACGTAAATGATCCGTATAAACCGCTGTTACCTCACACAAGCTAGCCACTTGTGAATGGCTAACCGTAGAAGCTTAAACCGCTTAAAACACAAATACAATGAAGTCCCGGAGAATACAATGAATTCCGGGTCGTTTAGTCCCACTGAGACTCAATGGTGTGTCAAAACAAACTCAGATGATAGAGTGATCACTAAGGATAGTGATCAAGAAGGTTTTGGATGAGAAATTACACCACTTGATTGATAGGAAAGGATTGGAACATGTAATTGGAAAGCACAACAATCGATAAGACAAACGTAAAATTTACGTTTTAAAAACTACGACACGCACAAAATAAAAAGTGAAATCTAAGAAATAAAAGACCTAAAAATATAAAATGACATTTTGGAATCCTAAAAATAAAAGAAAATTATTAGAAAAAGAAAATTATTTTATAACTATTTAATTAATTATTATTAATTAAAACTATTTTAACTATTTAAAATACTCTAAAATAGAAGAAAATACAAAATAAGGCTAGAAAAATAAAATTATGATTGAGAAAAATCTAAAATATTATAAAACTAATTTTAAAATTAAAAATTCATTTTTCACACTTTTTATCTAATTATTACTAATTATTTATTATTTAAAATACACTTAAATACTAGAAAATATAAAATAAACCTGGAAAAATAAAATTTTAACTTGGAAAAATCTAAAATATGATAAAACTAATTTTAAAACTGAAAAGATATTTTTATGCTTTTAATTATTTATTACTAATTAATTACTATTTTTAACTATTTAAAATTATAATAAATACTAAAAGATTAGGAAAATTATGAAACTTTTTCTAAAAATACTATATGATGACAGAAAACTAACAAAAGTATAAAACAAGATTTGCTTATTAATAAGCTAAAAGAAAAATCAAAAAGCTAAAACCTATTAAATAAATGCTATTACTGAATTTAAATTGACCTTTTTCTGGTTTTTCTTTTTGAAAACTACTTAAATACTAAAAATATGAAACTTTAACAAAAACAAAAATTTTACAAACTACAAATAAGCTGTTTGATGAGCTTATGAGCTCAACAGTGGACTTATTAGCTTATTTTGATGAAATAAGCTCAAACAAGCTCACCAGCTGAAACAAAAGCTTAAAATAGATGCAAGTAGGCTAATGCTACTCAAATGAAGCTAATAGACAAAGATAAGCACACTGAAAAGCTAGGAAGAAGACAATAAGCACTTGGCTTATACTGAAAAATGGATGAATAAAATGACACTTGCAATTTCTAGTAAACAAGCTTCAAAATGAAAACTTAAGCTTGGGACTCAAAGATGACCAGTTGGCTTTCCAAAGAACCAAGTATCACAGATTTGAACAACAATTGAGCTCAGGCAAGCTTTTGATTGAGTTTATGAACCGGTGCATGTGGCACTTTTGCAGACAAGGTGCTCAGAAAAAGCTTGAAAATAAGCACTTAATAAGCTAGATGTATGAACTAACATTTTTCTATTTTTGTTTAGCAACCGAACTTTAATACCTTAAGAGCTTTTAAGCTAAATCTTAATATCAAGCACACAGTGAAATTATCTTTTATTCAAAACCACCAAAATGGAAATTTCGACTTTTCTTAAAAACAAAGAAGTTGACTAAGATGAACTTTGATCTGATTTTAAGCACTGAATATGTTGTATTAAGGTATGTTAAGACTGATTTGAGCAAGATTAACAACTTATAAACACAAAACAATGATCATAGATCATGAAATTCCAACAGTGGGCACATAAGACATGATCAAAAGGATTTTTGACTTTTGCTTGTATAAGTACTGATTTTGTTGGTTTCTTTGAACTAATTGGACCAAGTGAGACACAAGACAACAACAAGAAACTACTCAAACAATCTTTAATACAGTTTTACTCACAAGTCCAAACAAGACTTTACTTAACTGATTTGATGATTTTTAGAGCAAAACTCAGATTTAACCCATGAATCTGATTCAAGACCTTATAATATCAATTAGTAGGACTAATGAAGCATTAAACAACAACCATAATAACATTAAACTCAATAATGATCTAAATGTTATTTAAACTGTTAAATGAACTTTTGTAAACTACAAATTTAAAAGAACAACAACTTATTGTAATGATTAAATACACTTAACTAAAGCTAATGAACATAAAACACAAAGATTCAAGCTACTAACTAATTAAAACAATTGAAATGCAAAATTAAACCAAAGGCTTACAAATGCTTCCAAGCTCAAAACTGAGAACAAGAACCAATGAACACCCCTATTAGCTTACCACTAAGCTTCTAAGCCAAGGCCATCCATAATCTACCCTGCTCCAGCTGTGAATATCATTTCCAAATGATTTTTGATTTTTTCACTAATTATTTTTGTATTTTTGGTGATTTTCTGTTTTTGCTTCTAAACTGAATTTGTAGAGTTTCTAATAGCTTAGAAAAGCTATTTAGGAGCTTATGTGGCTTACTTAGTCCAAGATAACATCTTACAACAACAATTGATTCATATGAGATTTTTGAGATTCAAAACTGCATAAACTGAAATTTAACTTGATACTTGAATTGAGGTTTCACAAAAGCTTTATTATAACATAAGAACTTGAAATACAGAGTTTTAAGATTAAAACATACACTGAAATTGAAAATTAAGCTAAAACGACTTAGAAATTTTAAAGATTACACTAGATATCTCTATACATTGCATCCTCCTCCTCTTTTATAGACTTTAGCACTCTTTTGTTGACCTCTGATTGTTTCCCACCAATTTCCAGCCCTTGGATCTCTCTAATTCATCGTAACCATACAAGTGGATTTTGGCGCCAAATTCTTCTTTAGCGGTGTTGAGCTTTAATGGGTTTGGTTTTAATCAATTAAGGATTTTGGTGTTAGTGGAGTGGAGGGACAAGGTAAGTGAGGGTTGGAGAAAAGTGGGAAACCATGACCGGTTTGGTGTTTTGATGGTTGTGTGGGAGATGAGCAAGTGTTGGCGGTTTCTTTGCCTGCTTGACTTTCGTTGACCGAGGATTAATATTAAACGGGAGTCCAAAATAGATTATGACCTGGGGTCAAGGGTTGTGAATCGGGGTCAAGGTGCAAGGCTCAAGCGGTCAAGCGGATTGGGCGGTTGGATTGGATATTGGATTTGGGCTTGTGCTTGTTTTGGGTTTGATATAATATCAAAGGGTGTCCGTTTGGTTTAGCTAGCACACAAGGACCAAAAATGCAATTCAACCAAAGATAAAGGACCGAAAATGCCACATTTCCAAACTTATCACAAGGACCAAACTTGACAAACATTGATAGTACAAGGACCCTTTTTGCATAAAATTCCATTTTTATAAGTCCAAGGACTAAATTTGCAAATTTTCAAACTTTAGGGACTTTTTCCGCCATTTGACCAAAGAATCATTCAAGGACCATTTTAATATCTTAGAATACTTGTGGGTCTTGAATGATAAAATTCCACATTTTTGAATTCCGTGGACTAGATTTGACAACTTTTAAAACTTGGGGACTAAACCGCCAATTTTGAAAACTTGATACATTTTTCATCGATTTTGATCTTTTGTATTTAAAACACATAAAACACTAATTTGTGATATTTTGATCATTTTGATGTGTTTCGAGTGTTTTCGGATGATTTTGCGCTTAGATTAGACAAAATGATGAGTATTTAGACACTCATCAATCCCCACATCGAGATATTGCTAGTCCCTAGCAATGATTTAGATCTTTAATGGATTTTAAAACTCTTTACCAAAAGCCATTACTCGGAGTAGCCAATTGTTTTGATTCAAGTAAGAACCTTGGTACAACGATAACCAAATGATTTATTGGCAAATCATAAACCATATAACGGATTTGATGTGTCTTTACCGTGCCGCTTGCTCGGACTAGCCAACTCTTAGATAAATTATCGTAATTATCTTTGGTGAGTGAATACCAATTATGGATTTTCCATCGCCTTTACCACAAGCCATAACCTCGGGCTAGCCAACTCTTCACTTTTTAGGATATGGTGAGTTGAGAACCATACAATTTTGGGCAAATTGCAAGTCGTAAACGGATTTGAGAAATCTTTACCAAGAGCCGTTTGCTCTGGATTAGCCAATCCTTTTGTCTATTAGACAAGGCGGATCGATAACCAAGTCGAGTAAGTGTAAAACACTTACTCCCAAAAAATTTTGGCCAAAACGGGAATTGGGTGGATAATATATGATAAAATTCGTGAGAATTCCCCACACTTAGAAATGAATATTGCCTCAATATTCAAAGTACCGTGATTATGCCGAAACAAAGAACGTGAAAGGGAATACTACGGCCATTATTATGAAAGAGATTTTTTTTTTTTTTTTTTTTTTTTTTTAGAAACTTATATATACACATCATGTGGGCAACCCCCACACTAGGGTGGTAGAAAGAGGTAAGAAGACGTAAATACGGGTGAAAACCCATATGGTGTGTGCTAATATTTTTGATTCCCGAGTCATTAGCTTGACTCGATCCCCGCATTCTTTGGTTCATGGGGAAAGTTTGTAGATCCGGACAACCACAGAGGAATGTCCTCTCCAAAGTAATGCTTCACCGATGACCATTCACTTTAAAATTAGGACCATCGGGTCGAGATAACTCAATGGTGCCATAAGGATAAACCTTAGTGATAGTGAATGGACCGCACTAACGGACTTGAGCTTTCCCAGAAAATCTTCAATCTTGAATTGAAAAGAAGGACTCGATCACCAACGTTGAAAACGGTTCTTGATTTTGAGTCATGAATCTTCTTTGTCTTTTGTTTATAGATCAAAGAGTTCTCGTAAGCTTGATCACGAAGTTCATTTAATTCATTCATTTGAACTTTTCTATGATCACCACCGTCTCGAATATCGAAATTTGCATGCTTCAAGGCCCAAGAGGCTTTGTGCTCTAGCTCAATCGGAAGATGACATGCCTTCCGCACACTAGCTTGTATGGAGTACAACGATGGGTGTTTTGTAAGTCAGCACGGAAGGCCCAGAGCGCGCCATCAAGTTTATCCGACCAGGATGCACGATTTTCGCCATCGTCCTTTCAAGGATTCTTTTAATACCACTTGTTTGAAACTTCCACCGCCCACTTGTTCGGGGTGGTATGCGATAGAGAGATGGTGGGTAACACCATACTTTTGCATGAATCTTTCAAATTGGTCATTGCGTAAATGTGTACCACGATCACCGATTATTGCTCTTGAGTTCCAAACACGGCAAAAGAGATTTCAAAATTTCACAACAACTCGGCATCATTGGTAGGTAAAGCTTTTGCTTCAACCCATTTTGACAGATAGTCAATACCACGAGTATGTATGATGAGTGTCTAAATACTCATCATTTTTGTATCGTTAGAATGCCAAAACATCCGAAAACACTCGTAAATGCTTCAAAATGATAAAAATATCACAAACAAGTGTTTTATATGTTTTAAATGCAAAACATCAAAATCGATGAAAACGATTAAGTTTGCATAATTGGCAGTTTTAGTCCCCCAAGTTACAAAAGTTGTCAAAATCAGTCCCTGGTAATTCCAAAACTTGTAAAATATCATTTTTAGGTCCTTGGGATTCACAAGTTGTTCAAAATAATCCTTTGAAGTTTAAAATCACAAAATTACAACTTTGGTCCCTCAACTTTGCAAAAGTGTCAAAAATAGTCCTTAAGGTTTTAAAATTGGAAAATGATCAAAATAAACCTTGTACTATTCATATTTGACATAAATGGTCCTTATGAGAAAAGTTTTGAGAAAATTACAAGTTTGGTCCCTAGAGTTTCAAACTTGACATTTTGGTCCCTGGACTTATAAAAATGGAAAATAATCAACCAATGTCCTTGTACTATTCATTTATGGCATGTTTAGTCCTTATGATAAGATTGGAAAAGTTTCGTGTTCAATCTCTCAACTTTGGCAATATTACACTTTTGGTCCTTATGTTTAATACAAACCAAATGGACCTAAATTAAATCAAATCCAATCCTAAAGCCTAAACCACCATCGCCCAATCCATAGCCCAAGTCAACCCCTTTCCCCACCAAACCCACCATACGCGCTAAATATACCACCAAGATCAGGCATCTCCTTCACCCCACCGAAACCCAAAACCACCATGGTTTTCACCTCATTTCAACCTTTCCACTCATCTCTATCATATCACTATCACCCCTCCACCTCCACATCAATCCAAACCCCATTTAATGCAAAACCTACTGCTTGAAATTTGCGCCAAAATCGCCATTTGGCAAAAATGATTATCCGCACTATCCAATGGTCGAGATTGGTGGGAAAGCATCAAAGGTCGATGCGGATTTGAAAAGCTCAATAAAACCAAGTGGGGAGCATTAGAGAAGGCATGTAGAATAGTTTTTAGTTTTTTATGTCGTAGGTAGTGTAAATTAGTTTTCAGTTCATTTCAAAGCTTTCAAAGATCTTGTAATCATATTTCAGTATAATATAAACCTATTTCCAGTTTTAATTTCAGTTTTTATGTAAGAATTTACTATATGCAATTTTTATGTTCAAATCCTCATAATTTGCAAAAAGTTGTTAATGGTTGTTATTAATGCTTTTTAAGCTCATATAAGCTTTTAATAAAGCTTATAAGCTCTTAGGAACATTAAAGATCCAGTTTTACTTAATAATCTAAAATTACCAAAAATAGCAATAAATTAGTAAGAAAATAAAAAATCCCATAGAAATGAGGATCAAGACTGGTGCAGTGCTGAATTTGGATTGCTTATGGGTTTAAAGCTTCATGGGAAGCCATAGGATGTGATCTCAGACATTGATTCTCTGTTTTGATCTTAAACTCATTTTGTAAGCCTTTTCTTAAAATTTGCATATTATAGTATAAGTGTTTAATTTCTGTTAATTTTAGCTTAATCTTGTTTAAATACAGTTATTATAAGTTGTTAAATGATTCCTTGGTTTAAATAGGCGCTTTAGTGTGTTTAGCTTCAAACCGCCTTTTAAGGTGATGTTTGATTTGCTATCCGCTTGGTGTTCAAGATCGCTTATGATATTATTCTTAGTTGGTACATGTTCTATTAGCTCTATATAATTCATTTCACCATATAACCAAGTCCTATTTGGATATAAGTCAAATTATCAATTCCATTCCTTGACGATTAATCGTCAAGGATTCGAAGGTGAAATCTTTCATATTGTTGCATACCTTGGTACTTTAGCTTAATTTCACTTTATCATAGCTTATAATAACATATTTAGTAAGTAAAATCGCTTATAATTCACATAAGTCAAACTTTCGCTTAAATAAAAGTCAAAAGGTTGCTCATGTACGCTTTTACCACCACTTTCACAAGCTCATAAAAAGCTTATTAGATCACCTTAGCTTGTAAATTTTAGTTTCTTGGGAAGCTAACCTACCCATCTTGAGATCCCAAGTTTATTTTTCCAACTTGTAGCTTGTTTACTAGGACTGCTTATAGCTTTTGTTTTGTCCCATTTTAGTGTAAACCGCATAAGCAAGATGATCTAGTCTATTTCAAAAGCTCTCACGAGCTTATTAATAAGCTTTAGCCTATGTAATTTAGATTTTGAGAAGCTCACCTAGCCCTTTAAAGGTTCCTAGTTTAGTTTTTCAAATTTTAGCTTATTTAATTAGTCTCGCTAAGTGTTTCTAAATCATTCCATTTTGTTTAAGTGTATCAATAAGTCGGTTTTCATAGTTTTTCAAAAGCTCCTCAAAAGCTTATTAGTGTAAGCTAAATCTTGTAAAATAGTTTTTTAGAGAGATCACTTGGTCAACTAGTTAATTGCAATGTTCCTTTTCATTTATTAGCTTATTTAGGTGCTTAAAATTAAGCTTATAAGTGCTTAGTAAAAACAAGAGTTTACTGTGTAACAGTAATCAGCTTGTGCATTTAGAGCTTATTTTGTGCTTATTTTTAAGTTTCTATGCATTAGACAGTTGTAATCCTAGTTTATTAACATATCTCTTAAGCTTATTTTCAGTTTTCAATTTCTCATTTCAAGTTTATTAGCTTTTTGGCTTAAGCTAGTGCTTATGTCCATTTCTTGCTTACTGTCAAGAGAAACAAGCTGATTCTCAGCTTATTAGTAAATTTCACAAAAAGTTCCAGTTGTAAAAAATGTTTATTTTAGTATGCTTAAGTAGTTTGTAAAAAAAAAAAAAAATCAAAAATAAAAATGAGTTTGCAAAAAGGAGGAGTGGGTCGAACTCGAGACCTCTCCCTTATGGGGATGTTAGAAGGGTACCTGTGATACCATGCGCCTTGGTCTTTTTCGCTTATGTCTTGCAAAATTAAATACATAACCCTTTTCCTATTTTAAGCTTAAACGAGCTTTTTAGCTTATTTATAGCTTATTCGTAGTAGCTTTTTCCATTTTGCAATTTTCATAAATTTGTATTAGTATTAAGTAATTTATAAAAATTTTCGATTTTTCCTAATAGTTTTAGTATTTTTAACATTTAATTAGTGTTTTATAGTAATTAAATCATAATAAAAATATAAAAGTCAAAAAATATAATTCTTTTTGTAAAATTTTCTTTATCATATATTTTGTAAGAAAATTAGTTTTACACTCTTAGGCCTTTTATTTCATAAATTTTACGCTTTTGCTTGCGCCCGCGTCGTTTTTTGTAAATAACGCTGCTTTAGTTTTAAATAACGCTTTTAAGCATTTTAAGTTTACGTTTAGTTAATATAGTTTATTTAAGTTATTTTGTTTTATAAAATAAACGCTCATCGATCCGTAAAAATAGTGATAGCGTTTATTTAATAGATTTTAACTTTTATTTCTTTTAATTTGCATTTAAGTCGCTTTCATTTGTAAATCTTTTCTTAGGTAATTTTCCATCAAACCTCATCGATCACTATCATTAGTGATCATTCTATCATCCGAGTTGTTTAAACACCAATTCATCCTCCGTGGGACTTAACGACCCGTGAATTCCTATATTCCTCTCGATCTTAATTGTATTTGTCTCGAACTGCTTTTTAAGTCTTTTAGACTTGACCGCGGGCGCAGATCAAATTTTGGCGCCACGCCGGGAGGTCAGAAGTTGTTTTAAGCATTTCGCACCTGCACTTGCACATATACCATCGCTTGTAAACAGTCAGAAAGTTTTCAAAACCAAAAGTTCATTAACACTTTTCCTAAAGTGTTAACAACACCAAAAACATTTTTTATTCAAGTTTTCAACAAACACAAAACCAAAAATATTTTTCATTCTTTGTTTTTATGGCATGTTTTCCAAAATCCAAAAATATTCATCTTTACCTCTTACCCTTTTTGATTCTTTATCCCTTTACCTCTATACATTTGATTCTAAACTTCTATTCTCATGGAATCTCTCGAGAACGACTCGGGACGGTCGAAAAGCTTCAGACTTTATCACAAATGTCTAGAATTCGTGTTGTTCAGAAGATCCATTAATTTCGCTCAGTGGAAATGGAAAGAAAACCGAGGTGACAAAGGACCGTACTTTCATCCGATAGTGGAGGTACTAAATACGTCCAACCTACGGTTATTCAAAGATCTAATTCCTCGATTGCCCCTAAGTCGCCTAGAATTGATAATAAACTTTCACGATTTACGGTTAAAAGCAAACATGCGTAATTCATCCGTGACTAGCAAGAATGACTTACCTAATCTTCACGCTTCTCAAGAACCGTAACCGAGTCCATAACGGAAGTGATGGAAATTGCTAGCTCTCGAGCACACTACTTGTCCCACCTCCGGATTTTTCAAAATGTTCTTTGAGTCTAAATAGTCATTCAGATCACCATGTTGGTTTTGTTGATTCTTTGAATGAACCGATTCCTTCTCATAACTCTCAAATAGAATCGCTTATTCCTTGTGTCGGTTGTGGTGAGCCTCTTTATGGTTCACCATGTCACTGTGTACGTGTGTACAGTGTGGTAATGATATTCGAACGGAGTTGTTTGTTTTGTGGTTCGAGGAATTCATTTGATTATGATCCTAATCCAACTCATTTAACGACCCTCAAATTTTTCTAATTACCCACCACAAACCCGACATATCTTCATATAATCAACATTATCATTGGAATTTTGTGGTGGTCCTCACCAAGGATTTGAGTGTCAATCCGAAACACGATTGTCTATGAACAGCTTTCGGTGATGCTCGTAACTTTGACTATGACCAATATCCATATGATTCACCAAACCACCCACAACAATCATTTTGTTGTGAGAACCTGGAGGTCCCCATATCGCCTCGATTGTCAAACAGAATCCATTTCCTTGTGACAATTTTGACACATCATTTCAAGACCAACCTCCACAAGACTAAATGATTCAAGCAACTCCTCATGAAACTACGATGATTTTTTATCAAGGGTCCGGAGTTATTAAAAGAACTTAAGGAGGAGTCGGTTATGTCATTTCAAAACTCTCATGAGAAATCCATGGAAGTTTTGTTAGTCAAGAGCAGTCGCTAAAATAAATTCCCAAATTGCCTTTGAAAATCTATTAGGGAATCAATTGCAATCGAAAAAGCAATGATCTAGCTCTAGATTCGATTTTATTCTCGATGATAGTGATGATGATGATATACTTGAAGATTCATCAAATTCATCGATGGATATTCCAGCAGCTTGAGATTCATTCTCAAACAACTCGCTATCACACCCGAGGTTCACACTCACTCTCTAAACACGGGGATGAGCTTTGACACTATTCCCGAAAAGGAATCTGACGAATTCATAAAGTCTAGTGTCGAGGACCTTGTCCCAATCCCAGAGAGTCACAGGAACTTCGAGCATATGTGTGATTTTTCTTCCCTCTCGAGTGTTCAAATGATCAATTTGAGACTTTCTCCGATTTTAGCGATGATTGTAAATCTTATGGAGACATTGAGAATGTTGAGGCATCACTTTCACATTGTGATGTTGATCCTCTTTTGAGGAGTTTATCGATGAACTCTCTCTTCATTCCACTTTCATCGGAAAGTGATGAAGATCTCTTTGATTTCAAGTCGATCTTGGAGAAACCGAAATCTCCTATATAATGATCATCCACTCATTTCTTGTCCCATTTCCGACTCTTCCATTCCTTCTCTCACCCGTATGAGGAAGATGATAACTTTGGAAGGAGATCGATGCTTTTCTTAGTGATGAGTCAATTCCAACAGGATTGACAATACTTACTTTGATTCGAGGAGACATCCTCTTCTTGAAAATCTGCTGATTAAAGAACCGCTTCCAGCTCTCCTCCCGGAAATTTTGTTGCCAATCACCATACAAGCTTCAAGTCTGTCGAAAAATCTAACAAATGGTGATTTGCTCTCACTAATGAAGAATGGGATTGCATTGTGATGCACATCTTTATTCCATTTTTCACAAATGGTGTGGTTTCTCCTGCTCTTCACTCCTTCGGAATGAAGACACTATTTTGATCCCGCATTTTCATTTATAAATTATGAGCCGGTTCTATCTATATCTCATCGGTGTGGAACTTTCACGTATTTTAATGTTTATACAAACATCTTCAATGAAAGTCCGATGGAGATTGTCTCTTCCACTTACTTCCCCATGAACAAATTATCTGGGTCGAGTCAAGCTAGCGACTGAAATCAAAAACAAGAGCTTAACATGGGTTTTCACCCGTGTGTACCACCTTAGTGTGGGGAGATGCCCCACATGTTGTATATAGATTCTCAAAATAAATGAAAATTGTAAATATTAAAAAATGAATAATTGTTGTGTTTCTACACTTAGTTAGTAAATGTTATCTTTTACGTTCTAAGTTTCGCATTACAATTTGCAGACTTTGAATATTGAGGACAATATTCATTTCTATGCTGGGGAAATTCGCTAATTTGATCAGAATGTACCCTTTAGTCCCTTTTTCCCCAAAATGGCCAAATTTTAAATTTTTTATCTAGTGGAAGTACTATGTACTAAACACAACAAATGGTAATCATCCGCCATGTCTAACCCACATAAGGATTGGCTAATCCAGAGCAAACGGCTCTTGGTAAAGATATCTCAAACCGCTTATGGCTTGCAATTTGCCTAAAATTGTATGGTGTTCACCACCATATCCTAAAAAGTGAAGAGTCACAGCCCGCAAGTTTATGGCTTGTGGTAAAGGCAATGGAAAATCCATAATTGGTAATCACTCACCAAAGATAATATTTATAATTTATCTAAGAGTTGGCTAGTCCGTATGGTACGGCTTCGTAAAGACAAATCAAATCCGTTGATGCCTTATGATTTGCTCAAAATCATTTGGTTATCATTGTACCAAAGTTCTTACTTGAACTAAAACAATTCATTACCCGTAAGTAATGGCTTTTGGTAAAGAGATAAAATCCATTAACTTTTCATAAATCATTGCTAGGGACTAGCAATATCTTAGTGTGGGGATTGATGAGTGTTCTAAATACTCATCATTTTGTATATTTAATGCCAAAACATCCGAAAACACTCGTAAATGCTTCAAAATGATAAAAATATCACAAACAAGTGTTTTATATGTTTTAAATGCAAAACATCAAAATCGATGAAAACGATTAAGTTTGCATAATTGGCGCTTTAGTCCCCAAGTTACAAAAGTTGTCAAAATCGGTCCTCGTAATTCCAAAACTTGTAAAATATCATTTTAGGTCCTTGGGATTCACAAGTTGTTCAAAATAATCCTTTGAAGTTTAAAATCACAAAATTACAACTTTGGTCCTCAACTTTGCAAAAGTGTCAAAAATAGTCCTTAAGGTTTTAAAATTGGAAATGATCAAAATAAACCTTGTACTATTCATATTTGACATAAATGGTCCTTATGAGAAAAGTTTTGAGAAAATTACAAGTTTGGTCCCTAGAGTTTCAAACTTGACATTTTGGTCCCCGGACTTATAAAAATGGAAAATAATCAACCAATGTCCTTGTACTATTCATTTATGGCATGTTTAGTCCTTATGATAAGATTGAAAAGTTTCGTGTTCAATCTCTCAACTTTGGCAATATTACACTTTTGGTCCTTATGTTTAATACAAACCAAATGGACCTAAATTAAATCAAATCCAATCCTAAAGCCTAAACCACCATCGCCCAATCCATAGCCCAAGTCAACCCCTTTCCCCACCAAACCCACCATACGCCTAAATATACCACCAAGATGCAGCATCTCCTTCACCCCACCGAAACCCAAAACCACCATGGTTTTCACCTCATTTCAACCTTTCCACCATCTCTATCATATCACTATCACCCCTCCACCTCCACATCAATCCAAACCCCATTTAATGCAAAACCTACTGCTTGAAATTTGGCGCCAAAATCGCCATTTGGCAAAAATGATTATCTGGCACTATCCAATGGTTGAGATTGGTGGGAAAGCATCAAAGGTCGACAAGGGATTTGAAAAGCTCAATAAAACCAAGTGGGGAGCATTAGAGAAGGCATGTAGAATAGTTTTTAGTTTTTTATGTCGTAGGTAGTGTAAATTAGTTTTCAGTTCATTTCAAAGCTTTCAAAGATCTTGTAATCATATTTCAGTATAATATAAACCTATTTCAGCTTTAATTTCGCTTTTATGTAAGAATTTACTATATGCAATTTTATGTTCAAATCCTCATAATTTGCAAAAGTTGTTAATGGTTGTTATTAATGCTTTTAAGCTCATATAAGCTTTTAATAAAGCTTATAAGCTCTTAGGAACATTAAAGATCCGCTTTACTTAATAATCTAAAATTACCAAAATAGCAATAAATTAGTAAGAAAATAAAAATCCCATAGAAATGAGGATCAAGACCGTGCAAAGGTCAATTTGGATTGCTTATGGGTTTAAAGCTTCATGGGAAGCCATAGGATGTGATCTCAGACATTGATTCTCTGTTTTGATCTTAAACTCATTTTGTAAGCCTTTTCTTAAAATTTGCATATTATAGTATAAGTGTTTAATTTCTGTTAATTTTAGCTTAATCTTGTTTAAATACAGTTATTATAAGTTGTTAAACAGATTCCTTGGTTTAAATAGGCAGTTTAGTGTGTTTAGCTTCAAAACTGCCTTTTAAGGTGATGTTTGGATTTGCTATCTGTTTGGTGTTCAAGATCAGTTATGATATTATTCTTAGTTGGTACATGTTCTATTAGCTCTATATAATTCATTTCAGTCATATAACCAAGTCCTATTTGGATATAAGTCAAATTATCAAATTCCATTCCTTGACAGTTAACTGTCAAGGATTTGGAAGGTGAAATCTTTCATATTGTTGCATACCTTGGTACTTTAGCTTAATTTCACTTTATCATAGCTTATAATAACATATTTAGTAAGTAAAATCAGTTATAAATTCACATAAGTCAAACTTTCAGTTTAAATAAAAAGTCAAAAGGTTGCTCTGTGCACAGTTTTTACCACCACTTTCACAAGCTCATAAAAAGCTTATTAGATCACCTTAGCTTGTAAATTTTAGTTTCTTGGGAAGCTAACCTACCCATCTTGAGATCCCAAGTTTATTTTTCCAACTTGTAGCTTGTTTACTAGGACTGCTTATAGCTTTTGTTTTGTCCCATTTTAGTGTAAACCGCATAAGCGTGATGATCTAGTCTATTTCAAAAGCTCTCACAGAGCTTATTAATAAGCTTTAGCCTATGTAATTTAGATTTTTGAGAAGCTCACCTAGCCCTTTAAAGGTTCCTAGTTTAGTTTTTCAAATTTTAGCTTATTTAATTAGTCTGCTAAGTGTTTCTAAATCTGTCCATTTTGTTTAAGTGTATCAATAAGTCAGTTTTCATAGTTTTTCAAAAGCTCCTCAAAAGCTTATTAGTGTAAGCTAAATCTTGTAAAATAGTTTTTTAGAGAGATCACTTGGTCAACTAGTTAATTGCAATGTTCCTTTTCATTTATTAGCTTATTTAGGTGCTTAAAATTGCTTATAAGTGCTTAGTAAAACAAGAGTTTATCGTAACAAGAATCACTTTGCATTTAGAGCTTATTTTGTGCTTATTTTAAGTTTCTATGCATTAGACAGCTTGTAATCCTAGTTTATTAACATATCTCTTAAGCTTATTTTCAGTTTTCAATTTCTCATTTCAAGTTTATTAGCTTTTTGGCTTAAGCTAGTGCTTATGTCCATTTCTTGCTTACTGTCAAGAGAAACAAGCTGATTCTCAGCTTATTAGTAAATTTCACAAAAAGTTCCAGTTGTAAAAAATGTTTATTTTAGTATGCTTAAGTAGTTTGTAAAAAAAAAAAAAAATCAAAAATAAAAATGGTTTGCAAAAAGGGAGAGGCAGGGGTCGAACCTGAGACCTCTCCCTTATGGGGATGTTAGAAGGGTACCTGTATACCATGCGCCCTTGGGTCTTTTTCAGTTATGTCTTGCAAAATTAAATACATAACCCTCTTTTCCTATTTTAAGCTTAAACGAGCTTTTTAGCTTATTTATAGCTTATTCGTAGTAGCTTTTTCCATTTTTGCAATTTTCATAAATTTGTATTAGTATTAAGTAATTTATAAAAAATTTCGATTTTTCCTAATAGTTTTAGTATTTTTTAACATTTAATTAGTGTTTTATAGTAATTAAATCATAATAAAAAATATAAAAGTCAAAAAAATATAATTCTTTTTTGTAAAATTTTCTTTTATCATATATTTTGTAAGAAAATTAGTTTTACACTCTTAGGCCTTTTATTTCATAAATTTTACGCTTTTGCTTGCGCCCAAATCGTTTTCGTAAATAACGCTCGTTTTAGTTTTAAATAACGTTTTTAAGCATTTTAAGTTTACGTTTTAGTTAATATAGTTTATTTAAGTTATTTTGTTTTATAAAATAAACGTTCATCGATCTGTAAAAATAGTGATAGCGTTTATTTAATAGATTTTAACTTTTATTTCTTTTAATTTGCATTTAAGTCGCTTTCATTTGTAAATCTTTTTCTTAGGTAATTTTCCATCAAAACCTTACTGATCACTATCATTAGTGATCATTCTATCATCTGAGTTGTTTAAACACCAATTCATCCTCCGTGGGACTTAACGACCCAGGAATTCCCTATATTCCTCTGATCTTAATTGTATTTGCGTCTGAACTGTTTTAAGTCTTTTAGACTTGACTGCTTGGCGCAGATCAATGTACTTGTTACCTCGAGAAGATGGAAATGGCCCCATAAAATCAATACCCCATATGTCAAATATCTCACAAACTTGAATGGCATTTTGTGGCATTTCATTTCTTTGAGATATATTTCATGACGCTGACAAGCGTCACAAAGCTTTGACAAATTCGGGCATCCTTATAGATTGTGGGCCAATAAAACCGGAATCAAACACCTTTTGGCGGTGTAGTTTGGACTATGATGGCCTCCGTGGGTCCAAAGATGACAAGTCGTGAGAATGTCAATAGCTTCCGTCCATAAACACACCGCCGATGACTTGATCCGCACAGATTTTGAATAAGAAAGGGTCGTCCCTAAATAATGTTTAACATCTTTGAAGAATTTGTTCTTCGCTGGGTCGACATCCCTTTCATTAATGAAGTTACCCGCATGGTAATTTGCGAAGTCAAGAAACCATGGGTGGTAGAATTTCCACGAAAAGAAACCGCATTGAGTGTCTCGAGAGGAAATGTTTCATTTATTCCTTTTTCTCGAAAACATCTTGGTGAGGGTTTTCTAATCGACAGATGATCGCAGCTAGATTCTCGACTCCTTTTTATCACGATAATGATATCAAATTCTTGGAGGAGGAGAATCCAACTAAGCAATCTCGGCTTAAGGCCTTGTTTTGCAAAGAGATATTTGAGAGCCGAGTGATCCGTGATACACCACGCATTTGGTCAAGATTAAGCACGGTCGAAACTTCTCAAATGCATACACCACGGCTAATAGCTCTTTTCCGTGGTGGTGTAATGAGTTTGAGCTTCACCATAGTCTTACTTGCGTAGTGGATAGGCTAAAATGCTTGTTTCTTCGTTGCCCTAGGACCGCACCGATAGCAAAATCACTTGCATCGCACATGAGCTCAAAAGGCAAGTCCCAATCGGGAGCAACGAGAATGGTGCTTCAGAAGCTTTTTCTTCAATGTTTCAAAAGCTTTGATGCACTCGGGTGAGAAGATAAAAGGAGCATCTTTTCAAGAAGATGGGTCATAGGCGGGCGATTTTAGAAAATCTTGTATGAATCTACGATAGAAACCGGCATGACCTAAAAACTCCTAATACCTTTGACGGTAGTAGGATGAGGTAATTTAGCAATAACATCGACTTTTGCTCTATCTACCTCAATCCCATTTTTGAAATCTTATGGCCAAGGACTATGCCTTCTTTGACCATAAAGTGGCTTTTCTCCCGTTTAGACAAAGATTGGTGTCTTCACGCGTTTGAGCATTTTATCTAGATGGGAGAGACATGTTTGAAACGAATCCCCAATGACCGAGAAGTCATCCATAAACACCTCCATTGTTTCCCCGATCATGTCGTGGAATATGGCCATCATACATCGTTGGAACGCGCTGGGAGCATTACATAAGCTAAAAGGCATACGCTTGTAGGAAAAAGTTCCGTATGGGCAAGTGAATGTGGTTCTCTTGATCCCTGTGGATCAATGGAATCTGAAAGTAACCCGAGAAACCATCAAGGAAACAATAGTATTCATTCCCCGCTAATCTCTCAAGCATCCGTCCATGAAGGGTAGAGGAAAATGGTCTTTACGGTAGCGCCATTCAACTTACGATAGTCAATACACACACGCCATCCCGTAACCAGCCGAGTTGGAATTAACTCGTTATCTTCATTAGTGACAACAAGAATGCCACCTTTTTCGAACACAATGAATTGGGCTAACCTAAGGACTATCCGAGATCGGGTAAATCAATCCTCGCATCAAGAAGTTTGATAACCTCTTGTTTGATAACATCATGGATTTTTGATTTACTCTTCTCGATGTTGAACTGCTGGTTTGAATTCATCCTCCATTAAGATTTTGTGAGTACAAAACCTGTGGTTGATACCTTAATGTCGGAGAGTTTCAAGCAATTGCTTGCTTGTGTGACTTCAAGACCTTTATGAGAGCGACTTTTTCATCTTTACTCAAATCTCGAGTAATAATGACGGTAATTTATCATCACCTTCTAGAAATGCATACTCGAGATGAGGAGGTAAGTCCTTAAGCTCAACCTCGTGAAATTCTTCGCTTTCTCAACCTGACTTGACTTCCTTGTTATGAAGTTTAACGGGAGGAGAGGAGGAGAAGTGTCCCGATTTAACAACTTTAGAAGAATATCTCCTCCCATTAATCTCATCTTGATTAATCTCATCCGGGATTGAATCACTAGAGGAGGGGTTGATGATGGATCACCATTAAGCAACTTCTCAATAAGAAGTATGTCCCCTCAATATCAATCGAGCGTGATCAATTTCCCATGGAATGTAATCACTAGCCAAGTATGCTTCAATCTCATCTAAGATGAAGTCGCTTCCTCAAACGGAGTGAGAGAAGGAGTAGAATTGGCTATGATAGGTTGGGAAGATGTGGTGGTATCCCACCACGTAATTATGAGAATAACCAAGAACTTCTTGAGTACTCTTGAAGCAACATCAATGATATCTATTCGGTTAACCGACTCGTAATCATAGTTCATGGAGTACTCAAGTTTGATCAAGGTTAAAGGTGATACTTCATTACCAACACGCAATGTGATTTCTTGCTCAAATACATCAATGAGAGCACGGCCTGCTCGTGAATTCTCGACCAACAATGAGAGGAACCCGATGATCGCATCAAAATCAACAACCACGAAGTCACCGGAAAATGGAACTTTCCTATTGACAAATACGCCCTCAAGAATGCCAAGAGGACGGGATATGGAACGATCCGCAAGCTCGAGAGTCATGCATGTAGGAGTAAGTTCCTAAGAGAAAGTTTCTTCCATCTTGAATAAGGCATCAGTTGATGCTTGCACCAAGATCTGCTAGGGCAAAGCATTCAACCATTCACGGAATACACAAGGTAAGAGAAATTTCCGGGATCTCCAAGCTTTTCTCGAAGCTTTTTAGAATAACCGCAGAGTTCTCGCTCAAAGGAGTTTTGCCATTTCAAACAGCTTTTCCTTATTGCTTAACATGTGTTCGAGAGTCGATGCAAACTTGGGCATCAAGATGATAGCATCCGCAAAGCTTATGTCAAAATGTAATTCTTGGAAAATTTGGTAAAATTTGTCCATTTGATGACCGGCTTTCTCGCGAGCTTTGCTCATTCAAACGTGATGGGTAAGGGATAGAAGATTTGGATTGATTCTCAACAGGGAGCTACGGAGGTTCAAAACAACTCCTTGATTTGACTTGGGTTTCGGACAACTTGAGGTTGACTACCAAGGTAGGACGTGCGGTACATGGGCTAGAATAATGCACCTTGTCCGTTGTTTCCTTGGTAACTTGACTCATTGCCATGTGGAGGAGGCATTGGAGTCGAGGTCCATTGTGTGTCTGAGGTTCACTTTCCACTACCTTGGGAGAAGAAGAAGAAGAGGTAGTAGGAACAAGCGGGTCCATCATATGAAACACCACTCGGTTGTGATCGCTTTGCATCGCCTCGGTTAGCGATCGTGTTGCTCGGAAGTTTTCCCGAGCCCGAGGGTTGATCATTTAAAGACTTCTTAAGATCGCAACTGACCGACCAACAACCTGCTCATTTCATCTTGGGATTTCATGAATTGCTTCAAGAACTCATCGATGATGGTCTGGAGGAACAATGACGGAGGAGCTTGAGGATAATTGAGGCCGTATGTTTTGATTATAGCCAAAATTCCTTGATTAGGATTCATATTCCATGAAATTGATTCCCCGATTGAAATTGTTTTGATTAGGGTTCCTTGATGTTGGAAACCTTGATTTGGTGCGAGGATAGAAATTACCTTGGTTTTGATAACCTTGGTTCATTCTTGGTTGGTTCGATTCGGTTTTGCATGTTATGATTCTCGTTAAAACCGGTGGTGCCTCGATTAGTGTTAGCATGGTAGTGTGGTTCATTTTGAGGACGGTATTGATTACCTCCTTGTCGTGAACTACAAGCTAGAGCATTGGCTTCAAATGGACTACCATCGGTGGCGATATAATTGTAGTATGCATGAGGCCACCACAGTAACACAACTCTCAATTTTCTTCACTTCACCATGTGTTGGTGTCGAGTGAAGGTCACTTTTTTGGTTAGCAAGAACCAAAGCTCGAACAATATCGTGAGTTTGTCAATCTTAGCATCGGTGCTAGATGTACTCACCGGGATGCGATAGTTAAGGTCCAAGATGAGACCGATATGTCTTTGCTCGGAAAGGCGGACCGAGATTTGTTCTCAATGATTTGCAAGGCTTCTTTGGTAGTCTTGCTCAGAAATTACCTCATGGAGGCATTCAAAGAGTCTTGATTAGTCCGATTGAGACCATTATAGAAAGTATCCATTTGCATTAACTCGGTAAAACCATGATGCGGACACTCATGGCAACTCTTTGTAACGATCCCATGCCTCCCGAATGATTCATCAAATCTCGAGAAAATTTCATTATCTCATTCTTAAGACTTGTGGTTCGGGATGGAGGATAGAAATCGTTAACTAACTTGGTGACAAGATCTTCCCATGTCTCAATAGAATCTAGGGGTTGTTTCTCGCCAATTCCGGGCTTGTCCTCTGTGAGAAAATGGGAGCAAGAAGAAGCTTGATAGCTTCATGTGGGACATTCTTGTACTTGATGGTAGATGCAATCTTGTTAAACCATCGAATGTGTGCATGAGGATCATCCCGCTCAAAACCATAGAATTGGCTTTGGGTTACCGCATTAAGTAACCCGGTCTTGAGCTCAAAAGTACGCCCACGATGGTGGGACAACAATGGCATCTCCGTAACCTCGATGGGTGCTTGGAGAAGCTCATTCATGGGTTTGTCTTCCGCCATTTCGGCTGGAGGTGGTGGTGGTAGACGCCTCGATCACGGTGAAGGAGCCGAACGCCCTCACGCTCACGAGGAATCTTTCCAAGTTCGAAAGCGGACTTGTAGAACTGGAAGAACGAGCGCATGCACTAAGTATAAAAATCAATTTTCAAAACAAATGAGGCAAAACGACAAGTGAACTTAACCAATAATCACAAATGAAATGGCTTTGAAAAAGGTACACCAAATCACAAGTGACACAAAGGCAAGTTTTAAATCGATGTTCGAACTTATTATGGTCACACCCCCGCTTAGTAGGTGTACCGCCTTGATTTGCGGTGGTTGCTTTTATGTATTTATTAAGTACCACCGAAAAGACGAGGTAATGATTTGTGCAAAGGGTTTAAAAATTTTTGGACAATATTTTTGGTATCGTCTCGTTTAACCAAATCGTATTTCTTTAAGAATCACCTTAAAAGAAACACAAGATAGAAAACGTTACGATTGTTTTGTTGTTTTATATTGTTTTTGGGTTTTTTAACACTTTAGGAAAAGTGCTAATGAACTTTTTGGTATTTTTATAACTTTACAAAAAAAACTTTTTACAAATGGTGGGTTATGTGCAAGAATGGGTCTGAAAATGGCTAAACACACGCTAAAGCCTCCCAAAGAATGCGCTAAAATTTGATTTGTGCTAAACCGCAAGCTACCTCACACAAGCTAGCCACTTGTGAATGGCTAACCGTAAGAAGCTTAAAACCGCTTAAAACACAAATACAATGATGTCCTGGAGAATACAATGAATTCTGGTCGTTTAGTCCCACCTGAGACTCAATGTGTGTCAAAACAAACTCGATGATAGAGTGATCACTAAGGATAGTGATCAAGAAAGGTTTGGATGAGAAATTACACTACCGATTGATAGGAAAGGATTGGAATACGTAATTGGAAAGCACAACAATCGATAAGACAAACGTAAAATTTACGCTTTAAAAACTACGACACGCACAAAATAAAAAGTGAAATCTAAGAAATAAAAGACCTAAAAATATAAAATGACATTTTGGAATCCTAAAAATAAAAGAAAATTATTAGAAAAGAAAATTATTTTTATAACTATTTAATTAATTATTATTAATTAAAAACTATTTTAACTATTTAAAAATACTCTAAAATAGAAGAAAATACAAAATAAGGCTAGAAAAATAAAATTATGATTGAGAAAAATCTAAAATATTATAAAACTAATTTTAAAATTAAAAATTCATTTTTCACACTTTTTATCTAATTATTACTAATTATTTATTATTTAAAATACACTTAAATACTAGAAAATATAAAATAAACCTGGAAAATAAAATTTTAACTTGGAAAATCTAAAATATGATAAAACTAATTTTAAAACTGAAAAGATATTTTTATGCTTTTTAATTATTTATTACTAATTAATTACTATTTTTAACTATTTAAAATTATAATAAATACTAAAAAGATTAGGAAAATTATGAAACTTTTTCTAAAAATACTATATGATGACAGAAAACTAACAAAAGTATAAAAACAAGATTTTCTTATTAATAAGCTAAAAAGAAAAATCAAAAAGCTAAAACCTATTAAATAAATGCTATTACTGAATTTAAATTGACCTTTTTCTGGTTTTTCTTTTTGAAAACTACTTAAATACTAAAAATATGAAACTTTAACAAAAACAAAAATTTTACAAACTACAAATAAGCTGTTTGATGAGCTTATGAGCTCAACAGTGGACTTATTAGCTTATTTTGATGAAATAAGCTCAAACAAGCTCACCAAATGAAACGAAGCTTAAAATAGATGCAAGTAGGCTAATGCTACTCAAATGAAGCTAATAGACAAAGATAAGCACATTGAAAAGCTAGGAAGAAGACAATAAGCACTTGGCTTATATCGAAAATGGATGAACAAAATGACAATTGCAAATTCTAGTAAACAAGCTTCAAAATGAAAACTTAAGCTTGGGACTCAAAGATGACCAGTTGGCTTTCCAAAGAACCAAGTATCACAGATTTGAACAACAATTGAGCTCTGTGCAAGCTTTTGATTGAGCTTATGAAGCGGTGCATGTGGCACTTTGCAGACAAGGTACTGTAAAGAAGCTTGAAAATAAGCACTTAATAAGCTAGACAGAAGTGAACTAACATTTTTCTATTTTTGTTTAGCAACTGAACTTTAATACCTTAAGAGCTTTTAAGCTAAATCTTAATATCAAGCACACAGTGAAATTATCTTTTTTATTCAAAAACGACCAAAATGGAAATTTTGACTTTTCTTAAAAACAAAGAAGTTGACTAAGATGAACTTTGATCTGATTTTAAGCACTGAATATGTTGTATTAAGGTATGTTAAGACTGATTTGAGCAAGATTAACAACTTATAAACACAAAACAATGATCATAGATCATGAAATTCCAACAAGGCACATAAGACATGATCAAAAGGATTTTGACTTTGCTTGTATAAGTACCGATTTTGTTGGTTTCTTTGAACTAATTGGACCAAGTGAGACACAAGACAACAACAAGAAACTACTCAAACAATCTTTAATACGCTTTTACTCACAAGTCCAAACAAGACTTTACTTAACTGATTTGATGATTTTTAGAGCAAAACTCAGATTTAACCCATGAATCTGATTCAAGACCTTATAATATCAATTAGTAGGACTAATGAAGCATTAAACAACAACCATAATAACATTAAACTCAATAATGATCTAAATGTTATTTAAACTGTTAAAATGAACTTTTTGTAAACTACAAATTTAAAAGAACAACAACTTATTGTAATGATTAAATACACTTAACTAAAGCTAATGAACATAAAAACACAAAGATTCAAGCTACTAACTAATTAAAACAGTGAAATGCAAAAATTAAACCAAAGGCTTACAAATGCTTCCAAGCTCAAAACTCGAGAACAAGAACCAATGAACACCCTATTAGCTTACCACTAAGCTTCTAACCCAAGGCCATCCATAATCTACCCCGCTCCATTGTGAATATCATTTCAAATGATTTTGATTTTTCACTAATTATTTTTGTATTTTTGGTGATTTTCTGCTTTTTGCTTCTAAACTGAATTTTTAGAGTTTCTAATAGCTTAGAAAAGCTATTTAGGAGCTTATGTGGCTTACTTAGTCCAAGATAACATCTTACAATAACAATTGATTCATATGAGATTTTTGAGATTCAAAACTGCATAAACTGAAATTTAACTTGATACTTGAATTGAGGTTTCACAAAAGCTTTATTATAACATAAGAACTTGAAATACAGAGTTTTAAGATCAAAACATACACTGAAATTGAAAATTAAGCTAAAACGACTTAGAAATTTTAAAGATTACACTAGATATCTCTATACATTGCATCCTCCTCCTCTTTTATAGACTTTAGCACTCTTTTGTTGACCTCGATTGTTTCCCACCAATTTCAAATTTCTTGGATCTCTAATTCATCGTAACCATACAAGTGGATTTTTGGCGCCAAATTCTTCTTTAGTGTGTTCGAGCTTTAATGGGTTTGGTTTCAATCAATTAAGGATTTTGGTGTTAGTGGAGTGGAGGGACAAGGTAAGTGAGGGTTGGAGAAAGTGGGAAAACCATGACCGGTTTTGGTGTTTCGTGGTTGTGTGGGAGATGAACAGTGTTGGCGGTTTCTTTGCCCGCTTGACTTTCGTTGACCGAGGGATTAATATTAAACGGGAGTCCAAAGTAGATTATGATTTGGGCCGAAAGGGTTGCGAATCGGGGTCAAGGTGCAAGGCTCAAGGTCAAGCGGATTGGGCGGTTGGATTGGATATTGATTTGGGCTTGTGCTTGTTTGGGTTTGATATAATATCAAAGGGTGTCCGCTTGGTTTAGCTAGCACACAAGGACCAAAATGCAATTCAACCAAAGATAAAGGACCAAAATGCCACATTTCCAAACTTATCACAAGGACCAAACTTGACAAACATTGATAGTACAAGGACCCTTTTTGCATAAAATTCCATTTTTATAAGTCCAAGGACTAAATTTGCAAATTTTCAAACTTTAGGGACTTTTTCCGCCATTTGACCAAAGAATCATTCAAGGACCATTTTTAATATCTTAGAATACTTCAGGGGCCTTGAATGATAAAATTCCACATTTTTGAATTCCGTGGACTAGATTTGACAACTTTTAAAACTTGGGGACTAAACCGCCAATTTTGCAAACTTGATACATTTTTCATCCGATTTTGATCTTTTGTATTTAAAACACATAAAACACTAATTTGTGATATTTTGATCATTTTGATGTGTTTCGAGTGTTTTCGATGATTTTGCGTTTAGATTGTACAAAATGATGAGTATTTAGACACTCGTCAAGAAACTATTGGCTTTCTTAGAGATCGCTGGTATTGAAGAAGGAGAACCTCTCCTAGTCTCCGTCAGAAAACCAAAACGCACTATTGAGTCTAGAGCCACGAGATTCATCAAAAGATCTCTTAGGTACACTTGACATTTCATCACTGATGTTCAACTATAAGAACATCGTGGTACGTTATCGAGTCCTTCATGATCTTAGCAATCTGGTCGAGAACATTTATGAAAGGTTCACAATTGTGATCCTCGTTGATTGAATAGAAACTCCCGCCGTGGTCAACAACAAATGCCTCGACAACAGTCACTGTAACTCCCCGGATTACGCTTTGTGTCTCAAACGGTCTGATCGTGAGGTGATGCTTCGTGTACCTCAAATGACTATCTCGAATCAGATGTACTTCGCACATCGCTATCTCACTTGTGGGACTCTAGTTCAGAACGACCTTTGTAAGAATTAGAGTTGTGTTTTCACACTATGCCGTTAACACTCAAGTTTAAACTTCAGAAGTGCCGGAACCGCTTATTACTAACCGCTTTCATGTTTTCCTTCTTATGGAAGCTCGAGCGGAATGATCGTGCGATTCTTCACATGCTCATGCCAACATCATCACTAATGGAAGTTCTATCCAAAAGCAACACAACAAATGTAATGATTCTTCATCAAACCAAAGAATCTACAAAGTTAAAGACTTAAAGAACTTCATCAGATCGAAAACCAACGCCAAAGAGCGTGTGAGCATGTTGAAGAATGACGTGGAGACATCAGAGCAAACAAGGCACTGAGGCGCACTTGATGCGCATAACAACATACTATCACTTTCATCACAAAGAACAATGATCAAAGAACAAAGTTAAAGATGACGCCAAAGCATAACTGCTCAAAGAAAACTATCTCTACACCGGGAGATTGTTCGAATCAAGGCATTTCTTCTCACAAGAAAGAAGAATGTCGAAGACGCCAAAGCTACTATTACATCAACGCCTTCACTATTTTTCATCACCAACACTGAGGGGAGATTGTTGGAATCACTCCTAAACCTTAATTCAAGTGTTAGTTACTCATATGTAATAGGTAGCTTATTATGGCCTTTATGTTTGTTTAAGGTCTAGCTTATGTAGAAGGCCCATAAGCTTAGCCCATGTCCAATAAGGAAAAGGGAAGGAGTGGGAGTGTTGCCCTAGCTCCTTGCCTATAAATAGTCTTGTATAACCTCACTGAGGGTTGGTTGTTCAAGTTACTCTCACCTTACGCCTAACCTTTCTTATTGTTCATATCGTGTGTGTTTGTGTGGCTTGTTCATCCGATCTCTCTCTATCTCTTTCTATTGTGCTTGTGTTGTAAAACTAGTGACCTAACAATCACGATCATTATTTGGGTAGCAAAGGGATCCAAATACATGAAAGTGTTTGAGATTCGGTTTATGGTTGTGGATAAGCTCAAAAGGTGTTTTGTTGTGGTGTTTTGTAATCATTGAACGATTTTGAGTATAGCATGTAGTTGATACAACTTCGCCCACAAGTAACCGAAGTTTAGCATTGATTAACATTGTTCTTGCAGCTTCCACTAACGTATGGTTTCGTCTTTCAACAACTCCGCTTTGTTACTCGTGTACGTGCAATAGATGTCCGATGCTCAATTCCCACTTTCTCATAAAATCTCAAGAGTTTGATTTACAAATTCAGTTCCTTTATCCGCTCGATTTGGCGGACGGTGTTTCGGAGTTGAACTTGAATTTTTGAGAAAGGTGATGATCATCGTGGAGCTTGATCTTTATTTCAAGAAAGTAGACCCAAGTCCATCGTAAGTAGTCATCGACAATTACCAAGATGTAGCTTTTGCCGTTAATCGCTTGCACGCCGCATCGGGCCACACAAGTCCATGTGAAGAAGATGAAGCACATGCCGAGAGTCGTGTTCCACTTTTGAAGGAAAATGAGCACGAGTGCTTTTTCCTTGTTCACAGTCGAGCACATGTGATCTTTAGAATACCGTAATCTCGAGAGACCTTCAACAAGTTTGTGTCGAGCAAGGTTGGTGATGGTTTGAAAGTTTAAATGTGAGAGACGACGGTGCCATAGCCGTGATTTTGTTGATGTTGCCTTTGAAAGTAGCGGATGGGAGATGAAGCAACCATGTCTTGCATTGAGATTGTGTATAGACTAGAATTGCGAGAGCCGACATTAGATCTTTTCCTTGTAGATCACGAATGAAACAAGTTTTCTCCCAAAAAGCAACTTCCAAATCACCATCACGTAATTGACCGATCGAAAAGAGAATGTGACCGAGGCCTTCCACATAATAAACCCTCGCTAATTTTGATATTGCCATTGATATAATATCCGTAGCCCATGATAGCTACGAAGTGATCATTCCTAACTGATTGCGCCAATGAACTTTGCAATAAAGTTTGATAACAGCTTAAGATTTCCGTCATGTGTCGTGAACATCCGCTATCAACAATCCAAAGGATGATCAGATCACCGCATTACACATGCAGACGACACGGATGGAATAGAAGTAGATGTGGAACCCAAGTGTTAGAGGGTTCCAAGCGCTTATAGTAGAAATACACATCAATGACTTTAGGCATCCATTTAAATCCTAGTGTATTATGTATCCATTTCGCCATCTCCAACTAGTCTTAGCTTTAGTCTTAGTAAATGCACTAGGTGGTACTACATTCCTTGGAGGTGATATCGAACCACAGGGACATCAATGAGTTTCTTAGAATCTAAGGAGGCGGTTTACCAAGCCTGGACTTTGAAGCATTAGTGGGCCTAGAGGTATTCCGATTCTTAGATTCCTTAAACGAGACAAGATAGCTCTAGCAACACATTTGTCATGACAATCGAAGCATAGTTTTTGACAAATAACACAAGAAGCATCGATCAATATCAAAAGTACTTAAAGGTTTAGCATTCGCTACAACACTTTTTCCATTACATTTGTCGACGCAATATCTAAAGTGGGTGCAACTTGAGTCTTATTCAAAGTCCTAGGGTGTTCTCTACTTCAAAGATTCTTTATTAATCTTTTCTTAGGTCGCAACTTCCTATTCTTCCTTGTATTGCTTCTAGGGTGAAGTGCGGACGTTGGGAAAAGAGGCAACTATTCTGCTTCAAGAGAGGGAAACACATTAGTATCTTGTGTTTTGTCAGTAGGCATTATGGGTTCACGTTTGCTAAGAGTTACTGATGCATATCTCTTAATGATGCTAGGCTGAACTTGTTCATACTTTCCAAACATCTCCCTTAACTTAATGATAGTGTGCACCAAATCTTGATTTTTGGAACGAAGATTTCCAGAAAAATTCATGACTTCTTTAGTGTGTGCAAGATAATGATCAAGTTTGTTTGATGCTTCATTACGAGTCTGTTTGAGTAAATCAAATATGACACCCTATTCCTTTCTAACGCTTGCAAGTTCTTGTTCATATTTTGAGATTTGACATTTCAAAGACACGTTTTGATCATCCGCTGCTCAACTTTAGGATTAAACGTTTTTTATTGCAACCGGTGGATTTTGTTTTGCAAAGCAAGTTCATGATTTTGACAATCTTTTGACACCATCAAGACGACGCTTTGAATTTGAAAGTTCGTTTAATGCTTGTTCATTTTCACTTTTAAAGACTCGATCCGATGCACATTATTAGTATTTACAACAATATCAACAGAGTTAACGAATCGCAGAGATATGATCGATGCATATGCAATGATTGTAATACAACAAGATTATTGATATCGCGACGATAACATCTTCCAAGAGTCGATCAACATCTTTTCTCAACAATTTCTTTTACGCTTAGTATTTGAAATCGATGTTTCGTTTTCTCGAAACTGCTTTCATGAGACCGAGTTACTTGTGAAAATCCTTTCCCAAAATAGTGCACAAGTTTTCAAATTTTTACATGGGTAAAAGTCTTTTCTGAAGAATGTCTCTATGTTCTCGTGCCATTGGCGATTGAAAATGTTCAACTTTTATTTCAGAATGAAATTCAATCTCACGTTCCAAAGTATTTTATAACGCGACAACTTTCGACTTTTGTTTTAACTTCACTAAGTGAAGGTAAAGGACCATTAATTTGTGCACCATTGGGTTTGGGACTAGCTTCAGAAACTGGTGTGATAACAAAAGGTATGTTAGAAGTATCTTGTTATGTGACAAAAGTTACGGCTTTTGAATAGTTAAATGGTTTGTTATAAACGACATTTCCATTTTTGACCGACTCATCATCTCGCATCTAATTCCTCCATATGATTATATTCAACAACATGTCATAATTGAATCATCAATTCTATGTTCTGCATCAGAACTTCGTGATTTGGTTTGAATGCTCGCTTGAAAACTTAGGTTTGTAATCGAAGAATTGGTCCATATCCATTTGGATTTGGTTTAAAGGTAAACTTTTGAATAGTTGTGATTGACTCACCATGTTTATAAACAACATTTCAAACTCTTTGATTTTGTGTTGTAAGTCGACAATTTCTTCCGATAGTTATCTATTCATTTCGTGGAATGTTGTTTGTACTCAGAGAACAGCTTTTGACAAGTTAACAACTCGACCTTGGCTTTTGAGTTGCCAAAGTAAGAGCGTTAAGTTGTTGTTTATGTTCATGTTTCAGTTGTTCTATTTGAGACAACAAAGCATTCTTGGAAGCGGCTAGATCACGTGTCTGCCGTTCTAATGATTTTTCGTTTTGATGAGATTTAGCAAAAGCAACTTCAAAACTTTCTTTACGTTTTTCTTGAGTTTTGAAAAATTTGATTTGTCGAATTAAGCATCCATTATCCCTGGTTAACAGTGCATTTTGATCTTTTAATTTGGTATTCATGTTATGGTAATGTTCCACTCGGATTGTTTGTCTTTAACTAAGGTCCTAAGCTCAAGTTCGATCGCATAAAGAATCATTTTGTTCAACGCGAGTCTCAACATGATCATTATTTAGATCCTCAAGTATAACCACGGAGTCAACTTGATCATCAATGGTAACCATAAGGTCATCTTGATCATCAAATATAACTACGGGTCTAGTTGAAGATCATCGAATGAGATGTGGAAGGCTCATGTTGAACACTCGATCCTTGTCGATGCGGATGTTGGCGGAGATATCGATCATTAATGATAATTGTTTGTTCAGTACCGAGACAAGCCATCGATGTCATACACCGGGCCTGTGTCACTCATGTGTAGAGCTTGCATTTGTGCCATCAACATTATCGTTGCATTAGCCTGCAAGTCCTCCATATCATCATCGAATCAGATCCGCCATAAAGCTCGCTCCTTGTTGGTAAGAGATCCACCAACTTCATCCTTAAGAGCCAAGAGCAACGCCTCTTTGTGATAAGCACGCCTCTTGTCCTCGGCTTAGGACATGCATTAGCCATGTGACCTTCTCATTGCGGTTATAACATCAAGACCATTAACCCCATTCTCGAGCATTCCCTGCTCAACCACTTGACCCTTTGTTGTTGCGGAGCACCCATGTTATTCCTTCCAATAGCATTAAACCCTTGACCACCTCCCATCGGACGACCATAACCACGGTTTCGAACTTCAACGCGCCCATTGTTCACAACACTTGATTCCTTGTATTGGATGAAGAAGAAATTCGATTGTTGGATTTGTTTGTATATCGACCAAGGCTTTAGCAATCATAACAAATCCTTGTTGCAATTCATCGAAAGTAGCAGAGTCCTCATCGACTTCACCGTAAAGTGCTTGAGCATTGTTGTTGTTGTATGGAACTAATTGATTTTGTTGAGGTTGTTCTTTGATCGATCATATGGTGTAATGGTTGCGCTTGTTTGGGGTGCGGGTTGAGGAGTCGCTTGAGGAGGAAGATTAGTTTGAGCCCACAAAGCAAGTTGTTGATTATCGAATTGACCGTGAAGTCTGGAGTCCACACGGATAGTCCTTTCTTTGTCAACTTCTTTTGGTGAGGCTTCAAATAGTTGTACAACAATCCGTATGTTGCATGATGAAGATTCTTAGCTTGACGGAGAAAATGACATACTTCTCCCATTCGGACCAAGGTTACTTAGGAACTTAGTGTTGACAAAGAATTGTGGCATGATGATGTTGTGTTTGTCCAAATCATTAATGATATCCGAAAAACGATGATGATATGACTCTAATGTCTCTCCGGTTCAATCATGAAGTGTTCATAAGCCAAGTAGATTTTGGATTCCATATCTTCTGATTGTTGTTGTGCCTTCCATTAGTAGATGAATATGTTCCACATTGCTTTAGCCGCCTTTTGAGCATCAACACTTCAAGGATCGGATTAGGTAGTCCCAAAGGATGTATTGCATTGCTAGTTCATCGGCTTCAAAGTGTAGAAGTTCATCACCGGAGGTCCGAGATAGTTGCAATGTTGGTGACAAGATCTCTCGTGGATTGGCATCTGGATCTGGTGTAATAACAAAGAGGCAATCGAAATGGACCTTCCATAATGACCTTCTTTAAGAACTTTCCATGTGGCTTCTTTAGATCACAAAACCTAAAGAACCTTATCACCCATTGATCATAATTAACGGAGTGAGCATTGAGGTCTATCAAGTGAGCCGACTTCATGAATTGATTGTTGGCTACTTAAGGCTTCACACATCTTGCCAAACCATGTCTGTTCCTTCATAGTATTCCTGGATGGATGTTGGTTGTAGAAGTTTGTGTAAGGTTGTACTTGAAGACTAGGTGGTGGTTGAACCATTTGTGGTGGTGGAATTGCTCCAAGTTGTGGAGTATGTTGTTGATTAAATTGTTGTTGATGATTAAATTGTTGATGTTGTGGACTTAGTTGTTGTTCTTGTTGTTGTTGTTGATGATAAGTGTAAGGAAAATAGTTAGAGTATGGTGGTTGTGACATGTTGAAAACTTGTGTTGTTAAATGGATCTTTGTAGTCGAATGAACCGTTGTTGATGAAGTATCCTTAGGCGTAGAAATCACAGAAAAGCAGAGTACCACTTATGCGTAAAAACACCAAGGATACGCGTAACAGCAAAAGTTACGCGTAGGATTAGCTTACGTGTAAGAGAAGAGAAAACACTAAAGTTATGCGTAAAAAAAGAGTTAAGCGTAGAAAACTTAGGCGTAGGATTACCTTATGCGTAAGACAAAGCTTAGGCGTAAGATGAATCTTATGCGTAATGGATTCTACGCGTAAGCTTAAGCTTATGCGTAATTTTAGGGTTTTACCCAAAAGATATTTTACACTATCACAAAGGCAAAAGATATCCAAAGTCGAAGTGTTTTCGTGCTTATCCAAGCAAGAAAACACCGAGTAATCCACGGTCAAGATCAAACCAATGAACGAGCACGCTGAAGATTAGGGTTTCACTTACGCGTGAGAAATTAGCCAAAATGATTTCGCCAACCGATGTTTCCAAACCAGATTTTCGTGATGAAATAGCTTCAATATCACCAAAATAACACAAAAGTGTGAAACTTGATGATCCAAAGCTTATAAAACAGCTTATGCGTAGAACTACTACCACGTAAAAATCAAGCTTTAAAACAATGATCCACACGTAAAGTTTGAAACTTTTGCCAAAAGCAGATAGTTTAACACCTAAAAACGTTGAAAGGACAAGAATCTTGGATTAAAAGGTGTAAAAAATACGTTTTAAGCATGACAAAGTTCGAACCTCGTTTACGCGTAATACCAAAAAAATTCAAAAACAAAAATATGTTCACCCAACTATTTGGCGAATGATACCACTGTTAGGTCACCATATTAGTAACACAAGCATCAATAGAAGAAATAGGGAAGAGAAGTGATCGGATGAACACACACACACACTTACGCGTAGGAATATAAGAAAGATTATTCTTAGAGTAAATGTGTAAAGTGAACAACCAACCCTCAAGTGAGGGTATTACAAGACTATTTATAGGAGGGAACTAGGGCAACACTCCAAGTTCCCATCCTTTTCCTTATTTGGCTTGGCCTAGGCTTATGGGCCTTCTACATAAGCCTAAGATTAATAACAAACATAAAGGCCGTATTAAGCTAACTATTACATATAAATCACTAACACTTGAATAAGGTTTAGGAGTGATTCCAACAGAGATATTTGAGAAAATCCTTAAAAATCATGATAAAGGAAAAACTAGTTCTTGGCCTATTTTGAAGTAAGGATGAATAAAATCAATTTGCTAAAATTGAGAGGAATATCAAGCTAAGTGTTTTGAAATGTGATGAACAATGTGTGAGTATTAGAGCGGAAATATGGTGAGTTTAGGTGAAGTGATAAAAAGCACCTTGAGTGTGATCCTAAGTTAGCTATGAGTGAGTGTGAGACCTACTGATTTTGAGGAAGACTTAAGTGATCCTAAAGTATCATGTTTGGCTAGTATGATGTGATCAAGAGGAATGGTTTGATGAGTGGAATTCTGTAAATCCATTTCTGTCTACCCGGATCCCACGGATCCTTCATATGAGGGATCCGGTTAGCTATAACCCAGGGATCCGGCTACTGCAAACCAGTACCTTCACAGAAAGTGTGCAGATTTTGCATAAGGTGTTGTGTATTAAGACCAGTGATAACATCTATATAAGTAAGATATCAAACGGAAATTGTTTTATTTCATGGGAATGATCCTATTACGAAGATAAAAGATGAATCCTAAGGATTGAATCTATTTGTAGAGGAGACTAGGTTTCTTGTGCATTTTTGTTTGACGGATCATCAAATGGATGATGAGTATTTGCGGATTCAGGAACGAAGAATGACGTGATGTGAGATGTGTTCAAAGGTTCCATCATCTTGTTCACAAGTACATATAAAAGACTTTGAAATTGAGGATGAAAGTACATGATATGATGATAAAGGCGTGTCAGGAACATTCCGTATGGAATTAGTTTGTTCATGTTGCCTTGAAGGTTTACAATTCATCTTGCAAAGAAATAGGCGAGATTGTATAGTTGTTGGGTTAGGAGACAATACATTATGTGAGCACAACAAGCGGGAAGAATTTCTCGATTTCCCCTAGGAATCCAAACATTTTCACGTAGAATGACTGCGAGAGGTTTAAATCGTCTCGGATATCACGTGTATATATTATGTTTGGATCTGAGTAATTGGATCGAGGTTTGCATAACATGTGAGTTAATTCTTGAGGGGAAGGTATGTGTGAACAATATGGACTATTTTCTTCATGGTAGTTGAAGAGAGAATCAAGAGACCAATCTTAATTGAAGGCACATTGTCCATGATTTGGAATTCGGAGAATGTGAGCAAATTTCCCAAGAGTTAAGACAAACTTTTGGTTTTTGATCCAAAACCATAGTGAGAGAGATCGTCGATCCTCGTTACGAATGAGTTCAACTTGATGGAAGAATTCCAACACAAACCGTGGACAGATTTTCTTGTTAATTCCGAGAAGGCCTTCTAGTCCTATGGTTCGGAATGAGGTATTGATACCTTCTTGGTATAGTAGAGGTGTGTCAACAATACGTCCTTCATGAAAGTGACGATTTTCGAGATTATTGAACCCACGGACATGATTGCCAGGTGTGTTAGGCTCAAGGGAGATATTAGGAATGTAGACATAAGTGAGTTGAAATTCGAATTCATACTCATGTGTCATGATGAGACCTATGGAAGTGAAATGAATAATTATGAGCGAGTTAAGATAAAGTGATGCATCAAAGGAGAGGACATTTGATAGGTGAAAATAAAATCCTAATGTTTTTATTTGTATACCCTTATTTTTATTAACAATGACAATTAACTTAGTTTGTACTAACATTCTAGTAGGCTTTTCCTTTTATGGTAGGTTTTATGAAGTGGTTTTATGTTGCATGAGTTTCGCTTTCCCGGCCCACGGTTCTCCCATTTCCTTTTAAAAGGGATCCGCTAGTTAAACTTTATGGATCCGTGGATCCAGAGCTGACGAAAAATGATCTTGACGTGAAATTTGATTTTGCAACTTTTAGGTTTATAGAAGGAGGTGTGTTTTAGCCAATATTTACTACTTAAGCATGCATTGTTGAATCTGAAAGTATGTCAAGATCAAAGATACGAACGAAAAAGAAAAAGAAAATGACAAACACATTATGAGAAATAAACGGGATAAACTAACACATTAGTAATATTTCATTTCAATGCTAAGAGCAATACAAAGGATTGGATATATGATACAAATGTAGATTAACAACACAAAGTACATGTCTCCATGAGAAAACTTGATCATGGGAAACATGAGAGCGATGAGTGTCAAGACGATGATCACGAAAGCGATATAAACCATGATGATGAGATTCTTCCTTGGTTTTGTTTCGAAAAGGGATGAGGATGAAGATGGAGTTTGAATGAGAGGTATTTTGAAAGTGGAAGATTTGAAAAAAAAATAGGGTTTGGTGGTTGTGAGACGAGCGGAAGGGATTTTATGGGGAAGGAGGAATTTTTTAGATTTGTGTTTTGTTTTAGGGAAAATTAGTCAAATAGACCGCGCGCCCTGAGGCTTATCACTTTCCGGACCACGCTTTTTTGCTTTATGAAAATAGACCAGTTGCCCAACGATTTTCTTGGAGCCAACCATGGGGTGCCACGTGTCCGACAAAGGAATGACAGAAGTACATATTTTGAGAGTATATGTCATGTATTGTTTTTTGGGCAACCAAAATGTATTTTCGGGCAATTATATAATAATGGGCAACTTGTATTTATACACGCGGATAATATGGTCATTTTACACTGGTTGTATTATAAAACTAATAATAATAACTCAACACGTACTCACACAACATCAAGCGCACACATACACAATCAAACATCTTCTTGTACAATTTTTAACACTTCTACAATTAAACGTCTTCTTCTACATCACGCACACACTCACAAACCACATCTTATTCACGAACCCACTAACCCTAATTAATTTTTGTGATAATTCCATATGACAAAATTAAAGTTGTACAATTGTAAAATCGCATTCGTTCTACATTGAAGTTGTCACGGATATTAAACTTTGTTTGTCAAAGAATGAAAACCGCGAAAGGTTGTTCGTGCAAACAATATTTGGTCCATGGTTGGATATAAAGTCGATGCGATAATGACGCCTTCCGATGCATTATGTTTTGCAACACTGTATATGTTTCTAACATCTCCTCCGATTCCCTCCACTAATATTCCAAATTGGGATCATTCGTTAGTTTTGGCCGGAAAGAATTTTGTCCGATAACATGGTTTCGATTTGGCAAAGTTTCAAAACCGATTAAATGATCTAGCGCATTTTTCGATAGTGTATTTCCGAAAAAAGAGTAATGGTATAACAAATGTACATGCAATTGATCTTTTGGAACTTTTAATGACGGAAAAAGGATGGGAAAAGGTGGTTATCTCTTTCGATGAGGATCTTTGTTAGGTGTGTCTCGCCGGTAGTCGGACACAGTGTTTATGGGAAAAGAAGACATGAATTGCATCCATAAACACTTATTGACCTTGGTTGACGATTTTGAAGCTGGAATGTATTTCCTTGGGCGTGGCATAAATTTTATCAAAGGATCATCAATATTGTTCATATACGAGAAAATATCATTTGTTAAAATTGAAAAGAACCCAAAGTTCAAAGGCTACATACAATCTATACTGGTTCTCTTGGGCTTTCAAGGTTAGAATTCTCGATGGTTTGTACTAATGTATGAATGTCTAGCTTTGATAACAAATTTCTTTACAAAAACAGGTTATTAAAAGCTTTTGATTCTATTTTGTTGTGCTATTACCTATTCATTTCAAAAGTACCTTAAATTAATGTTGTTGTTTGTATTTTTATGAAATGCTGGTGTTTTGTTCTGTCTACAGGTAATATAAAAGTTATCCGTAATTTAGATTACAACAATGTTATAACACATTTTAGTTTGTGATTTATTTTTTAAATTGTAACCATAAAGGTATTGTTTCATCCTAAACAGGTGACCTTTACTTTGGTATACCTTGAAACATTTTCAAAAACGATAACTGCATAAGTACACGTTTTAAAGATGACAGTTGTGGCTATTACAGATTTGGATTTTTGAGACGTATCCTAAAAGCTCACTTTGGTGGGTGAAAGACAATAAGGTCATTCCACGTGGTCTTGCTTGGTCGGGACTTTCAAAGTTTCGGAAAGCTTAGCGGTGTAACCTCTTTGGACCGACGCATCACACGATCTTACAATGTTGACCCATTAACTTGTACACGATTGTGTTCATGAGATATCGGTAATTCTAAATATTTTGGTTGTTAGGATTCAACTCCCATTCTTGAACTTTCTCGCAACACAAGTTGAAATGAAGCAACCATGGTGTATTGCCGGTACCAATTTATAGATGGTTTGTCTGTTCGAGGCAGACGATGGTGACAAGATCGCAGATCATTCGAATGAATTCGCGAAGATTTCAATTTACATTTGTGCATGGACGATTTCAATTTAAATGTTGCACAAACGGAACTACTCATTCGGACAGGGGTCTATTTCGTGAGTTAGTGGATTTGAATAAAAAGTTTTGATGATAGAAAACGGCATTCATTCGGTCGAAACACACCATAAGGTTTTAAAAGGTACCATTTTGAGGGTCATTTAAGTCCTTATTTGATCACTTTTGTATCCGTTATTGCTTAATATCGCTCCTTTTCACTTTTTAGGTCTCGTGAAGGCAAAATGTCGGAATGGCACTTATTTGGACTAAAAGGCGCGAATATATGAAGAAAATGGTCAAAGTCGAAATCGAGACACACTCACGCTTGTCGAATGTAGAAGGCGACGGCGCCAAAAGTGCTATTGGCGACGCCGTCCTGCACTATTGTGACGGACGTAACCCAAAACTCAGATTTTCAAGAGACGGCATCTAGTGGTGAAAGAGTAGGCCGTCGCTACTCGAGACGGCCTAGATGCAATCCAGACGACGCCGGTCAAGAGGATGGCGTCACGGACATAAGGTGACGCCGCCGCAAGGTTAACGTGGCCAAGACGAAACCCTAACGAGTGGCGATACGACGGCGCCACTAAACATAAGGTGACGCCGTCGCAATTGTAATCTTATATATAGAATCCGAATTTTTCGCCTTTGTGTGGAGAGTCTTTGGAGTAAAACCTAAAACCGAACCTAAGGTGTCTTGTACAAGATTTTAGGGTTTTAACCCTATCTTACACCAAGATAAGTCTTTACTTCATTAATTCAATTATGTCTTTGATTATTTGTGTGTATGCTTGCATGTTCTCCATGTCCCGCTAATTTATTTGTGTGTTTGCTTAGGAAGTATGAAACTTAATTATTAAATATTGATTGGTTGTTTCTTATCTTAGTTGATTAATGATCTAGTAGTGCGATAGATCATTCAGCACTTAATGCTTGATTCATCTTTGTGAACCCTAGAGTATAATTACCGAGTAATTGTAGTCTAAACCATCCAAGAGCGCCTTAGAGTAGGAGTCTATAATCTCTAGTGGGTTTGTAGACAAGACCCTTTGGTAAGTTCAAGAGTTAGGAGAAACGACACCCTACAACTTTAGAAACACAACGCAACTAGGACTAAGACGTGACACTCAACCATCAATAGGAGATAATTAAGGAGTAATACAAACTAAGTAAACACATCTTTAAACTATCATACGAGCACACATTAATTAGACATAGACTCCCACAACCTTAGTTTAGATAATTAGATAATAGTAGAGTAATCGGTAGAAATACCAACCCCCAAATCCAATACCCGAGATTCGTACCTTTCCATTTTCATAAAATATAAAAGATAAAAATAATCTTCCTCAACCTTAACCTTAGCGTAGTAACTCCCTACTAGCATTCCTATTCCCTAGAGAACGATATCAATACCCGTGGCTTACCCTAATTACTACACTACAACGATTAGGTTCATCGCCTAGGTGTTATAAAACTTGCTCAAGAAAAGGAAGTTCCTTTGACCCCGAACGACGCGTGTAGCGTTATCAAGTTTTTGGCGCCACGCCGGGAATAGAATAGCTAGTTAGTAGTCCACCTCGCTTAGGTTTCTTTGCTTGATTCCTATCAAGTAAACTTTTTCTCATTTTTAGATTTCTCTTAGTCTATCCCCTTCTTCGTGACCTTTGTTAGTAATTCCATCACTTTTCATCATGGAAGGTGACAACCCACTACCCTTCATCAACCCACCACCAAATGACCCGCCAAGAGCCCGCACTCTTGGTGAATACTCGAGACCAAGCCACCTAGGCTATAGGAACACCATTGAGCTTCCCGACCAAGCCCAAACTACGGCCCCGCGATCCGACACCATCCGGTTGGTGCAAAACGGATGTGATTCCATGGACTTCGTTCAAGATCCAAATCAAGATCCGAGGGATTTCTCAAAATCGCCGATTCCATCGACCTTGATGCTACTACGGGAGACCACGCTACGCGCCTCTTCCAATTCTCTCTACGGGACCAAGCTAGTAATTGGCTTGAGCGACTTCCACCGGCTCCATCTCAAGTGGGATGATCTTACCTCGCTTCCTTGCTCAATTTTTCCCACCGGGAGAACCACTAAGCTTAGGAATGACATCTTGATGTTCCAACAACGCCAAGGTGAATCTCTACGAAGCATGGACCCGATTCAAGGACTTACTTCATAAAGTCCTCATCACGGCATTGATCTTTGGCTCCAAGTCCAAATCTTTTATGATCATGTCAACTTTCCCACTAAGCGATCCATTGACCAAGCGGCCGGTGGAAAACTTAGTGATTTCACCGCAGAAGAATCATGGGAAATAATAGAGGACCTCGCCTCTATGACAACGAAAGTTGGATGACCCCGTGAGCGCCCAAAACCGCCAAGGCAATCTCCTTGCCTCCTCCCGATCAGGATGATCGAACTTGAAGATCAAGTTAAATTCCTCATGAGTTCCTACGAAAATCCTAAATCTTCACACCATGTGAACAAAGCTTCTTCCTCGTGCGAGCCGCTTTGTGATCCTCATAACACGCACACTAGCACCGATCCCCGAACACGCTTCGCTGACTACGCATCCTCGCATTAATGGAGCGGAGGAAGATTCCTACAACACCCGGACCTAGGAATTTCAATGAAACCCGTGAAGCATGGAAAACAAGCCCGACTTTTATTGGGGACAAACCAAAGAATTCACTTCTAATGATTTCTCATGGCCCCACCTAACGGTCCTAACCAACAAAACATCAAGGAATGTTGCAAAACTTAGTTGCATCCCAAGAAACCCAAATGGCTAAGCTCTCGGACCGCTTTAATAATCAACAAGCCGAGATGGATAGGAAAATAGACAACCTTTGAAAGCCATAGCTAGTGATAAGAAGGTTAGTGCCATCTCAACTCCCGAGCCTTCGTGCATAGAGATTAAGGATCCAAGCAAGCTAAAGTATGTCCAATTCGTCAATACCATCGCCTTAGTTGAACCCGATGAAACAAATGACGAAGAGGACTATACACTAGTGGATGAGGAAATACCCGAGGAAGTAGATGAAGTAGACATTGACTATTTCGACAAATTTCCTACGGAAGAAGAACTATCTCGCCACCCTCACTTAGTGCGTGACCTCCGCCACATGTATGTTAGGAAAAGTCCTCGAGTTAAGTTTGGGAACCCGTGGAATCTTAACATACCATGTGTCATAGGACACCTTTTGTGGCAAAAGCTACATTGATCGCAAGTCCCCAATCAACATAATGACTAGCACCTACTACAATTGGATATTGAAGAAGCCTATTCCAACTAGGCAAGACCCCAATGATCCTAATGTTAGTTGCAATTTTCTTGGTAGAGTTAAGGGATTGCCCGCTTATGTAGGTAGTTTCACGCTTCCTACGGATTTCATAATTGTGGATGATATTAGCACGCCATAGACCCTAGCTTGTCCCATGTTATTCTAGGAAAACCTTTCATAGAAAGCACCGAATGACCTATGACCCTCATTAGAGTAGTGCGATTCAAGAATAAGACCGATGACATAGCTTACCAAATGCCGCTTAAGATTGAGAAGTTTTCATCACTCTAATGATGAAAAGGAACTTAAACTATCGGTCTATTATAGGAATGATGAGGATAGGGAGAAAGGTGTTGATTATGTTATGGCTAAGATTTTCGGATTCTACAAGGATTGCTTGAGCCTAGGACCGAATACAGGACCGAATGGGAGAGGATGAACTCTTAGAGAAGCGCATTTTAGGGCACTTCTACAACATGGAATCCCCATTAGAGGCCGCCAAGAGGACGGTGGTGAGGAAACGAGAGCACGACTATGAGTCTAGCTACAAGACTCTTAAATAAAGAAAAGCGCTTCGTGGGAGGCAACCCATGCTTAATTGTTTGCTTGTTAGTGTCATATATCTTTTATTAATTGTTTATCCTCATGTTTAAATTTGTAAAATGCTTTATTTTGTTTTTAACCTCGCCTTAATTGCATATAAAGGTATTTTACATAAGGGATAAGTGTAGGAGGATTACACACGCTTTCAAAAGAAACGTAAACATGAGAATAACAATTAACTAAAAGATATATATGTTTGTTTGTTCGAGTCAAATGCTTGTATCGAGTCATAATGGATGTTTTGCGTAAATTTTTCCGATTCTAAAGATGTAAATTTTCCGTAATTTTTCCGTAAAATCGCACCGCTTTTTGTCAGATAACCGACGGCGTCAGATTGCAACCGACGCGCCGTGAAGGAGTAAAACATCGATTACTTTTTCTCGCTTTTCGAGCTATTTATAAATTTTTGGAATTTTCCGTGTCTTAATTTTCTTAGAAATTGTAAACATCCATTCCACAAGCATTATATCCTAGTTTAAATCGAGTCTTATATATATTATTACCGCCGATTTTACGCGAAGGTTTCGCTTTGTTTTCTTCAAGTGTGCGTGTTTAGTTTGTCAAGAAGAAGTTACATAAGATTGGAAGGAGCTTTTCACGCAATAATTCTTCTTGAAAAGAATTTAACCACCACTTTACACGGATCCTACCGAGCTAATCGTGGGAGTATTAGTTTTTTCGCTTTTAATTACCTTCTTTATCATATCTTTGATATTTCGGGAACATTGGGGACAATGTTCGCTTTAAGTGTAGGAGGAAAATAAAACGGAACTTTGAAACTATGCTTATCCTTGACTATTTGCTTTGTCTAAATTGCATTTGTGTAATAAACCATGAGAAAATGTCGGTTAGGGTAATTTTGGCACCAAATTTAAAATTTTTCATGACATATAGGAGTGGGCCATTAGTCTTAACAAAAGCGCCTCACGGATAGGAAGTTGCATGACTAGCACAAAACCCTTACCACCCAAATTCCACCCAAAATGCGAGGATCGCCTTAGATTAGTAGGAATAAAAGCATTCATCTTTAATGCTTAGAGTGTGAACCGGTAGTATATTAGATTCTAGAACTTGTTTTGTGATGCATTCCGAGATCGCAAGTGAGGCTACACTTGTGTAGTTAGGAATAACTAAATGATAAGAGGCATTAGGATAACCCTTGTTTAATACCCGTAATATAATTACTTCTTCCACATCGGTTGAGTAATTCCCCACACCCTTTGCGTTGTACTCATTTTTAGTACACGATACCCTAGTTAACCCCTCGAGCCTATCCTTTTCGCGGTTCTCGTGATATTTCGGTTTTTCCGAATATCAATGAAGAGCATTGTTTACACCCCACCCCAAATATACACCCAAATCGCTTTAGCCTACCCTTATGCACTCACTTTTAGTGCAAATATTTGTTATCACCCTAAACCCTTAGTTCAATTATCCGTTGCTTGCATGAGTTGCTAAGTCGAGTCATATCCTTTGTATACGCTTTGGGATGATTGGGATTCATGGAAAAGTTAAAGTTTATGAAATGACGGAAGGAACGTTAAATTCAAATTCCCTTTGTTTGCGTAATAATGTACCCCAAGTGTTTTGATCTTTTCAATTCGGGTCAAATTAGTGTTAGAGTAATAAAACTCAAGTGTAGGGATGTGCCTATAAACCCTAGTATTTTGATGTTATCGAGAGGATGGTAGAGTAAAAGTGTATGAAAAAAAAAAAAAAAAAAAAAAAAAAAATAGAAAAAGAGAAAAAAAATAGAGTGAAAAAAAAAAAAAAAAAAAAAAAAAACATAGGGCTACCATCCTACATCTATCCTTTAAATTTATGTTTATTTATTTCGCTTATCTAGAGTTTAGAGTGTCGAGTCTTGGCTTAGCAACGCCATTCTTCATATGCATTTAACATAAAGATTTTTGACTTACCACCACTAAATAGCCTATCCCACCAAACCCTTTGTTTCCTACCGTAAGCCTAACATTACAACCCTTTAAAAGACCTCTTTGATAGTCTTTCCTAGGTGCTACGCCAAAGCGATGGAGGTTTGATCTATTCTCAAGCCTATGGTAATCTATGTACTAGGACCGTTAATGAGTGTTTATCTTCCATTTCCTATATTGTTATATTTCATTTATACACCGAGAGAGATGTGAGTATCCAAACACCCCATGTGAGGTGCTAGTATGTAATTTCCGTGCTTGTTATGACTTTTATGGGCTTATATGTGTTGTGGACCGCTTTGAATTAATGCCGAATGACCCTAACTTATAAATTAATTGGTTAAAGCACATTTGCTTGAGGACAAGCAAATAACAAGTGTAGGGATATTTGATAAGGTTTTAAAAGGTACCATTTTGAGGGTCATTTAAGTCCTTATTTGATCACTTTGTATCCGTTATTGCTTAATATCGCTCCTTTTCACTTTTAGGTCTCGTGAAGGCAAAATGTCGGAATGGCACTTATTTGGACTAAAAGCGCGAATATATGAAGAAAATGGTCAAAGTCGAAATCGAGACACTCACAGCTGTTGAATGTAGAAGGCGACGCGCCAAAAAGCTATTTTGCGACGCCGTCCTGCACTATTGTGACGGACGACGAACCCAAAACTCAGATTTTCAAGAGACGGCGTCTAGTGGTGAAAGAGTAGGTCGTCGCTACTCGTGACGGCCTAGATGCAATCCGCACGACGCCGAAGTCAAGAGGACGGCGCCACGGACATAAGGTGACGCCGTCGCAAGGTTAACGTGGCCAAGACGAAACCCTAACGATGGCGACACGACGGCGCCACTAAACATAAGGTGACGCCGTCGCAATTGTAATCTTATATATAGAATCCGAATTTTTCGCTTTGTGTGGAGAGTCTTTGAGTAAAACCTAAAACCGAACCTAAGGTGTCTTGTACAAGATTTTAGGGTTTTAACCCTATCTTACACCAAGATAAGTCTTTACTTCATTAATTCAATTATGTCTTTGATTATTTGTGTGTATGCTTGCATGTTCTCCATGTCCCGCTAATTTATTTGTGTGTTTGCTTAGGAAGTATGAAACTTAATTATTAAATATTGATTGGTTGTTTCTTATCTTAGTTGATTAATGATCTAGTAGTGCGATAGATCATTCACAGCACTTAATGCTTGATTCATCTTTGTGAACCCTAGAGTATAATTACCGAGTAATTGTAGTCTAAACCATCCAAGAGCGCCTTAGAGTAGGAGTCTATAATCTCTAGTGGGTTTGTAGACAAGACCCTTTGGTAAGTTCAAGAGTTAGGAGAAACGACACCCTACAACTTTAGAAACACAACGCAACTAGGACTAAGACGTGACACTCAACCATCAATAGGAGATAATTAAGGAGTAATACAAACTAAGTAAACACATCTTTAAACTATCATACGAGCACACATTAATTAGACATAGACTCCCACAACCTTAGTTTAGATAATTAGATAATAGTAGAGTAATCGGTAGAAATACCAACCCCCAAATCCAATACCCGAGATTCGTACCTTTCCATTTTCATAAAATATAAAAGATAAAAATAATCTTCCTCAACCTTAACCTTAGCGTAGTAACTCCCTACTAGCATTCCTATTCCCTAGAGAACGATATCAATACCCGTGGCTTACCCTAATTACTACACTACAACGATTAGGTTCATCGCCTGGGTGTTATAAAACTTGCTCAAGAAAAGGAAGTTCCTTTGACCCCGAACGACGCAATGGATTGTGTAGCGTTATTTAATGATGTTGTTGTGGTTAGCCTAGAAGATACACCAACAAAGAAAGACGCAAGCCCCCGAATCTCGGGATAAACCCAATAAAGTGTCATTTGCAAATGTGGTAGGTCCTAATGACAAACCTCCGTTGGAAGATCTTTTCTCCGATAAGAAAACGAACAAAAGAAAGAGAGTAAAATTGAACGAGACCCTCAGTAAAAGAAGGCGCATTGTACAAACTTACGCCAAGCTACTCCTTGCCGCCGTCTTACAAGATCGCAGGGTGTCATTAACGAGGCTATTATCCCGGCTGTCGGTTCAGATGTAAAGCACCTTATTAAATTGTAACTGAAACAAATATATTTTTTGTCTGCTTATTTTTCAACTTTGTTTTCAGGAAACATCTGGAAACCCCAAAACGTGTCCAGTTAGTCGCTTCTATTCGCCCACAATTGAACCATTTGTAGAGGTAGGTTCTGTTTGTTAGTCCATTAACATCATTATCATTGGGTGTATGTTATTCAATATATTTATTTTTTATTGTTTAGGAAATTTTACGACACCCGAAATGCAACAAGAAGAAGGTTACTATTCCTGATTCCCTTCGAAACTATTTGAAGCTAAAAGATCCATTACTTTATAGGTTTCCTGGGGGCTCCGGTGCGGTTATTGCTTATAGGGGTTTTTGGGTAGCCTTGACATGTGTTGAAGATTTCACCGGCGGTTGGCTTAATGACTTAGTGAGTAAACCCGATGCCTAGTTGGTCTACTACACTTGTTTATTATTTCGTTTTGTTACTTATGAACCGAATGTTTCTGATTTTGATTTGCTTTATATGTCCATGACACTTGGATGCATGGGTTGATTTGATGTGGTTGTTTAGACCGGTGATGCGATTGGGCTTTGGCGTGGTCTACTTTCGCAATCAAATCCTAGGTGGCAACATGCCTACCACTTATTCAAATGGCACAACATACCCTGTGGCTTGGCGAGATGTTGCAAAGGTCATTTTGGCAAATGTTATAAACAGCTTATAATATTCTGCATTTGTTTTATATATCAGGTGTATTTTCCCATGAATGAAAATAAAAAACACTGGGTACTCTGTGAGCTCCATATCCGCACTGGAGTTGTTTACCTTGATGACTCTCTCGGGTCAGCCGCAGGAGGTGAACGGTGGTTGCGAGGTTCCAATAGAAAGTTACAAACACAGCTTAAATCGTACCTAACAAAGGGTGGGGTACTGCATAGTAAGGGCATATCACTGGGGGTTTATAAAATCACATACAAGTGTCCTAAAGTACCACAACAATCGGACTTGTATGGTGACTGCGGAGTATGGGTGTGCATTATTTTGTATAGATTGCTCTGTAACTAGCCTCTGGAAGTAGACGACTCTCTTCAAACAGCGTTAGCTTACCGTGAACGGATGCTTGAATACTTCTGGAAGCACAAGGTTAAATACATAAACTGATAGCAGTCTTTCAAGGTACGATCCTTAATGTCCGTTTGACCCATAATTATTGTCAAATGTTTAGTTGTGAAGTATTTTTCTTTCAACTTTTACTGTAGGTATTTTTACTTCTGTTATATATTAGTTGATTATTATATATTTTTTTAACTCAACGGCATTTCTTTTGTTAATACCCGTGCACATACACAGAAAGGCCTATGGTTTGCAACCCACTTCTATATGGGTTATGTATGCTTTATTAATATTTGGTATACAGCAGGATATAATATTTAGTTGCCCTAAATTACATCACAGTACATGTCCTTAAATGTCTTCTGTTTCTAATCTCTTTCTTCAATACAAATCTTTCTTAATTTGTTTAACAAAATCTTTCTTTCTTCTTTTGGTTTATTCACTTCATATCTTTATCCCAATCTTTCGCTTTTGTTTAAGAAAATGTGAGACTATATCCCAACTGGATGTTCAACTAGATATCATTCACGTGCTACCTCCTAAGTCTATACTCCATTACGTCTTGTTTGCAAGTTATGGAAGGCTAGTATAGATTGTGGATTCTTCATCTTTACTTACGGTGTTCGTCGTAATGATGAGTGTTTTTACGTTAACATTTGATCGGTCACAAAGGTTTTATGTTAGCTTTGATGAGCAGTGACCGCTCTGTATGCCATACAGATTTAATGCTTTCATCTATGATTGCGGTTGGCAATTCTAATGGTCTTCGTGTTTTGTCTATGGGTCTAATCTAATGTACATTATTTGGAACGACAATCAAAAAGCACTTGTAGTACATGTCTGTTTACATGCATCAAATTGAATGTAAAAGATTTGTTTTGGTTTTGCTGCTCGTTTGGACACTCTTGACCCGACGATCGTGAAGGTCCCTATCTGCTTTTCCAAAGTGGTTTATGGTATGTGTCATCTTTTCTTTGAACTTGTTAAGGTGGACATGCCTTGAAAATTTCCACCCCTCATGAAACTATCAAATTGAAACGTCAAAGTCGAGGCGGTTGTAGGTCGCTTTATCTATTGGAATGGGAGTGAAAAGTTAACTAATGAGGACGGTGTTACGTACAAGATTTATATGTTGATTTCTTTTGATTTGGTAACCAACCAATTTAAAGTTATAGACCTACCATGATTTTAAAAATGAACTCCCAGTTCCATTCTATGTTTTCGATCTTGGAACCTCTCTAGTGATTTATGGGATGATCATTGATGAAGATATGCCATTGTTTTGTGGATGGTTTTTGGACGTGAATGGTTCTGCCATTAGATCATTTAGAAGCCTCTTTGCCATCCATACCCTATTATCTGTTCGTTTGCTTGGGTTTACAAAGGATCAGGCTCCAATAGTGGAAGCGTACACTGGCAACCATTTGGGTCACTCGGTATTCGTGTACAACAAATAACTTGAATTATTTGTCAGCATGGGAATGTTAGGAGATACGAGATCTTTCAACATCGCCCCATACAAAGAATCTCTTCTTTTGTTAAATCATACAAACTGTGCCGTCTTTAGTATGTTTTATTTTTAACTTACCATTCTATTCATGTTCCTTTTAAACATTATCACTTTATTTGGTTAATGATATATCAATGCCATTTTCAACGGGTTTGTTCGGTGAGTTACGGATCATGCTTAATGGGAATGAAGCTATGTGGTTTTAGTCTGGTATGTCGTGTGGGAAGGAAGCATGGAGTGGTTAGATTTTTCGAGTCATTTGAATGTTATAAATCAAGTGGTCATATAATATGTAACAATTAAACTTATAACTATGTAGTAATCGTAAAATGTAGTTGGGTGTCTGTATCAAACGTTGTATGTCCACGTATTTACTATTTCATCTGTTCTGTTATCCCCTTATCCATGTTTTTTAATCTGGGCAACAAGCAGTTGTTACCAAAAATAAATTTGGCAACTAACTTTTGTACTAGGGGCAACTTGTTTTCCCTATCGAATACTTTTATAAACCCACAACTCCTTCTAGATGTACATTTAGTATTCTACAAGCTACTAATAACTACCAACTAGTGACAATGCACACTTACAAAAAAACAGGTTTAACATTCAACACTAGTACAAATTAACTAGCAGTTGTAAGTTTACTACAAGCAGTTGTAAACGACTATGTTCCTATTCAGCCCCACAATAGTAAGAGCAACACCTACACAAGGGCACCAAAAAACACGACTATACACTACCGCATTAACGACCGTTTCATCATTTCATTGACGTCTTATATCACTTGCAGTGGAAAAATTACCTAGTATTTGGGAGTATACTGCTAGCATCTGTAAACCCGCATGTGCCTATTCGGGCCCATAATGGTAACAACAGCACCTACACACGGGCAACAAATACACGGCCATATGGCATCATTTTGTTGATGTCTTATATCAATAGCAGTAGTTAAAATAACCAGCAGTTGTACGGATACTAATAGCAGTTCTAGGTATACAACCAATTTATTTTTACTAGCAGGAGTCAAAATAACTAGCAGTAGTAAAAACCAACTACCAGTTGTAACTTGTAAGTATACAACCAATTCATTTTTTAATTTGAGATATTTAATTTAAGTAATCGAGCGTAAAAGAAATGTAGCATTTTTTTTACGTTTACAAATGTCGCATAAAGCTCAAAATAATCAACTCAAACGAATGTAACTCTACACATCTGATAACCTGATGCCGTTATGTGCTTACGTCCAATAGAAGATGACTAAACGAACACAACCTATTAAACACTATGCGGAATCTAGTGCTTAACCTTAAGAAGAATAATAATTAACGAACAGTTATTCTCAATAAACACCTCGATATGTTATTAATACACGAATACTCTGAATAGTATTAGGGTTTACAACCTTGAAGTGTATCGACTCTAGATATCACCAAAATTTATATCTAACTCAACCCTAGGACCTCCGTTAATAGGCTAAGGAGTCCTTTACAATATACACTACTGTACAAGATAAATATACTTACCATACTTATCTAATACAAAACATCCTACCGAAGACATTCTAGAATATTACATATTAAACCCACATAATCATACAAGCAATGACAACTACACTAGCAGTGGCACGCGAATTATACTACCACTGGTTTGTGTATTGCTGACATTCTGTATATTCTAATGGCTTTCCCGGTGCGGGTCTTTTTCCTTTATCCTTTTCTTGAAGGAGTTCCGGTGGCTTGCTTCCTCGTGGGGCCACCGTATTCACCCCATGGGATTCCCTGAGGAGTTAGATGGGCCTTTCAAGTTCGATAGGCCTTTCAGGGGGTTTCCCGTCTAAATACGCCCCTATGCGAGGTACAGGAAGGGCTTTTGGTAATGTAGCTTTTCCACCAGCAGACTTTTATTTTATCTCGGCTCCCATGGTGGTCATTTTTCCTTAGACCAAGTCTATCCAACCAGATATGCTCGGATTAGTGGACGACACTGAGTGGGGTGGGCTGCACCAACAGAGGAAGAAGGCATAGTATTCATCCTCTGTTGTTTGCCTTTCTTAGGGAAGTTTCACATTCTTTAGAAATTGCTACGTGTGCGTTGCCCTAACTTCTTTTTGTTGCCCTTCCCTACGGGACCCAGCTGCTGAACACATTCTATCACTCCCATGACCCAATTCCCATGATTTATTTCCTTCTTCCGCTCGGGAACGCCGAGGTTAAGAAGGAAATGCATGCACTTTCATGATCCCATATGGCTAATGAGAGTCTAATAGGTTTAAACTCCTACCTTTGGTATGCCATATGGTCCTGGCAGACTACCACAACTTGAATGGACATGGGTTTTGGGTGAAGGTGTGTTGTGAATGGTCGCGGAGATGGGTTATTAGTCGTCATTTTAGAACGACTAATTGTTATTAGGAGTCATTTAAGAACATGTTTCAGTTGTCGCAGCATCAACTTTGCGCTTATTTTTTTTGGGGGGGGGGGGTTAAAGGTTTAGGCTATGTAATGGATTTTTGGAAACGGCATGCGTGGGCAACGCGTTGTTGTTGACATTCATATGTATTCATTTTGTACTGTGTACCATCGTGTTCTTTTTCTGAATAACATCTTCAACTTCTCTTCGGTGTTTCTAAAAATTATGTTGCCTGAGTTGCAGGTCGAAATCTTTTTGTTGGTGAATGAATGGTTCATTTTTTGCTTTTTCTGGACTTTCCCCTTGATTTACCTCGCGTATTTATAGCGAGGATTTTATTGTTCGTGCACGCGTTATCATTAATTTCCATTAACTGTTTTGTGGGTAGGCACGTGCCTAGGCTCCTAGACTGCCCATCTATTTTTCCTGCTATATTTGACATAAAATTACTTGGGAAGGAACGTGAATCTTTACATGCAGATTTTCTCTCCTTTTTGGTATTTCGATAATACTTATTCATAATTATAAACAGTTTGACCTTATCGGTTTATTCACATACTGTTTGTAGTTTTATTTATCGGTTGAATGCCCTATGTGAATTAAGTTTTTGTACATAAAGTTTACTATGTCTGTATATACATTATTTTGGTAAAATGCAGCTTCCACATATGTTTTTGGCTTTTGGAAATGTTGCTTATGCACGTTTGACAAACTGTAGTCAAACATTCATATGGGCGCTTTAAATTCAAAACTTTTAAAATTTAAACTGCAACTAGTCCACCTTTTAATTCGCCCATACCATTTTGTACTTTATGGACTTTTTGAATATAAATGATTAGGTAAACACAAACAAATATGATTTTTACGTCGAAACTAGCGGTGGTTTTTGCGACACTAGCAGTGGTTATAGCGACAGTAGCAGTGGTTGCGCATTTACGTATGAACATACTTAAGAATTTGTTCAAACCCTGTAGCCTCCTTTGGTTTTTCCAAAAAGCAACCATGTTGTCGATTCAAAGAAAACACTTAGGCACCATTGATGTTTATTTCAAGCGATTGCAACATATTGTTCGGGTTGCAATTATCTTTGTGAGTGGGGTCTAAACTATGTTTCGCAGTGATTGTTACTCTTAATTGAGTATGTATCCCCAATTGAATCAAATTAATTTCTACTAAAAGTAACATTTTAACACTTGTAGCAGATTGTCACTAATTTTTGGCGCATATATCCCCAACTGTGGTGTTCAAATTATGTCTTTTATTATTATTATTATTATTATTATTATTATTATTATTATTATTATTATTATTATTATTATTATTATTATTATTATTATTATTATTATTATTATTATTATTATTATTATTATTATTATTATTTTAATGATATAATAAGGGTTATTATTCTAATACATAAATAACCATGCAACTCAACACGTCATCATCTTGTATTATCGAGGCACAAAAATTCTTACTACCGATTATTAGAATTGTCTCATTGGCATGCATTCCCAAACAAGTACCCACCCACATTATGAGTTTTTTAACTAACTAAAAGTCATCTTCATATTACTACTTTATTAGTAAGTTTTTATTTTTGTAACATGACTTACTATCCCGCACACGATTGAATAACTCATAAAAAAATATATACTAGTAACATTCCACAAATATATACTAGTAACATAAAAGGGATCACATCCATAGGTTAACATGACATACAGACTATACAAAGATGAGATAAGTGACTCTAAAATGTAACAACGATCCCTAATAAACAAAAGGCACCAGCTCCAATGTAATTAATACATAGCACATCAAATCTCCATTGACTCCAACTTTTCAATTAAACCATTCAGCTCTTTAACACGGTCATGTTTCCTAAACCAAGAAAGCAGAAGTTTGGAACTCTCAGCCAAATCCTCATTTTGCATCCTTAACAGTGATTAATAGTTGGCAACCAACAATACGACGCATAAAAGCTCCACTTCGCTATCATTTGTTGTCTACGGTTCACACGGGCCCTAATTTCAATGACTTTCCTCCTATGATCCGCTTCATCACGTAAAGCAACATCCAATTCACCTCTGTAGTACGCGATCGTAATATCTTTTAACAACTTTGAACCACCAACCATTGGTAATTCATCACATAACACCATGCCAGCAGACATCATTATGTTTGCTTTTCTAAGACTGTCACTAATACATATACCAAAAACAGTTTTTTGTTACATATATAATCAGCAAACGCAACCGTTAGCGTCATATATAGACACGAAATTTCTGACAAACTAGTTATGACAATTGTGTGTTTCCAATGGACAAGTGGATCACAACCCCAAATAAGTACCCACCCACAATCTTTTTTTTTATAGTATCTTCCTATTTTTTTCAAATATTTTTTATGACCACGTTGCTAGTGCATAGCTAGCAAATGGTACTTTGGGCAACTAAATAGTGTACTCATGGCAACTACTATAGTACTTTTAGTCAAGTGGTGATGTATGCAACAAAGGGTTGGGGTTTGAATGGATTTAATTTACATCTTTCTATTTTTTAAACTTTTTATGTGAGTTTGCTAGTGAATAGCTAGCAAATGGTACTTTGGGCAACTAAATAGTGTACTCATGCCAACTACAATATTACTTTTAGTCCAGTTGTGATGTATGCAAAAAGGGGTGGGGATTGAATGGATTTAATTTTCATTCAGTGAAATTTTTTTAGTGATACGTGTACTCAAGTGGTCAGTACTTTTATTAATTAATTATTTAGTTAATGCAGCTTGTGTAATACTCAACCATATGTAAACTGGGCAACTAGTTACAAAACTTGACAAATGTATTTGGTGAATTGGGAAACACTTGCATATGTAAACTGGGCAACCGTTGTTGTTATTTGGTCAATTCCTTTTGTACTTCAGGCAACCCCTCCTGTGGCGAAACGGTTGCATGTAATCTGGGCAACTAGTATATGTAATTGAGCAATTTCTTTTCAACCTCATGCCACCGTTTTATTTGCAATGTGGTCAACTAAATGCCATAATTGGTCAATACGTCTTGTACACATTTGGTAAAACAAATATATAATATACCTAGCGAACTATTTTTTAATGTGTAAACGTTTGGAATAAATTTATGCCATGTTCCATCTTCTTGTATTCTTATGCCCAAAAAAATCAAACTGCAAAGTGCAAAAAAAAGACATAAAAAATAAAAATAAAAATAAAAAAGTTACATATTGCAAGTAAGCATAGAATATGAATAAGTGTCCATAAAAAATTAAGGTTAATCCGCAATTCTTACGTTTCAGTTTTATCTTATTTTATTTTAATTTTATTTATTTATTTTATTTATTTATTTTATTTTTTCTCTCTCGGTTTCATATATATACACGTAATTTGTTTGACGTGGTTTCATTTTTAATCTTAATAGTAGCAAACTGAAATATATGTAATAATAAAAAGGGAGAAAATGAAAAGGCAAGTATGTGAAAGGTTGGTCATTTAATGCTACTTCTTGTGGAAGACAAAATGCATCATTATTCTCAATTACCTTTGGTGGCTAGGGTGGCTGTCAACTCAAATGACGCATCAGTTTCGTACACTGGGACAACACTAATTATATTATAACTTAAACTAAATCTTCTATTTAAAACACACACATACCAATCAAAGGGGAAAAATAAAACATACAAAACAAAAGCAGAAAAATGATGACTACACCTATGCCATTACGTGAAGAACTTCTTTGGTGTTGCGGGATCTAGTTTTGTTAGAGATATGATGATTGTTCGTTTTGAAGGGATGTGAGTCTTTGTCATGGTGGATGAAGCGAGTTGATGAAGAAGGCTCAAGAAATCGAGGCGCGTGTGGTGAAAGGGATTATGTTATTGGAGAGTTGGAGCTTTTATACCGTTTGATTCTTGTGTGGAAAGTATTTGAAATTAACCAAGCCGCAAACCGAAGATCCGGCGAAGCCGCAGCGATATTGGTCAATGTTATGAAGAAGCGAAGTGAGCCAAGAGCTTTTGTCATTCATAGATAAGTGAAAGGCATGGTGTCTTGATTCGGTTTATTTTGGTGTTTCAAATCTTTTTTGTTTTCTTTTTTAATCATTCGATAAGTAATGAATCTAAGCTTTATGGTGCCATTTTCATTTTGTTAGAACATACCTTTTTGATATATCTTTGTACATTGTTGTCTTGGTATAGGCGTGTTGTTGTTCTGTGATGTTTAGCATCACATCGACTTTGGTTTTAGAATACATCAATAGTCTTACAATATAAAACATACCGAAGAAGTTAGTATAGCATAAAGCTAAATTAATCTATAATCATTTCTTAATTTCTGGAATACGTTATGTTAAAATAGTTTGCTAGGAATTGGCATGTCAACTGGCATTAGTGAATAGATACACTCCAAGCAAACATATAATAAAAGACAATCATTAATATTATTGTGCTATATATCATCCAAGCAAATAAAGTAATAAAGTAGAAGTCTGAAAAACAGTATCGATGTATTATAAAAAAGCATCTAATAGTTCACCAATATTGGTTCTTAATTTTTTTGTGGCTGTTTTTAATTTTTTTCTTTTTTAAAGCCATAGGGATACTTAAGGACAAAATGAAAGGAGAATGGAAAAAGTTATAAATGAATTTTTGAGGATACTTAAGGACAAAGTGTATCAAGTAAGCGATACAAAAAACATCATCTTTGTTGGTTTCCGACATGTCCTATAAAACATAAACCCTAATAACAATTAGAATGAACCACTAGACTTAAAGGGTATAATGACCATACCTATAAAACATTAACCCTAATAACAATTTCAATAACTTTGAATTAAATAAAAATTTACTAATAAAATATAAAATATAAAGGTGCACGATTATTTATATTCATGTATAAATATATGAGCGAATAAGGTAACAAAGTACATACGGAGAGTACAACAAACACGGATTTGTTTCTAAAAAGACGAAAAGGACAACGATTTTTTTTTTGGATTCTTATTTGAAAGTGACCTAGTGTATAACAAGGAATGTGGGATGTTGATTGTTGGGACCATAAGGATAAGCGATGTGTGGTTGGTACCATAAAAGGATAAGTAGGTGTGTGGGGTAAAAAGGTTTAAGTGTTTGTCATTCTAGGTCCCTCATGTATCTTCTACTGTCACTCTAACGACTAAAAGCGCTAGTTAAAGTTAGGATTGCTAGTCTTGAAGACAATTTATCATATAAGCGTGTTGTTACTACATGTTGTCTAAGGTTTCGGAATTAAGACTTAAAAATGTTATTACATGTTAGTACTGCTAGTGCTGAAGAGCAAATAAACATGTTGTTACTACATGTTTTCTAATGTTACTCCTGCTATAACAATGTTGGGTGACCTTTAATTTGACTACTCACAAGGTAATTGAATAGTTTAGAAAGAGTGCGTGTTACTCTTCAATTAAATTCTCCAACCAACTAGTATGGCACACCATTCAAGTATAATAAATGAAGAGAAAAAATACACATGGTTATGCTAGTAGACGTTCTTATATAAACCGTGAATGTTATTCTTTTCTTTATAACATCGAAACCGGTTGAGAAAATGGTATGCATTGGGTGCAGGATGGAAAGAGAATACAAGTATGATTGACCTTAGATGCAAGGCGTCCATCGAATAGAGAAATCATGTGGTATTTTTGTCCAATGATTTTTTACGGAAGTGACCACAATACTATTTGTGGGGTTGCTGCATGTGGACTTGGTGGTGTACATGTTAGCAGGGAAAAAACAATTGCAGTTCGTAGAGGTGATGGTGTGATGGGGCTACATGTTGCAACATCTTGTATAGGCGGTGGTTCAGTGAGTATCAGAGGTAGAAGTGAGACTACATCAACACCTGATGAAATTCATGATTCTATGTGTACAGAACCCAATGACATTAGTGATGAAGAAACTCAACCACTTGCAAGTCGAATAACAAGTGAACCACCTAAAAATGACCGACCAATTGAACAAGCTGCAATTGATACACCTAGGGAATGACATGCTCGTCATTGAACAAGTGAGCCACCACATATTCTCGTTATGTTGTATTTCATAATATATGTAGACTAAATTGTATAATGTATTTGTTATGTTATGACAATGCAAGCACCTATTTAGTTAGCAAATAATGGGTAAATCAAACACTTGATAGACAAGATGCAAAATTGTATAATCAAGTGCCAAAAGCTATCAAATATAATTTTTTTTTTTTTTTTTTGAGGTCAAAGTGGGTAAATACAAACAAAATTTGGATAAAGCACTAAACCGGGAAGAGATAGTTACCATGCACGTGGCCAAAACATAGTTGAACACGTGTACACCCACCAAAAATCTCGACTATTGAAAGGCAAAAAAACTTATCTGGACCCCAAACAAAATAACGTTGCCCTATAGGGTTGCTAGCCTAAAGCAGAGATGCCCCATCAAGGTTGCCATGATATACATCATAGTATAAAGCATTCATACGGTATTATGTAAACGCACATCGAGCGTACATCAAAAACAGGTGCATACTACGATAACCCCAAAGCGGATGGTTACACAAAAACATCGCATGTTAATTTTATGTAATTGTTGAACATTTTTTTGGTAATCATAAAAGCACCAACAAAAATGTTTAACAATTACATAACGTTGCCTTACAAAAAGGCTAAACTAGACAAACTATTTTGAGTTTTAAGTTATGTTAACACACGGTTTCTAAGCGTTATCGACGACATGAGCATCTTGCATAAAAATACCTACACTCCAACCTTTCGTTCCTTAAAACCAAGTTGCTTTTAATCCGCACCTCCTCGGCGGTCTCTTGTTAGAGCCTTGAAATGCCTCGACATCTTGAACTTAGTAAACCCGCTCTTGGTGTTTGAAAGCGGTGCCTCCTTGCATAAGGTTTTCTAGAGACCTTATGACTAGACTGTCCTTGACACTAGACCCTACTTCTTGTGGAGCGGAAGAAGTAGAACCCCAACATCCATTGATCTGAGACCAAGAAATCCCCATAGTACCATTCATCGTCACTTTGAACCCAATGTCGGCATGAACAATTTCGCTAGCCAAAAATCCATGAAAAGATTCTTTCCTTGACATTCAATTCCTTGACTTCTAGTTTGGAGCGGAGGGCTTCTTAGGGAGGTGACCGCCTTTCTTCCTCCTCCCATGCGGCAATATCGAGGCGAATTAAGTAGCAAACTCCACAAGTTTATCATGTATCGCTATCTTTGCATGCGTTGGCTCATTAAGAAGATCCAAAATTAGGTTATGATAGTAAAAACATGATAAGTTATCAGGTTCATGTGCAATGTACAAGCCGATTAACCCATATTCATCGGCAAGTTCATCCATCCTTTTAATATCACTATCGCATTCAAAAATTGTCAAACCAGTTGAAAGAGCAAATAGTGGCCTATAAAAATACAAAGCCCGTATCTCACACTCAAACTTGTGGGCCAAAAAGTCAAGCATTTGATTAAAGTTCATCCTTGTGGACTTACTCAACGTATGCATAAGGGTTCGCCCATACACATAACTTAACTTGGGCAACCGAATGAACTCACCATCGTAGTGAATCTCAACTACGAGGATCTGTGACTACATAGCGTGTAGTACTCAAGCGCTTAACGATTTTTGTAATAAAGGTAAATAAATGTATACAAATGAGATTAGCAAGTATGGACAAAAACCTAGTAAGGCAAGTGACAATCACGAAAGGTAATGGCGAGGCATACCTTGGCTTGAAATCAAATAAGGCAACTGGATGCTTAGCATCATTTTTTGATGAAAGAGAGGGTTGGGAGATTGGCATTATGACTTGTGTACAAATGTGATCTAGATGAAGATTTGATATATATTAGGAAAGGTTGTATTATTATTTTACTATTAATAATGTACTTATTAATAGTATGAAAACTATGATCCGTTTATTTTAATATGGAAATAGTAATAGGGAAAAATTTTGGTTAATTTGTTATAAGTTTTTATGTGTAGTGTGTTTGTGTAATGATATGGGAATAAATGAATTGACAAACCTATCTGTGGCCCTTTTTTAATTTTTCTTGGAATGGACGGCCAAATGTCATGATTAAATGGACGTCCAAATGAAGAATAAATGAACTGGAGTTGTGGAGTTTTAAAAGAAAGATTATATGTCTTGTTCAACAAATTTAGATGTAAAATGTGTACATACTTTTACGTCGTGTCTCCATTGTTTTTTGAATGAATGTTACACGTACCCAAGGTTCTTTGCATGCAAGGTATTGTATCATTATTGGTTTATGTATGCATGTTATAAGCGTCTTTAATGTAGTAAATAGTTGTTATGAATCCATTGTCTAGTCATTAATGGCTTATGTGTGAATGAATATATCAATAGATGGTGCATGATAAAACAATGAAAGTGTTGTTGGAGATAAGTTTAAAGCTGTTAGTACAAGCGATAAAATCTATGTTTATAAAAAAGCGAATCATCTTCTCGCGATATGCTAGCGCGACGTCGTGAGGATCATCAACTTGCAGCGATAGACCATGTGCCAATCGATATAAAATATACAAACCCCACACCACAATCACCAAAAATCCCCTTGCTTAGGAGCGTTTTCGGCTAACCTAAATGAAATCTTATAGTCATTCGGATGTATTCGGTCTTATCAAAATGTTTGCTTGCTCTAGAACAATGGTAGTTTGACACGTAGAATAACATAAACTGTTAAAATAAATAGACGGGTGATCTTGTTAGAGGCTTGTCGAAAAATGTTAGTATTATATAATCGAAATAACCACGTTTGTCACCAAATTATTGATGAAATAAAGTTGTTTGTTCAAGCGGATTAAATATGATATGTAGTGTCATGTTGTAAATTATAGATGTGTTCAAAAGTATTATATGTTTTTATTCGTGATTCATAAACAACGTTCGAACATTTGACATGTGCTTGATATATTTTTATTCATAATAGATTTCATTTCAATACATTAAAGGATAACAAAATACATCAACGAAGCAACGACATTCATGAAGATACCAAAACACAAAATATGACAATGACGAGCGTGAGAGAGCACATAACAAGGTAGGAGTAGAGGTTTAATAATTTTTTTTGTGACTTTGCGGAAAGGAGATTTTTGAGAACTTGGGTGAGTCTCACTCATTAGCCTCATCGGCGTCTGTTTTCTCAAGCTCCTCATCGAATTTCACGAGATTTCCAAAAGCAACAGCGGCAAGCTGGACCCAACCACGCACTCCAGCTGCTTGATCGCTCGCCCTCACGGTCTGCGATGAGTTAGGTCGATCACCTTTGCATGCATGTCACTTAAGAACTTGAAGTCACGTTCATTGTCACGCACAAACAGGTTGTTAACCATGTCTTTAAGTAAGTTATCCATTTCTTTTGTAGTAAATTGTGTTGTGGGTAGTGTGTGTCCCCTGACAAAAGTTGTATGAAAATGGAATATATGATGTCCGTTTATATAACCCAAATGGGGTGGGGGGAAAGAGGGGGGTGGGGTGACATGGAGTTTATTTTGAATTGAAGTCTATCTGAATTAATGTGGATAGTCAAGTGGTGAATAGTTGAGTCATGTCAAGTAATTACAGTTGCACATTAGGCCAAGTTTAATTAATGAAGCTTCTGTAGTACTCAACCGATTCCTGGCCACAAGATAACCATTTTGGGCAACTAGTTTCAATTTGGGGGCAACTAAACCAGTTAGACTTTTGTTTAGTTCCAAATGCAACAAAATTTTACGCCCCTTGGGTTAGGAAAATTATTACTTGAGTATGTTGTGTAAATACACGCCATTAAACAGGTTTATGTTGATTAGTTTTTGGTTACATCAACTAACACACATATGCTATTATTAGGTGTACATATACTTTATATTTTATGTAATAATACACTACCATAATATAACTCGAGACTTTTATATCATAAAGTCGAGTAAGTGTCACTTATTTGTGCTATCTTCAATATTGAATGGATATTTTGTAAAAACCCAAATCGGGGATGCACATAAGTAGGACAAACTTTATTAATGAGGAAAGGACGTAATGAAATGATGGTGCTTGCTAGTGGCATGTACTTGAAGGGAACTAGTCCATTAATTTTCAAGTTTAACTATTGCACAAAAAAGGCACAATGAAACTTGTGTCCAACAAGTTAATATTTTTGGGCAAGCACATACATACGATGGGCAACTAAATCATATGTGGCCCAATTAAATCATGAACCTTATGTGCAGTTCTAAATTAAAAGTAATCAAGCTTGGTAGCTAAGTATGTATTTCCTATATCGTATTATATGTGCGGGACACAATGTAAATTAAAATCAGGAAAATAAATTGTTAAAATACGGAAGCAAGCAGATTTATGTAGTTTATTTTTGGTTGGTTCTAGTTAATCTACACATATTTTAGATAATCTGTTGTTGGTTGTGGTATTCCTTTGATGTTACTACTATAGACAAGTAAGTATAACAAATGTTTATGAGAAACTATGTTGTTGGTTGTGGTAAATAAAAATTGGGGTTTAAAATAAGAAGGCGGTTTATTAATGATGAATAGATGTAAGGAAATGATGGTGGTACATAGTGGCATGTACTTGAAGGAACTAGTGTGCACAAAACTCAAAGTCAAGCTGCTACAACACAACACCCAAGAAACTTTGGCCAACAATAAATTTGTTATTGGGCAACTAGACACAAATAATGGGCAACTACTCACAAGCATGGTGTATTGGTGTGCAGTCACAAAGTATAACAAATTATAAGTTTATTTATGTATGTGTTGTCCGTAATTGTATTATATATGTTGGTTATAAGAAGCATGGTGTCAGTCACAAAGTATAACAAACACGTAATAATATGACTGGGTTATAATAAGAAGATACATGTAAGCACTCCCTAACACGGACATACCATCCATGTGACTCATAGTCACACGTGTCGCCGCTATCATAGAATGTTACCACTATTGTAGGTATGTTAAATTGGGCAAGACACCAGTGTTTAATAGTCTTGTTGAGAGGAATAAAAACCTAAAAGAAAATTGGTTGTGTATTAGGATATAGTTAGTCAACGTATAAAATTAATAAAAGTGACGTTTTATTAATGTGGTAAAAGGTAAATACAATAATACAATTGTCGTGTTTGTATGTGTTGTTGACATGGCTTCGGGTGGTAAGCAATATGTTCCTTACGAATGGACGTTTTAGATAATGGAGAACGTTTTCATGCGGTGTTGGGTTTTATAGAAACTACGCTTTTGGGAAACTCATACGCTTATGTAGTTCACGATATGTTGCTCAGCTGTTAACTATTGCTTGTGTTACCATAATGCTAGCTAGGGTAATCAATATCTTCTTTGGGATCGAGCGATTACAAGCTGGAGGGCTCGGTTTTGGAAAGCGACCTTATCTCATGGCGGTGTAAGACGAAACAATTGTGGCCAATTCCACCTTGAAGGTGAGTATGAAGGCTGTTGCGTTCTAGAACTACGTTGAAGGCTCGACTAGTCATTCAAGGCTTTAAATCAACTACTTTTGGATTGTAAATTTCATGCATACTTAGTCTCAAGTCTCAAGATGTTTTTTCAAAACTTTGTAACAAAGGTAGTCTTGCTATTGGAAATCTTAGTACGGCTAGTGTGTATGATTCCTTTGCTTGTTCTTTTGTTAAGTAAGTTATAACGCTAGTGGATATCATGTTTTTGTGGTTGGGTTACACTTATAAGTTATAACTACTATGTTTATGAGCACTAGGATTTTTGGGCTTTCTTCTTTGGACCTTTTAGTGTAAAAAAAAAAATAAAAATAAAAAAAAAATAAATAAATAAATAAATAACATAAAAAAAATAATAATAAGATTGTGTAAAAAAATAATAATAACTTGGTTGGAAGATTGGAGTGCAAAGTTGTTCCAAGCTGCTAGCTTGCATGGAAAAACTGCTAGTGTTACGAAAACTCTTGCTAGTTAGGTTATCATGAGGATACCATGAAACTTATACAGGAATTGACGGATAAATGTACTACAATGGAGTCTAAGATCACGGCATACAACAAATAACCTCTTCTCGGGATGACACAATCGAAAGTTGCGGACTGAGGGTAAGAGGTTCGGAGGCGACAAAGGAGGCCAAGGGTTATGAGATGTAAAAGATATTGTTGATTTTGAAACTCCTTTAGCGATCAAGGATAAGCTTCAAAGGAGAAAGAAGAGAATGGCGAGATAGGTCAAAAGCGCCGATTATGGTTGATTCGAGATGGAGCATCTGATTCTAGCACTTTGGAAGCACCGTCCAAAAAGGTATTTTGTGCCTAAGAAGAAACTTGATGATTTGGATTGTAAATATCAAATTTAGGGAGGATTGTTTGGTTTTTGGTTACATTGGACGAATTATTCAAAGTATGCATCAAATAGCATCTTTTAACGAAACCACGGCTAGTGGGAATGGAAGAAGCGATGATAGATCAAAAGTTGTGGATAAAGTTTGTGAGTATCAAGTTTGTTAATACGTAAAGGAAAGTTGATGATTTGAGGGCAAATATCAAGTTTGTTCATACTTTAAAAGATGTCGTTTTAAAGTTCCTTTCATCAACTACCGATTATTGAGTGACCGTAAACCGTAAAAATAGCGAGAAATGAAAAGTAAATGTATTACATTCAACATCATTCCGGGCATGGGATACCTCGTCCGTCTGCATAAAACACGGGCATGCCATTTTGAAGAAGAATATGAACAAAGTAACTACTAACCATCGCCCGATTAGCATTACGAGGTCGTACGTGCCACATGTAGTCAACCCATAGGTCTATATCTTTGCGCATTTGCCGCAAATAAAATACCAATTTAAGAAATGGTGAAAATCAAATACGAGGTAAAAAGAAAAAGTGAATAAGAATGTGTATATAAACTAACCTCCTCGGTTAGCCAACCTTTTCTAGCGGTCTAAGCAAACTAATCGAAGCCGAAATTTTGGTCTATAGTATAATCATCGACCATGGAAATTTACACCGTAGTCTATCGGGATCACAGAGGAATTCTTCAATCTCATCGAGACGACCAAAGAGTTTCGACGAGAATGAAACCATCTACTTAGATCCTACAAAGCGACTTCAATTTATTAGTTTGTGAGCATTATTGATAACCAAGTATATTGACAAGTTCGTAAAAGTATCACAATACCTCTACCCAAGGTTTCACTCTGTTAAGCTCCTCGGCAATAGTTGGGTCGTTCATGTTAGGACCGTGTTTTTTTATTTATGCCGTTTAACTTGCAGTTGTTTTGTGGCGAAAGCAGGTTCCATGAGAATCCTCTTGTCGGGTGGTAACCGACTTAAAGCCTTTGAAAATGTGGCGAATTCATAAGCAGCGTCGTTTTTCTTCTTCTCCTCCTCCAACTTCAACATGTCGACTTCTTCCAACCGCAACCTATTAGCCTCTTCCGACCTTAAGATGTTGGCCTCGACATTCATCTTCTCTTCTTCAGCTGTAACCTTTCTTCCTGCCTTGCGCCAATCTCAATTCCTCTAAAAGGAGATACTCACGGAGCAGACTAGCGATTACATGTGTATATAACGGCCATACAACTAAATGCGAAGAAGAAATATTAACATGAGCAACGTCGCGTCATTATTCCGCAAGTCGATCGGTTTGAGATAAATGTTGTTAAGTGAATCGGAAAAAGCGGTCCTTGTGTTTGGAAAATGTGACTCAAAATCAAGTTTGTCTGTAAAAAATATGCATGAAATTTCTAAAATTAAACAATGGCAATGAGAAATAACTATAGATTAGTTGAAAAGTATACCGAAGACCCTTGATTACATCATGTGCAAGAACATGTGAAGGTTTAAGTGTTAGAAAATTCCGGCGGTCATGTTATAAAAAGTGAATCTACTATTCTTATATTATAATGAATATAAAGAGAACACGAATAATACACTCAAGTTTAAAAACTTGGCGATTCGAGACCGGCAATTACATGATCCTTAAGGCTTTTGTTGGAACTACTTCCACTCTTGCATTGTTTTGAATTTACTTTCAAACCGGTTTCGCACGTTAGTGACTTTTCGACCTCGAAAAGTAGGTATCGACAAAGGTGTGTTGGGTCTGACCGTGATGCAGGAGCGTAGTCATTGAAAAATCTTGGCTATCTATCCACCATGCAGATTGGAACTCATGTATAGTAGGTCTCAGATCAGTAATTGTAGTTGAATCCTAAAGTTCAGTAATGGTTCCAAAAAAAATATATGGTTTAGTTAATTACTTTGAGATACATACGACACCATTTTATAAGGGATTCGTAATTAAAGTCATAAACTGAAAGATTGGAGTGCAAATAATATTTCCACTGCTAGCTTGCTTGAAAACACTGCTAGTTGTGGGCAATCTTTGCTAGTTAGTTTCGATGATTGTGGAAACTATAGGGGCATTTTGTAACTTTTGGTGATAACATATTTATTCCCCAAATCCTCTTGAGGCGAGGCGGTGGAAATGTAAGTACGACCCGACCAATGGCAACTCTAATGTGGAGAGTTCTTTGCAATTCAACACGGTGGAGAATCCCGAGACAACTGGCTAATTTGGGGACATGGATGTTCGAGGCTAGGTCGATGCAATGTTAGACACATCCTATGATCACACTGTCGGAGCGGGTAACACAGCTCGAATAGATGAGGGTAGTTTGGAACACCAACATGATTTGACTAATGGCTTTCTACATGATGACAATTCCAATGATCCACTTCTAGGACCGGGTTACACAGTCAAGGTGGTGAGGATACTATGAAACTCAATCTTGAATTGGCGGATATATTCACAACTATGGAGTCAAAGATCCTTGGTCTTCAAAATTTGACAACTACTCATGTTTGAAACAATCGGGAGGTTGAAGCACGGGGGTAAGTGTTTTGGAGAGACTAAGAAGGCAGCGGTTCAATGCATTCGGAAAGTGAAGAAAATGGGAAAGAAAGCAAGCTGCGATGGGATTCAAAGTTTAGAGGATGCATCCAAATAGGGAGGTGAGAGTACAAATTCGAGGCAAGGCATGGAAGGTAAAAAAGCGATCTTGGATGATTCTTTAAAGGTGCGAGTTGAAGAAAAGGAGAAGGAAGTGGTGCGAGGCAATCGGTGCGGTGTTCTTTGCATCCGTGATAGTATTGAAGTAACCCTCTTTGCAACAAGCTTCTTTGGTATTATTATAGCTTGCCAATTCAGACGTTTCAAGTCCGAGGCAACCTCTGCTACAATTATAAGCACCACAATAACACCAGCACCAAAACCAAAAAGGCTGAGAATGAGGTTGCCATACAATTGCTCAACCTAAAGCAATCTGACCCTATCCCTGCACACAAACCTATTGCTAAGAGTCTAAAGATTGGTGAAGCTGTGGAGAAAGGTGTAGTTACTGAACCTGATATTGGAAAGGGTATAGGGACTGCAGAGCCAACATTGAAGTTTAAAAGTAGAGAGGAGCAGATAGCTTATGATGGAGAATTTTATAAAAGATTATATATGGAACTAAATGCTAAAGAAATTGCTAAAGAAAAGGAAAGGGCCGTGCAGGAAGAAGCCTCTGAACAAGCTGTAGAAGAGTGGAAAAAGCAACAGAGGTATTTTCAACCGTCTATGAGAAAATTAAGACAGAGATACCTATGAAGTGCATGTTTGAGCCCAATCCAGAAGATAAATGTTGGGAAGCTTGCGTGGTTGAAGAATGGATGTTGTATGCTTATCCAAGAGTACATCTTGTTAAGACTTGAGAGAAAATCTACATCTTTGGTTGTGAGAGATTACCCTTTAATGAAGGCGTAGCAGACGGATGTTGGAAGTTAACCTTAATTTGCGGTGTACAAAATCAACTCATCAATTGTTCATCCACTGCTGAGAAAGATTGAGAAGATTGCTGATTATGAAATTCCTTTGGCCATCAAAGGCAAGCCTCAAGGTAGAATGAAAAGAAAGGCAGACATATCAAAAGCATTTGATGAACAATCTGAGTCTGATAAGGTATAGTGGGCTTAGATAGGTGGAAATGGAACATCTAATTTTCTGTGTAGGTTTACTTTTTTTACTTATAAACAATAAATAAATAACAACAAAGTTTAAGCGGCTTACGTTTGAAAAAAGGTTCGAACGATCGAGTTCTTTTAAAGATGGACTTCCTAGACCATGCAAGTGCTCTTGGTATCACATTTGGATGTTTAATCCACCAAGCATGAGATTTTTCAAGCGACTCGAGGATCCGCACCTATGAGAATAAAAAATAATAATAATAAAAAAAAAAAAAAAAAAAATAAACTTTTAAATATACAAATCGGTAAAAATGTTAAGTTGGAAAATGGATACAGAAACCCAAACACAAATCCAGACGGTGTGTATGTCGGACAATGCTTTGGATCTTTCTTCAATCTTAAAGGTGGTCATCCGTGTGCTTATCAAATACATTATGAAGTTGGTCGTATAAATGAGTCCAAATATGCTCACCCATGGAAAAGCATTCCAATCATCTAGATTATCAACTAACCTCATCGGTGTATCATCCAAATCGCATGTCAACAAACGACCCATAAAGATCACCTCTAAGGCTAACAAAAGACAAAGGCGTACATCGTCTTCATCGGATATCTGTCGAAACCGCTCTTCATCCTCGATAACACCAATAACATCTAAGTTGGTTAGAATATACCCTTGCTTGTCGGAAATACCATTACGAAAATTTAGAGAACCGGATGTATACAACCCAAAGCTTACAGATCAAACCGCAGGCCGGTCATTAGACAAAACTCACGACGACCAAAATGTAAAGCATGCCCTTCAATGTAAAAATGAAGGGCATATCATAGTGAGAATCGTCGATTGTATCTTGTTTCCTTAGCATATAATCTATGATGTCGTTTCATGTTCAAAAACAAGAGATCAATCCATCTTCCAAGCGGTATTCCTAAACAAGATCGGCGTTTTCGTCTAACTTTGCTTTATCAACCAAAAGTAGTTCGGTTCTTGGTAATGATTAACTTAGCTTCATAGTCCTAAAAGGGTCAACAAAACAACAATTTAACTCGGACCATGGATGGAATCTATACCAACGTCGTAAACAATTGCGTGAGCGATGCATATAAACCACTCCTTATTAGTCTGAGTGCCACTAAAATTTTTAATGAACGGGTTATTACATACCTAACTAACGACATCTAACGTATTATACCCTACATAATTACGAATTAGACAGACATAAAAAAGGAGCAATGGATTATAGAATGGAATTAACACCTATATAACAAAGGTATTAATCGAATAACAACAACGATTTGTTAAAGCATATAACCAATTGGAAATAAATAATATATAATAAACAACGAGCAAAATATTTACGTACCATATTTGGCCACATTTTTTAAACAAACTTGATCAATCCAATGTGGTTTGCACTCAACCTTTGTAGCTTTCTAGTGGTGACATAGCCGACGATACAAGGAAGAGAGGGCGGCGAAGAAGGCGGTCTAATTTGTGAAAACAAGTAAGTAAGAATGTTTTTATGCGAGAAGCAAAAACAGAGAAAAACGGTAACTATGAATGGTTTTGTGCGAGTGGGTAATTGATTTTGAATAGATATTTACTGTACTTTCACTATTGAAAAGTGTACTTTCTATGTAATGTGAAATGACGAAACAACCCTTATCAAAATATACGGTTGCCCAACGATTTTTAGTTTCCCAAAAAACAATACCTTACACATACGGGACACTTGTCACAATGTCGATGAGTTGCCCAATGAAAGCGGTTGCCCTCGGTCCATTTTCAAATAAAAAAAAGTGGTCCGGAAAGTGACTAGCCTCAGGGCGCGTGATCTATTTGCATCATTTTCCCTTTGATTTATTATTAGAAAGGATTTATTTTTAGATTAAGATAACCTATATTTATATACCTAGACTTTAGACGGAAGAGAGACACGTATGCAAGAAGGTTTCCTAATGAAGCTATGTTTATCACTAAAGCATATGTTAAAAACTAATTAAATATAACCATATAGGTTCCTGTGCAAGCATACTCATTCTAAGCTAATGTTATTTAGAGATGAATTTTAAGAAAGTCATACCTCTAGTGAAATTATGAGTATCCTTTTCTTTTGACAAGAAAATGTCAATAGACAACTCTGGTTCCCTCGAGATCTAGGTGGTGGTTTAAGATACCTTCTTAGGAAAGGTAATCTTGTTACCAAGGAATTCCTACAGCTTGATTAAAATGAGCTTAACTAAACAAAATGACAAGAGAGGTTAGTACATTTTTGTAAGATAAAATAAGAAAGAAAAAATATGATGTTGTCATCTAATCAACATCCTAAAAAAGTGTTTTTAAGACATGGTGTTTGTTTTTGTAAAAGCCTTCTATGTAGGTTTCAATCATACACGGATCGTGTCAAGTTTTTAAAGTACAATATACTCTAAAAACTTGGTAATGAAGCTCGGTACCAATTGTGGAAAACTAGAAGGGGTTGAATAGTTTCTGGAATTAAAACTTCGTTTTAAACTATTTAGATCGACTTATGTCAATCTATTAAATGTGTGTGTTGGATGTTGATAGATAAAATATATAAATAAGTAGTGCAAAGATAAAGAGTAAGAAGCACAAAACCAAAAGCAGTATTTATAGTGGTTCATTCTGAGGACACCTTCCTTGACCTACTCACTCCCCGAGTCACCTACTCGAGAGTTCGTAATCACTACACAACACAAGCTCCTTGTGGCGGAGAAGCCTTCTGGCGTCGCCTACTCTTTATCGGTACAAGGCTAGACACGGGTTCTTCCACGGTAGAACCAAACCTATCACAGCGTCGCCTACACTTTATCCAGGTACAAGGCTGAATACCGAGTTCCATTACAAAGGAGGAACTACTACCCAACACTACACAACACCATCCAAATGGAGATCCACTCCTTATTACAACATCAACAAGGATATCAATATCCTTTGACCCAAACTAATCTATCTTGTACATCGATGCACCATATCGAATGTACACCCTAGGCACCTTTCACTAATGCCTTTGACACGACACCTAGACCCTTCACTAATGCCTTCAACGCGAACCTTCGACACCCTTCACTAATGCCTTTGACATGGATCTTCGGCACCTTTCACTAATTCCTTTGACATGGATCTTCGGCACCTTTCACTAATGCCTTCGACTTGACCCTTTAGACATCTTTCACCTATGTCTTCAACACAACACTTCTAATGAGAAAGGAAAGAACTATCAACAAGATAACATCAATAGTCTTGATGATGACGAAGCTTGGCAACTCATGGACTTGAGCTTGCTCGACTTCAAGAGGTGGTGATCTTGCCTTTAAGAGGAACCTAGAGAATCACAAAAACATAAAACTACATAGAAAGATCCTTTGGATCTGAGGTTAGAGAGTTTACAAAACTAAGAGAGAATGTGTGTGAAAGGGGTTTTTTACAATGAAGAAATGGCTCTCTATTTATAGACAAAAAGCACTACTGTTCCCCGGATCCCATGGATCCCTTACATGAGGGATCCGTCCAGTGTAATCTGGGGGATCCGTAGGACGCTCCTCCTAAATGGGTTATGGGTCATGGATCATGGGTCATGGGTTATGGACTTTGGATCATGGGTATCCAAATAGATTCAATGTGTCTAGAAGATGCAATGCATCTAGTCAATGGGTCATGGGTTAGCTCCATGGGTTATGGATACTACCTAACATGACTTCATGCATGATGTCATGCAATAGGTCATGGTTATGGATCATGCTCCATGGGTATGGGTCATGGATGTTAGGAATTAGAAAATTCCATAGTGAAGTGTCGGTCACCCCAAATATTATCTAGCATAAGTTAGCTCGTAGACATATCATTAGTTACGTTATTTGTTAGTTTATTAGTTAGTTATTAGCGTAGTTTAGTTTAGTGCATCACCGTGGAGGAAGGACGGGTCTTTACCCGGCTGTATGCACGATCCACGATCCGATGGGAGGGCGTATTGTTTGTAGTATAAATACCCCTTCCATCCATGGAAGGGGTGTGGCTTCTTTGAATAAACCTTTCACTTTTACAAAGCAACTCTCTTCAAGGAACCTCCTCTCAACTCTCTTCATCTCTCTAATGTCTTTCTTGTATAATCATTGTCCTAGACCACCCGAATCATCATACAACATAATATTCACGATCCAACAATTGGCATCAGAGCCCAGGTTGTGTTGTTTGCGTTGATTCTCGTGGTTTATTTCATGGTTTTATGCGGTTTGTTCATTATTTGATGCGGCTTGTGTTGTCGATGTGGTTTCTTATTATTGGTCAAATCTTGCACTGTGGTTGTTATGGTATTTTAATATCACTTATTTGGTCCTGATATTGGTTTGTGGGCTTGTTGTAGCAAAACTGGTTTTACAAGTGATGTTCTGTGGTGTTAAAACATGTCTTATGTTGCTGCTTTTATGATGTGTTAATCGGTTTTGTTGCTGCTGGATATGCTTATTGAATATACTTTTAGTTTTCTGGTGACTCTGCAGATTCATATATGCTATTTATGGTCATGTTCTTCGAAAAGAGTTGGTACTAATCATGCGAGTTGTCTGTTTGTAAAGGATGCGAGTTGGTAAAGTAATAAGCGAGTTGTGTTTGAGCCTTATCTTTAACACGCATTTTTGAATGCGAGTTGCCTTATTCTTACATGCGAGTTGGTCAGGTTATGTTGACTTTCTTTTGAGCGAGTTGCACTCTGCTATTGAGCGAGTTGCTATTGATTTAATGTCAATAGCGAGTCGTTATCTTTGTCGGATACTATGAACTTTAAGCGAGTTCTTTCATTGCGAGTTGGGTTAGCGAGTTGAGTTAGCGAGTTGACTCATGTCTAAGATATGTTAGGACTTGGCCCGAACAAGGCCTAGCGACTTAAACCTAGAAACTTGACTCAAATGATGAAAAGACTTGACTGAAAGAGATGAAAAAGCTCATGACCACAACCACAATATATCTTAAACCAAAACACCATGTCGCGACCTCAAGACTAACCAACGGTCCATGACTAAACCGTCATCAACATATCATCTCACCAAAAACAACAAGACACTTTAAAATATCTTCCTACATCATCTATCTCATTCATATCCAAGGCTCGACACTTTAACAAGACAATCACAAGACACGACATGAATAAAAACTAGATCTCAGAATGGTTCATTGTGCCTCGAAAATCTTTATAAGATCTTGTTTACTCGAACCCTCTCATCACAGATCCTATTTGAAATCATAACCTCAAAAATATTCGAATATCATTAAGAGATTTAACAACTTGTGTCAAAACCTCTTATAATATATTCGGTTTTTTAAAAGTAAATGATAAGGCCTCTTAAAGATCTCAGATTATTTGTGTTCTTACTATCAATTGGACCATACATGATCTCTAACACAAACTTCTCCATCATTGATCTATTTCATGTATTCATCTCCGAACATAAAAGAGATGATTTCAACAAGTTTGTTAAATCATTTCGTTGTTTCGTTAATTGGAAAGGAAAGACAAGTAATTTGAAAAAACCACTCAATGATATACCTACCTTGTGCCTTGGTTTTAATTCGAAACAGATCCTTGCGTCACGCCATCCCTGTGGCCATCACAACCCTCGAACCATCCCTGTGGCGAGGCTATGTGAGATGATGTTTTGGAGATGCCACGTTTTTTTGGTTTAAAGGAGGCGGATCTTTTGAGAGAACTAATAGGGTTTGATTTGTGTGTCTCCTTGGTATGGCGTTTGATTTTGGTGAGTAACAATAGGATTTGTGAATATTGTATCTGTGATTTAGGAAGTGATCATCATGGGGGCGGATTTGTTTCAGAGGACTCTTAGGGTTTGATACTCTAATTTTTAGGGTTATGAGTGTGTAGTGGCAACTTTATACTCCCCGAAATATTAGGGTACCGTTTCTTGTGGGCCTTGGATAGGATACTTTAATATCTGATTGGCATGAGTGGTATTTGATGGGCCGAATACTCATTTGGGCTTAAACGGATCTGGGATGGATCGGATTTACGAGTTCTATAAGGGAAGGTGATTTATGGTTGTATCCAAGTGGATCAGTAATATTAATGGTGGCCCGTGAGGTGATTAATGATATACGGACTGACATCTGTTGGAAAATGGGCCTAAGAAATTTATGAACCGTGGATTTAGAGTATTGACGGTTGATTTGTTTTGAACCGTGTCGAGATTGACCTTGATTAATTTAACCAGAATAAGCATAATTGGACATGGGACTTCTAAAGCTTAAATTGATCAGGTTTCGTCATTATATTGGATCTGGTTTGGTACTTTGGTTTATGCATTTTCACGGAGAATATTTTGTCACCGCTCGAATTGATATTTGAACAAGGTTGACTACGGGGTTGTTTGTTTGGTATTTCTTATTTGGATTTGAAGTGAGGTTTTTCCAGGCGCGTTTGCTTATTTCATTTTCTTTCTTTCTACCCTTCCGCGAAGATGACTTGTTTGGGCGTTCATAGAGTGTGATAAAGACTTGGCTATTTAATTACGTTTGTGATTCTTTCTCATTTAACCCACAACGTAACTATCACTTCGGTGTCTCACTCAGTTGAGAATGTCAAGAGGTTTTGTATATTGGGTACACCGTTTCTTCTTCACAAGGATTAGTACAAGTTTAAGTAACAAATCTGGGGAATTTCACTTCATGATCAAGTTTGGCATATCGGGTTTACTTCTCCATGTTGTCACTGCAATTGCCGACAGAATGCGTGAATGATGTGTTTACCAAAGTGTTGATTGGATGGTTGATGATGTTATTGATGTTGGATTATGAACCGTTGATGAACCGCTGCATATTACCCTAAAACAGATATTCACCGATACCAAAGTTGTCATAACTCATTCAAGCTGACACTGTTTACGGTTTTGTCTTGATTTTGTAAAATCCCGCGAAAGAACCTATTTCTCGGTTTAAATCATAGACTTGTAAAATCCCGTGACAATGAAAACATCCTGGTAATAGTAAAGTGCATTTCCGGATCTATCTTACGGTTTATTCTTGGTTTTGTAAAATCCCGAGAAATAAACTATTTCTCGGTTTAAACCATAGAGTTGTAAAATCCCGTAATGATGGAACCATCCTGGAGAAAGGGAAAGTGTAAATCTTATTTAATGCTGGTGCTACGGTTTCTAGTTCGAAGAAGGGATAAAAGGGTGTACTTCATGAATTGGGTGATTGTTTGATTTTTCTTCATGGCAGTTTGGTTATTACATGGTTTTACGGGGTTATGTGCTTCTAAGCATGATCGGGATGAAACCATTATCAAAGTTCGTTTAAATGTCCAAGAAGGCTATATTTGAGCAGTTAACCAGAAAAAGTGACAACGACGTTAATTCAGTATTATTTATTTGAGGTTGAAGTGAATTATCATGGGCGAGTGTACTTAGTATGTGAAGGTATCGGGGATGGTTGGATGAAGATTCTTCATGATCCTTGTTCGAACTTATTATAAAAAACGAAGACTTGGAAATCTAGTTATTGTTGGGTGTATTTTACCTTTTCTTTTACCACTTGGGGGGAATTGGGCTCATACCACCTCAAAATAACTATCACTTTAAGGAGTTACGTTGTAGTGCTCAGTGTCACATTCAATTGTGGATTCTCAAGAGGTGATGTACGTCTATTACTTGATGGTTGGTTGGTTGAAGAGTATAGAGTACATAGAGAGTACTTAGAGATGCTAATGGAAATCGGCACCGCTCTTTGTTACATTTGTGCAAGAATAAGTCACGAGTTCGGGTTAGTTTACTTGTGGTCAAATTCATCATATTGGGTTTCTCCATCACCGTCACGACAAATAGCCTCTGAGAAGGATAATGGGGTTGATTACAAGTTTGCCAAGTAGATGAAAAGAGAGATTTATGGCGATACATTCACATCGATTCAGGGCCTCGTTCCTCAAAGAAAAGAAAATGTGCGTGTCGATTGCACTTTATCTTACGAAGAAGAGAAATCTTCTCATTATGACCATTCTCATCAACATGCTTCATACTTTTTCCATGCGCTTGATCATCAAGTGAACCGAGACTCTTGTTGATTGTTTTCCGATTCCACTTTCTCAACTATAATGACGATGGCGACATCACGTGCTAATTTTGCGGGGAGAAGTGTGAATAGACTACATTTGGATAATGTTCACTTGTTTAATCAAGAATGGCATCTCCGTATGCAATTCTTGAGGGAGAAAAAGTGTGAATTTTTCAGCAGATGATTGATGTTTGAGAATATAAATGGTCATACGACTCTAAACTCATGTAAGAACCGAGCCTCTTCTTATCGGGTCATCTTCACATGGAGTTTTCTCTTCAAGAGCCGTTGGTTGACATCTTCACTCGGATTGATGAGTTTATCGACAAAGTGCTTCAGGTTAATGCTTCACATATACATCCGCATGATGATTCCGAACAATCTCTGTTCTTGTTTGATGTGATTGGTAGTTTGGTGTTACCATCTTATGTGTTCGCTATGATGCGATTCTCGATTTCCTTGATGAACATCTTTACATTCTTGTTTGATTGGGAGGATTTTAGTTAAGGGATTTGCGATGTAAGTTAATTGGGATGCTTTTTGGTGGGATGCTTTTTGGTGTGAGTTGAAGATGTTAACTATCTATTCCCCAATTGGACAATCTTGAAAAAGGTCGAGTCTCGATCTATTCTACATTTTCTGCGCATGTTAGAAGACTAAAGACGAGTTGCATTTGATAATCCAAAGACTTCTTCTTAATTCAAGCATTCATCATAAAGATTGTCGGTTTAGGGGAGAGCACTAATTGGGGGAGAGTGATATGTCGAATTTAATCCCCAATTAGACTTGCTCACATTATTTAGCATGTTGATTCTCACAAAGACTTCAAGCGATCTTCTCAACAGATTTCAAGTATTTGGGCTTATAATGTTTTGCTTATTCTGAAGTGTCAAAACCAGCAAGGGGGAAGGAGAATCACATCTAAACACAAAGCGCGAGTAAACTTGATGAGCTTAATACTTCTAAGTAATTGAAGATATCCCGGGAAAACAAATGTCATGACCGCAGAGAAACTCAAGGTTTTACTCATCAAGGCGTTTAGTGTTCTTATTCCAACTATGTGGGGGAAGAGATGTTAGAGAAAGTTTCTAAAGATAAAAGAGGTACACAAGTACGACATATTCAGGGGAGATAAATGCGTAACATAAGTGAGGTGTTATCGATTATTCTCGTTGGGAATGTGTGTTCTTGATTCTTGAGCTTCATACACATTCATCGGGACGAAAGATGTGAACATAGGGAGGTGTTCTTCATTACCCTCATGATGTGTATTCGGAGAGTTCTTGGATATTGGTGTACTTGGGTTCTTGAGCTTCATACACGTTTATCGGGGAAGAAAAATGTGAACATGGGAAGGTGTTCTTCATTCCCTCATGAAGTGTATTGGGAGAGTTCTTGAGCATTATTCTAAGAGGCGGTTGCATCATTTCAACTACATTGGGGAAGTGTTCTCTTGACACCTTTTGGAATGGATCGTTTCGGACTTGGTGGAAAGGAAATTTGAGAAGATTATTTAAATGTGGGATGATACGTTCTCGATCTATTTTGATGATATAACCCGAGCGGAGAATCTCGATTATCGTTCTTAAAAGGAGCAGAGGGATTTATGGTAAATGGTGTGCTTTTATGTGCACCTGGCTATGACAAGCTTGAAATAGAGCTTGAATATGCTCATCCAAAGGATTTTCGGTTTGGGGGAAGGCCAAAGTCTCACTTCGGATGGTTCAATTTCTTTCTTCAATGCAAGAGCCTCGAAGCTTTGGTGGTGAAAGTTTTAGGGATGATCACTTCTATCTTCTACAACGGGGCTGCTCGATATCCTTATCTCGGTACTCGTATCATCATCTTCTTTTACTATATCATCTACTCTATCTTTGTAAATATTTTTCAAAAACCAAAATACAAAAATATAAAACCAACAAAAAGAAAATAGAAAAATATAAAATCAACAAAAACCCATAAAAATCAGAAAATTTAAAAAATACCAAAAATATGTTTTCTCAAGACATGTCTTCTGGTATCGATAACATCTAAGGTCTTAGAAATGTCATTCAATAATGGCACGGGACTTTAGATGAAGTTCGAGCAGGAGGTGTAAATATTTCTTTCTAAACATGTCTCAAAATATGGCTTGCAGTTACTTCAAACTGTGACCCGTGCTTAAACAATGGCTTGCTATTATTTCTGATAGCAACCCGCTCTTTAAAGGAAGGAAAGTGTTGCGCTAAACAATTTTTCAAATATTTCGTGCACTTATCCTAAAACAATTTGAGGAAAGTATGTCGAAGGACTGCTGTTCCTACACAAATGTTTTTCCGTCTAAAATTCTTCAGGAAAATATTTGTTGTTTTTCAAAAATGGTGGAAAATGAGTTGCTTGAAAATCAATCAAATTCAGAGTTTTTCGTTAAAATTGAAAACTCAATCAATGACTTCAGCGCTTTTAAACTTTTCATAAAATGAGTCATTGATTGAGGGGGAGAATGTTTTCAAATTTATATCATCTAACGAGCTTTCTTAATTATCCTACGTGCTTAATTAAAAATGATATTTGCCTATGTCGAAAGACTAGGAATTTAGGATATGATTGTTAGGTTTAGATGATTAGAGTTTGATTAACACATAAACCCCATGCCAAATATGATCTGATTGATATGTTGCATTGACTTTTATTAGTCGATTGCTGTTCGGGTGATGTCGACCACCATATATCTGTGTGTGTGTTCACTAACGTATGCAGGTATATTGGTATAAAAGAATGTTCCCGATCCGGATCCCACAATTAAAGATGATTGGATGCCGAAAGGAAAGGGTAACTATTCTTGGGTTGACAAATGAAAAACGAGCTTAATTGGACTTCTATGAGAGTTGGCATAAATGCAACGTAAGAGGTCTCCTCGCATCAAGATGGTTTTCTTCAAAGTGATTGAAGAAACGGAGCTTAATTTGACCTCGTTGGCATTCAAATGCAACGTAAGAAGAAGTCTCACCGCATCTCGCAGATGGTTTTCTTCCAATCCCTACAAAGAACAAAAAGCTAAGCATTTCAACCACCCAACGTATCTTTGTGCGGGATAATTGTGATTATACCATTTTCTTTAAACAATTTTAACTAATATTGTTTTGAAAATGGAAAATATTTGTTTTGAAAATAAATTGGACTTAATTTTGAAAATCACCGGACTTCATTTTTATCAAAACCTAAGTCACTCAATCAACGACTACGGTCATCGATTGAGGGGGAGAGTGATTTAAAATAAATTATTTTCAATCAATATTGCTTCATAAAAGTCCGGATTGTACAATTTAAGTGGTGATCTAAAGATTTAATGTTATGTCATGGTATGATTTTTTCTTTAGAATCAAGGTCTTTCAAAATGAAATTTTTTCTGTTCTTGTTTGATTGTGAAATTGTTTTGTTTTACTTAAAAGATCTCTTAAAAACTATCATACCTTACACTAACAATCTTTAATGTCTTAAAATGATCCTTATCTCGTTATCTTTCAAAATTGAATCTTGCCACGTCTTTCCCCAAATTTTTCTAAATGATTTAATCGGTTGGGATCACAAATCTCAAATGGTTTGATATTTCGATCGGGTAGAGATCGTGATTTAAATCTCAAATGCTTTTAAATGGAATTGGTTTTAGTCCTTTAAAGGCACTCCCGCCTCCATGTATCAAACGATTTCAATATACATAATGCACATGTTGAGGAGGAGGATTTATCCAAAAACCAGATGAGTATTTAAACAAGGCCACATTTTCTCCCATGTTTTCTAAACCTAATTAAATCACTTGGGATCCAAAATCTCAAAGGGCTTGATATTTTTGATCGGGGGAGAATTTGTGATTTAATAATGAAATTTGATAATAGTTGATCGTTTTGATTCAATTGTGCAGGCTGCTCTCTCATATGTGCTAAACGCTTTCGAATCTCGAAGCATATATTGAGGGGGGGCATTTTAAAAGAAAAGAAACTATCGAGGTGCAAATGCTTTATGTTTTAACATAAAGTACCTTGATTGAGTTTTTTAAATGGTTTCTTAATGGCTTGTGTGATCGTAAATGTGCTTCAAAAGAACTCTTGCCTCTATGTGATAAAATGATTTCAAATATCCTACGCACATATTGAGGGGGAGAATTTACCAAGAAAATCAAATGGCTTTTTCTATGAAAATTGTGATCATGAAATTATTTCAAAGAAATTATTTCAAAGAACTCTTGCCTCCATGTGCCAAACAATTTCAATATCATATGCACATGTTGAGGGGGAGCATTTCTAAAATGATCAAAACTATTAAGGCACAAAATGCTTTGATCTCGTATCACAAGTACCTTGATTGTTTTTCCAAATGATTTTTCGATTGGTTTCATGAAGGAAAGAACAATACCGAAAGACCCACCAATTTACTATATGCATGGTGTTATAAGGATGGTTAGGTTAGGTATTCGTTCCCACGATCCCGCCGTGAACGGAGGGATCTACCGAGGACAATCCACTAGATAGTGTAGAGTCCTTAGGTATATTGGAAAAGGGAGAAAAGTGAGATATGGGAAGAGTGCGGATGAGATAGAGCTAGAATCGGAATAAACCCAACAAGGTTCTAGTAATGAAGTCTTGGTAAGCTTCAAGGGGTTGAAGAATGAAAAAGAAATGAAATGAGAAAAGGGTGAAAAGAAATAGCCCTCCAATAATTCAACCTTAGGGCGGACACGGGTTCAATACATATGCTACTAAGTGGTTACTAAGGTAACACCGGTATTGAAGACAAGACGTCATGGACCCGATGGACGATCGCACTAAACTTCCCAAGCTACTCAAGTTCCTCTTAAAAGGCTTGTTTCATTCTCACGGGAACCGACATAATCTATCGACTTTCTCTTAGAGTTGTTGATATTGAAGAAGGAGACCCTCTCCTAGTCTCCGCATAGGAACCAAATGTGCACTATTGAGTCTAGAGCCAAGAGATCATCCACAATATCTCGTTAGGACACAAAATTAATGAAGACTTGTTTGCACACAATGTGGAAAGTAAGTATATATTAAGAGTCCCACGATTATCCTTGTGGTATTGCCGAACATCCGAGTGATATGTAACAATATTCACAATGAAGATGGAAATCCTTCTAGGCCAACATCAAACAAGCTCTTGGTGGAGGCATGTGAGATCTTCTCGTAAGATCAAGCTTGTGACAATCGGATAGAAATAATGGGCGATTCACTTGTGAATCAACCTTGGTCCAGAATGGAATTGACGATTACTTTTGGAAAACCGCTCGATGTGCAAACCTTCTTTCTTTAGCACGTTGAATGTGTATTCATTTCAAATTCAAAAGGTATCTCTCGATTGTAAAAATACTTTTGGAAAAACCGCTCGATGTGCAAATCTTCTTTCTCTAGCACTTCGAATGTGTACTCTTTCAAATAAAAAGGTATTTTGATTGAAAATTGATCTTCTCATAAAACCTTCGTCAGATTGCAAAACTCTTTATCTTAAGCAATACGCGATTGTTTTTCAAATCATTTTCTTTCAATCAAGAAATCTCAATTTGTGGTTCACTCACTCCGTGTTGTCTTCTTTGAGGCGTTCGGTTTGAGAACAACTAGAACAACTGAAACCCGTCAAGGAGATTCTTAGGAATCCTACGATCACAGCGGTGCTTTCTTGATCAACGAGGAACCGTGGGCGTGTACCTCAATTCGGAAAGTGATCAAAGACACTTTCGTGTGTTTTATTGCTAGCTTGTTTGCGGTACATTTGGACGGTTGCAACCGATCGAATTGAGGAGTCATTCCAAAGCCGCATGCTCACGGCATCCACACTTAATTGAAGAAATCATAAGCGGTGCATATCTACATAACATGGTTACGATATTTTTATACTATGCTACGCTACGCCGCGAAATATCATGAACCAAGAAGGCTTCCGCTACTCGATGGAAAGATGTCATGATTCAAAAGTGTGAGCATGTCGGTTCGAAAGTCACAACTTCAAATGATGGCAACACAATAAAGGGTGATCCAGAGATTTAATGTGGGTGATGATCTCAATGAAAGCTCAAGATCATCAAAGATGTGGATCGATTAAAGGCCTCCACTAAAAGTACAAATCTATCACGGACTTTGAAGTTGCACTACTTATGCACAAAGATTGCGAAAGTGAAGAATTAAAGTCTGAGCTCAAGGCGAAGATAAAATAGAATGCTAGGATTCGAAATGTAAAACATGGGGTGACCTCCCTTAGGGGAGATTGTTAGAATTAGAAAATTCCATAGTGAAGTGTCGGTCACCCCAAATATTATCTAGCATAAGTTAGCTCGTAGACATATCATTAATTACGTTATTTGTTAGTTTATTAGTTAGTTATTAGCGTAGTTTAGTTTAGTGCATCACCGTGGAGGAAGGACGGGTCTTTACCCACTGTATGCCTGATCCACAGTCCGATAGGAGGACGTATTGTTTGTAAGTATAAATACCCCTTCCATCCATGGAAAGGGTGTGGCTTCTTTGAATAAACCTTTCACTTTTAGAAATCAACTCTCTTCAAGGAACCTTCTCTCAACTCTCTTCATCTCTCTAATGGCTTTCTTGTATAATCATTGTCCTAGACCACCCCGAATCATCATACAACATAATATTCACGATCCAACAATGGACTTTGGGTTTTACCCAACTATATTCAATGTATCTAGTCAATGGGTCAAATACTTAGATTCATACCCATTACATTACCCATTACAATATATACTAAGTATGTATATATATACCCATTATGTAAACACTAGTTGTTATACATATGCATTACTATAAAATGTAAACACTATTACGTGTTTAGTGTTTTGTATGAAAACGTAAGTGTGTTAGTAAACTATTGGCTCAAACCATTTACGTATTTTATTTGTTTCGTTAAAATGATTTTACGTTTTTTATCGACATAACATTAAAAGATCGTAAAATATAAATAAACGTTTTTACGGCTTATTTATATTAACAAAAAATTTAAAGGCTACATGTTCTTTATCAAAAACTTTATATTTTTAAGGTTGGTTGTCTAAGATGATGTATAGGTTAAACATCATGTAAACTTGTTGAAAAGAGTTTACTAGTTATTTAATTAAGTAAACTGAATTAGTTGCTTATATGTGATTTGGCAAAACTGCTAACGTAGTCTTTGGTGTTTTAAAGCATAAAAGCGACCTCTTTGTGACTTGTGAGAAATTTTTGGGTATTCATCGTAAAACAACTATAATGACTTTGTCTTTTTCATATTTGAGATTCGTTAGAATTTTGTTTCTAAAATAATTATGATGCCGGCCTATTTTTCCATCTAACATTCTCGTACCCCAAATGCCTATTGATAATCCCCACCTTCTACTATTGCCCACACCATTATATCTACTCACCACTACGTCTACTAGGCTTCAAGCAAACATACTAGGCTTCAACACATCGGTCATCCCACACAAGAACTCAACTCATATACTATCACTCTTTTCCATAATTCTCTTTTACCCTAATTAGTAAAATGTTATGACGGTGAATATACTACATCAAAAATATATTGAGTTGTGAAGAAAATGTCCGATTGTTGCAACCAATGAATTATTGCCACACTAATTTAGGTATAAAATTAAAAGCGACCTTTAAGTCTTCAAATAACTTCGTGACTAATAATGTAAACATATATAAAAAGTCAAAATAAACAACAACTTTTGTCTTATTCCTTCTCCCATCTAATTTTGACATCTTCTTCCTAAAGGAAACATAAAAACAAACACAAAACATAAATACAAACACAAACACAACCACAACCACAAAACTTAACCACAAACACAAATCCACTAGAAAATAAAAACAAAACAATTAAAAGCAGATAACTTGGATGGTGAATTTGGCGGCAGGGGCGATATAGCAGAGGCGTGATCGCTGATGCCATAGAGTCACACCATAAAGCTATAACAAGTCCTATGGCTCGTGGTGCGAAAGTACTCTAAGTTTTATAGTAACAAGTTTAAACAAAATTTTAAAGGCTAAATGTTATTTATCAAACAAAATTTATATTTTAAAGGTTGGATGTCTAAGATGATGTATAGGTTAAACATATGTAAACTTGTTGAAAAGAGTTTACTAGTTATTTAATTCAGTAAACTGCATTTGTGTTTTATATGTGATTTGGCGAAATTTCTAACGTAGTCTTTGGTTTTTTAAAACATATAAGCGGCCTCTTTGTGATTTGTGAGAAAGTTTTGGGTTTGAGATTCGTTTAAATTTTGTTCGTTAAACAATTATGATGCTGGCGTATTGTTGCATCTAACACTTTCGTACCCAAATGCCTATTGATAATCCCCACCTTGTACATTGCCGCCGCCATTACATCTACTCATCCCTACGTTCACTAGGCTTCAAGCAAACATACTAGGCTTCAAGCAGACATTGGTCGTCGCACACAACAATGCAACTCACATACCGTCACTCCTTTCCTTAATTCTCTTTTTACCCTAATTAGTGAAATGTTATAACCGGTGAATATACTGCAATAAAAATATATTGCATCAATAAATGTATATTGACTTGTGAAGAAATGGGACGTGGTTCTTTGCAACCAATGAATTATTGTCACATGATTTAGGTATAAATTTAGACACTAATTTTAGATCTTCAAATCACTTCTCTTGACTAATAATGTAAACATATATTAAAAGTCAAAATAAACAACAACTTTAGTCGTATTCCTTCTTCCACCTAATTTTTGACATCTTCTTCCTCAAGAAAAAAAAACGAAACATAACACACAAACACAAACATATATAAAAACATACTAGGCTTCAAGCAGACATCGGTTGTCCCACACAACAACTCAACTCACATACCGTCACTCTTTTCCTCAATTCTCTTTTTAACCTAATTAGTTAAATATTATGACCAATGAATATACTGCTCTAAAAATATACTGCATCAAAATAAATATATTGACTTGTGAAGAAATGGACCCGGTTGCTGCAACCAATGAATTATTGCCACCCATATTTAGGCATAAAATTAGACATAAATTTTAGGTTTTCAAATAACTTCTCGTGACTATAATGTAAACATATACAAAAAGTCAAAATAAACAACAACTTTTGTCGTATTCCTTCTCCCATCTAATTTTTGACATCTTCTTCCTCAAGAAAAACAAAAATGAAAAACAACACACAAACACAAAACATAAATACAAACAAAAACACAACAACGTAACCACAAGCACAAAACTCACCAGAAAAATCAGAAAAAGAAAAACAAATTAAAACGGATAACCTGGATGGTAAACTTGGCGTCGAGACATATAATGCAAGGTCTTATAGCGCTTGATGCCATAGATTCGCACCATAAATCTATAACGAATCCTATGGCTCAGGGTACCGGGTGCTCTAAGTTTGATAATGACAAGTTTAAACTGAATTTTAAAGGCTTCATGTTCATTATCAAACAAAATTTATATTTTTAAGGTTGATTGCCTAAGATGTATAGGTTAAACATCATGTAAACTTGTTGAAAAAGGTTTGCTAGTAATTTAATTGAGTAAACTGCATTAGTTGTTTATATGTGATTTAGCGAAATTCCTAACGTAGTCTTTGGTTTTTTAAAACATAAAAGCGGCCTCTTTGTGACTTGTGAGAAGGCCTTGGGTTTTGCTCGTAAACCAACTATAATGACTTTGTCTTTTTCATCTTTGAGATTCGTTTGAATTTTGTTCGTAAAACAATTATGATGTTGGCCTATTGTTGCATCTAACACTTTTGTACCTAAATGCCTATCGATAATCCCCACCTTCAACTATTGTCCCCGCCATTACATCTACTCACTCCTACGTTTACTAGGCTTGAAGCAAACATACTAGGCTTCAAGCAGACACCGGTCGTCCCACACAACAACTTAACTCACATACCATCACTCTTTTCCTTATTTATCTTTTTTCCCTAGTTAGTTAAATGTTATGACCGGTGCGTATACTAGCATCAAAAAAATATATTGAGTTGAGAAGAAATAGTCCCGGTTGCTGCAACCAATGAATTATTGCCACGCAGATTTAGGCATAAATTTAGACATGAGTTTTAGGTATTCAAATCACTTCTCGTGACTAATAATGTACACGTATATTAAAAGTCAAAATAAACAACAAATTTTGTCTTATTCCTTTTTCCATCTAATTTTTGACATCTTCTTACTGAAGAAAAAAATGAAACACAACACACAAAAACAAAACATAAATACAAATACAACCACAAACACAAAACCCACCAGAAAAAAAACAAAAAACAAATAAAAACGGATAACCTGGATGGTGAATTTGGCGTCGAGACGTATAACGCAAGGGGCGGTATTGCCTAATGCCATGGAGTCGCACCATAAAGCTATAACGAGTCCTATTTCTCAGGGTACCGAGTGCTCTACGTTTCATAATAATAAATTTAAACAAAATTTTAAAGGCTACATATTCTTTATCAAACAAAATTTATATTTTTAAGGTTGGTTGTTTAAGACGGTTAATACGTTAAAAATTTGTAAACTTGTTGAAAAGAGTTTACTAGTTATTAAATTGAGTAAAGTGCATTAGTTATTAATATGTGATTTGGCGAAAATGCTAACGTAGTCTTTGGTTTTTTAACACAAAAGCGGCCTCTTTGTGACTTGTGAGAAAGTTTTGGGTTTTGCTTGAAAAACAACTATAATGACTTTGTCTTTTTGATCTTTGAGATTCGTTTGAATTTTGTTTGTAAAGCAATTATGATGTAGGCCTATTGTTCCATCTAACACTCTTGTACCTAAATGCCTATTGATAATCCCCACCTTCTACTATTGTCCCCACCATTACATCTACTCACCCCTATGTTCATTAGGCTTCAAGCAAACATACTAGGCTTCAAGCAGACATCGGTCGTCTCACACAACAACTCAACTCATATATAATCACTCTTTTCTTCAATTCTCTTTTTACCCTAATTAGTGAAATGTTATGACCAGTGAATATATTGCATTAAAATTATAATGCATCAAAAAAAGTTGTGATGAAATGGACCCCAACCAATGAATTATTGCCACAGATATTTAGGCATAAAATTAGACATAAAATTTAGGTCACTTCTCGTGACTAATAATGTAAACATATATAAAAAGTCAAAATAAACTACAACTTTTGTATTATTCCTTCTTCTATCTAATTTTTGACATCATTTCTTGGAAAAAAAACGAAACACAAAACATACAAAGACAAAATATAAATACAAACACAAACACAAAAACATAACCACTAACACAAAACCCATTAGAAAAATTAGAAAAAAAACAAATAAAAACGGATAATCTAGATGGTGAATTTGGCGTTGATGCGTATAACGCAAGGGGCGGTATCGCCCGATTCCATAGAGTCGCGCCATAAAGCTATAACGAGACCTATGACTCAGGGTACCGATCGGGTGCTATGAGTTTAATAATAACAAGTTTAAACAAAATTTTAAAGGCTACATGTTCTTTGTGAGACAAACTTTATATTTTTAAGGTTGGTTGTCTAAAATGATGCATAGGTTAAATATCATGTAAGCTTCTTGTAAAGAGTTTACTAGTTACTTAATTGAGTAAACTACATTAGTTGTTTATATGTGATTTGGCGAAATTGCTAACATAGTCTTTGGTTTTTTAAAACATAATAGCTCGGGACTTCTGAGAAACTTTTGGGTTTTGCTCGTAAAACAACTATATTGACTTTTTTTTTAATCTTTGAGATTCGTTTGAACTTTGTTGATAAAACACTTATGATGTTGGCCTATTGTTCCATCTAACACTCTCGTACCCAAATGCCTATTGATAATCCCCACCTTCTACTATTGCCCCCGCCATTACATCAACTCACCCCTACGTTCACTAGGCTTCAAGTAAAGATACTAGGCTTCAAGCAGACATCGATCGTCCCACACAACAACTCAACTCACATACCATCACTCTTTTCCTCAATTCTTTTTTACCCTAATTAGTGAAATGTTATAACCGATGAATATAATGCATTAAAAATAATATTTGGGTTCTTATATAACGACAACCCCAACACACAAAAATAAACAAAAAGGTGAATGTTATGCGTTTTGTGTGGCTTTAGAAGTACACGTTTCATGCAAATGGTATATTGAGTCGATATAATGCTCGTCTAGTTGCTAATGGTAGAAGTCAACAATTGGATAAATTTTAGCCGTGTGGTTGAACTTGCTATCATTTGCAATGTTCTCGGTCTTACTCCGAGGTGGGTTCACGTGAGGTTGCTTTAAACGTCTCAAGCATTTGATGAGGAAGTGCATCTTTTATTAAATGATTCTATTTTGATCTTAAGAATAGTCGAGCCGTGCTTTAGTGCACACTTAAGACAACTTTTTAGTTAGTGAAATACCCACCTATAAGAGTGCTAGGTATCATAACAAGGGTTCCCTTCATCGTCAGCCACCCCGCCAGTGGCAAGATCTCGTTTCACAACTAACCACAACAAACCGTCGCTACTCATACAAACCTCAACCTCTTCGTTTAGTACCACAATTACACACACTACACACACAAACACACACTACAAATATTAAAACAAATTTGTGTTGCTTTGTGTCGATGGATTCACCTCGTCGTCCCACGATTTGGTATCCGACGGCGAGCCACGACAAGGGGCGGTGTGGCGACGAGCGACGGCGAGAGCTCCCGGTGGCGGCGAAAGGACGCGAGCTCCACACCGTCCACTCTAAGACATATTTTGATTTCCGAAATATTTTATCATATTTTACTTGGAGAGAAACAATTTTTTGAAATAACAAGAGTTTGTCATATCTTGCCCGTCCGAAGCAATTAGAAAATACTCCAAGTATATCGCTTGTTGATACCCCATCACCAAGACAATATTTATCTTTATTCAGACTTCCACTTCGTCTTCTTGAGTCTTCTAATCTAAAATGGATTTATTTATTTATTTATTTATTTTATTTTTTTCAGCAAGGCTTTTAGCACTTAAAACTAATTTTATTGGGTCACTTAGGTTGCTTTTTATGCGTTTATCGTTGCCGCATCACACGGACAACATGCTAGTAATGAAAAAAGGAGTTCGACACCCCAAATAGAATATAAACGCTAATTTAATGCAAGTTTATTTCATGTCGACTGATAATATCCAAATTCGCAATATATAAGGGAGAGAAAACGAAAATTCGCCACCATAGTTGTACTGTTGTAAGCACATGACTTTCTAGGTGTAGCTTTATTAAAACAAGTAACCAATAGTCCAATATTAACTTTCATAATGCACACTGCATAATCTTTATATTAAAGCCTTCATGTGTTAGACTTTTTAAAATGAATTTAACCAAATGGAGTAATTGCGTAATGTTCTGGTTTTGGTTTAAGCCATTCAAGGCACGTTAACTGAAAGAATTGATTTCTCATTAGTTTACACTTTACAACATCAATCGTAGAGTCGGCCAAATTACCCTAACTTATTCAAGGGTAAAGTGTGTATAGGATTCTAGAACTTGTCTAAATGTCAGCATAACAGGCATATTAGTATAATAGAAGTTGATATTTATTTGCATTTATATTTATGTGATTTGATATAAAGCTAATACATGAGCTATTTGTAAGTAACAAAGCATACATAAAGTGTAGTATATTATAGTAAACGAGAACCATCTTAAAATGGTTGAATGACAAATATTATACGCACATCTTTGTTTTTAAACATAGACCTCCAAGCTATGTTATAAATTTTCTAAAGTTACACCAAACCAACTTGACTGTTGCGGCGCGGCTAGCTTGTCGTAGCCAACAAATTAAATGTGAATTAAACCACTTCTAGTTAATATATTTCACCAATAATTAATACTAGTATATATATATAAAATGCATGCATGTCTAAGTCTTCATATCACTTGCAATCTATCATCTTGTCCAACAATATGAATAAGATCATGGCAAAGCTCCAAAGATTTGGAAGGATTAGGCAACTCCACACTATCATATCCCAACAAACCATTAAACCAGCTTCTCCAACGCCTTCTCATCTTAAAACTTATAATCTTTCATTGCTTGATCAAATTGTTCCCAATATGTCTAATGACTTTGTTTTCTTCTATCCAAAGTACATGAATAATGTCGACACCAATGTCCTAAAGCAGTCATTATCACAAAGTTTAGCAAGCTACTATCCGTTGGCGGGCAGGTTCCCATCACCTTCTGCCTCTTATGTCGACTGCAACGATGAAGGGATTGACTTCGTTGAAGTTTCTACTGGTAGTCGACTCAGCGACTTTATTTCTAAAAAATACCAAGATGAAACTGCACGCCATCTATTTTCAAATGGTTTAGGTCTAAAAGATGGTAAAACAAACCCTAGCTTACTCCAGGTCCAGCTCAACCATTTTTCAGATGGTGGAGTAGCAGTGGCTGTGTCTCTGTCGCACAAAATTACAGATGCTCTTACTGTGGCAAGCTTTATTAATCACTGGGCCACTGTTGCTCGTGGCGAATCACCAAGAAACCCTACTTTCATTTCTTCCCCTCCAAGTAATAGTTCTGAAGTTGCTGATGAGTATGTGCCTGATCAGGCAAGTGAAGTTATTTATAAAACAAGGACATTTACATTTACAAATTCGAAATTGAATGAGCTGAAGAAAAATGTTATCGCTATGGGAAACACTCCAATGAACCCTAGTCGATTCGAGGTACTAGCATCTCTAATATTTAAATGCGCAGTGGCTGCATCCACTAACAAGTCGTATGATTCTTATTTATTGTATCAACCAGTTAATGTGAGGGTATAATTGCCGGAAACTATTCAGAAACAACAGCAGGTAATGTCATCACTGCGGCGATCACAAAGAGGAAAAACTCGGGTCAAATTCAGTTGAATGAGATGGTTAATGAATTGAGGAAAAGGAAAATGGAGGTTAAGGGACTAAGAGACATGAAAGAAGCAGCACAATACTGGACCAACACGTTATCAACATTAGCAGATGATCAAAGCCGTGTTTATACGATTTCTAGCGTGTAGTTTTCCAATTTACAATGTAAATTTTGGTTGGGGAAAGCCGTTAAAGTAACTTTTCTTATACCAGAGGTAGATCAAGGTGTTTTTGTTTTGATGGACACTCCATCTGGAGCAGTATTGAAGCAACTGCACGTTTGAGAGAGGCGAAATGACTATCTTTGAGAATGAGAAAGAGATCCTTGCTTATGTTCAAGAAGGCGTTTAAAACATACTAGCATGATCCTTTCTCGTCGTAATGTAATTCTAAATAAGTTTCAACATTGAAATGAACTAGCTTGTAATGGTTAAGATTAGTATTCGAGTAGTACCTTTAGCATTTTGTTTCTGAATCTTTGAAAGAACTTTGTAAAAGCCTTAAAACTAAAGGATGAATAAAGGATGTCATACTTATAGATAAAGAAAAAAAAAAAAAAAAAAAAAAAAAAACTTGTTTCTTGAAAACTGTCACCTTCTCATCAAGCTTTTGACACAAAGTCTTCAATCAATGTTAAATTTTGGTAGTCAATTTTCTCGAATATCCTTGTTAGTTTATGTCATTGCTGATATATTAAGTAAATCTTGTGACATTGTACAACCTATGTATAAGTTTCAGACCCCAATCCAACCTATTTCTTATATTTGAGCTTTTTGTTCATCTAATATGTGAGCATGTGATGATGTTAAATAACTGACTAATTAGCTAAAGGTCCATACAAGGCTGGTGCCTTTAGTGACGACGCTTGTTGTCGCTACAGATGCATCTGAGTTGTGTTGTCGCTAAATTGCTTGCAACGATCGTTGCCTCTAAAGGCTTGTTGCAAAAGCTTTTCATGAAAACATTTTCACACTTTTAGCGGCGATGTGGGGCCCACTAAAATTCAACACAACAATTTAACTCAAGTGGGGCCCATAACTTAGCGACGACACAAGTCATCGCTAAAGGTATTTTCAGATTTTACATTTATTTTTATTATGTAAATAAAAATAAGTAAAATAAAATTATTTGAAATATCTGGTGAACTTACGCGACACGGTGTAGCTAAAGTGAGCATGAAAAATGGGTAGATTTGGTGAGTCACTATTTGCGACGAATATATGTCAACTTTTGTCGTCTCTAAAGCTAGCTCAGCAAAAAAAAAAAAAATAAAAAAAAAATACAGCACCATATGCTGCAAATCTAGATTTTTTCAAAAAAATCTACCAAAACCATACATGGAAATCACCTAAATCTATAATACAAAATGCATTTGTCCATTCATTCATTCAAAACAACCAAACTAAGTCATAGTATTCCTTTATAACTGTTGATGCATAATGCGCGGACTAGATTCAACGACTCTCTTTGGCCGTTAGTCGTCTTCTCGAGCCTAGTAGACTGTCAACAAAGAGAACCCGTTAGGAGTGGACCCGAGGTCGTAGCCGGGGTCCGCCTCAAGCGGTCAGTAGTATCGATGTAGCATATCAAAGTTAGTTAGGGTTAGAGATAACTGTCATGTATTTATAGGGGATAGATTAGGGTTTAGGCGTAGAGTGGGCGCGTCTGCGGGCTGACCCATTCTGGCCCGGTCCGGACCATCGTCCACAAGCCCCCAGTCTAGTATGAGATAGCGCATGGCTATGTTATGCTAGACTTAAGTTCTGATGGCCGCGTAGGTGAAAGTGGAACCCGCATGGTGCATCACGGGTGAGGCGTACCTTTTGTACCGATGGCGACGCAACATGGTGCGACGAGGCGTGTACATGTGATGCTGTGTTGTCTTGCGACAAAGAGTCTGACGAAGGCGTGCCTGCGCATAAGTGCTTGTATTGTGCGCGACAAAGAGGTGCGACGAAGGCGTGCCTGCGCATATTACATCCGTCTTTACAACCGACGGAGGATGTCTCCCCTGCGGTAAGATTTTGCGAATATTTAAATCCGTCTTTGTCACCGAGCTTCGTTACGCTTCCAAATATACTGCGTGATGCGTCGGAAGCGGTGGTAGTATATACTGGTAGCCCCCAAGTTTGATGGTGCTACTCGTGTAGGAGCATTAAACTTATTTAATCTGCGAAAACACGAATGCAAAGATTAACGGTATATGCCGCGAATCGCGACATATAAAACCTAATGAATTGAAACAATAGGCGACACATAGCATGAATAATATATTGCGCATAGCATAAATAATATTTAGCACATAAGAAAAGTGGCGGTGCGCACCCGTCGTGGGATGCGTCATCGACGAAATAATTAATTGTGTTTTTTTAATGTATAAAATAAAACCGTGACCGCGACTAATAGACGCGAGATGGATTTATCGTAACCGCATAGACTCGAGCGTTTGTGGATGATCGCGAGATGTTTATACCACGGCCTTTGTTCGGTGCGCATCATGGCGATTGACTAGCATCGTGGTGTTTGCGGCGTCGCGTTCTGCGAAGATGTCAAGCGCACGGCCCAACGCGGGTAGATTTATATCGCGGCCGCATTCGGCGCGACGAGCGTAAAAGCGATTTTCGCGAATTAATTCGCGGCTAAAAAATAAAATAGCTCCGATCGTGCGGATATTTTCTTAGGTCCGATCGTGCGGACGAAAAGATAAAATAGGTCCGATCGTGCGGACTTTTCTTTTCTTGTATCTTATGTAAAGAAAATCATGAATCGTATACATGTTATATTAGATGTTGGTTCATATGAATTAAACAACTAATAATGATAATTATAATATTATAAAAAGAAGGACATCATGATAATGTATAGTTGCCTTACTAGAACTTGTCTTGCAGGAGGCGATATACCATAAAGGTTTGTTTGTTATCTTGTTAATAAAATATTTACGCATCTAAATTGTGCGCATCGGAATAACAGCGGATAATGGTAAAGCAAGTTCTACGCATGGCAGAATGCAAAGGGTTTAGAGTTACCGACTTTATAAATTGATTTCTGCTTTTCGGTAATAGGAGAACACGAAACATAGTTTATTCGTGTCCCGGATGGCGCCAACATGTTGAAGCATAATGCATGAGGCGAGGATTCAACGACTCTCCTTGGCGTTATTCGTCTTCTCAAGCGCTAGTAGACACATCAACAAAGAGAACCCGTTAGGAGTGGACCCGGGCCGTAGCCGGGGTCCGCCTCCGACAATCAAGTTAGTATCGATATAGCATATCAAAGTTAGTTAGGGTTAGAGATAACTTTGTCATGTATTTATAGGGGATGGATTAGGGTTTAGGCGTAGAGTGGGCGCATCTGCCGGGGCGACCCATTCTGGCCCGGTCCGGACCATACGTCCATGAAGCCACTCAGCGACTCTCCTTGGCGTTAGTCGTCTTCTCGAGCCTAGTAGACTGTCAACAAAAGAACCCGTTAGGAGTGGACCGAGGCCGTAGCCGGGGTCCACCTCAAACAGTCAGTTAATGTCGCGTGATGTAGCCAATATATCTTAGGGTTGAAGATTGTGTACCGTGTGTGTTACCGTTAATGAGGAGATCGCCATGTATATATAGGCATGGATTAGGGTTTAGGTGTAGAGTGGGCGCATCTACGGGCGAGATCCATTCTGGCTGGTCGGACCATCGTCCACAAGCCCCCAAGTCTAGTATGAGATAGCGCATGGCTATGTTACGCTAGACTTGAGTTCGATAACGGCGTGGGTGAAAGTGGAACCGTATCTTGCATCACAGGTAGGCGTACCTTTTGTACCGATGGCGACACAACATGGTGCGACGAAGGCGTGCTTACATGCTGGCTGTGTTGTCTTGGCGACAAAGAGGTGCGACGAAGGCGTGCTTCTGCGCATAAGTCTTGTTGTCTTGGCGACAAAGAGTGCGACGGAAGATGTGCTTGCGCGCCATAAATGCGTTGTCTTGCGACAAAGAGATGCGACGGAAGGCGTTGCCTGCGGCGGTCTGTATTGTCTTGCGACAAAGAGTGCGACGAAGGCGTGCTTTTGCGGAGGTGCGTGTTGTGGGCGACAAAGAGGTGCGACGAAGGCGTGCCTGCGCGCCGTCTTGGCGCGCGTTGTCGCGACAAAGAGATGCGACGAAGGCGTGCTTGCGCGGAGGTCTTGTATTGTCTTGGCGACAAAGAGGTGCGACGAAGAAGGCGTGCTTACTGCGCGTACATCCGTCTTTACAACCGCGAGGGCGTCTCGGCTGCGGCGCGATGGTGCGAATATTTAAATTCGTCCTCGATGCGCTTCCAAATATACTGCGCGCGGAAGCGGTAGTAGTATATACCTGGTAGCCCCCAAGTTTGATGGTGCTACTCGTGTAGGAGCATTAAACTTATTTAATCTATGAAAAACCTTGAATGCAAAATTAAAGTATATGCCGCGAATCGACATATAAAACTTAATAAAAGTAAGCAATATATAGCACATAGCATATATAATAAATAGCGCTTAGCATGTAAAGCAATATAAAACCTATCGTGAGGTTGTACAAACTACATAAAAAATGGTTTTGTTTTTTATTGTTTTGTCATACTCGTGTATGTTATGATATGCAGCGTACTATAAATATCATTTAAGGAATCAAGTGTCTTGGTTCCAAAGTTGTTAAACGTGCACCATATGCGATGTTGCGCACCCGTCGTGGGATGCGCACAAAACTTATTCCAAATTCTCGAGAATAAGGTGTTTAACAAGGATACGTGATCCGATGTTGATGGGTTTGCAACCCTCTTACTCAACAAGTTGTTTAGTAGGTTAACTTATCCTTTTACCATCGTGGGTTTATTGTAGTGCATGCACGCCATGTAGGCAAGAGAGAAAAATAGGTCCGATCGTGCGGATATATTTTTTAGGTCCGATCGTGCGGACTAAAAGATAAAATAGGTCCGTTCATGCGAACTAAAAGATAAAAAATATGTCCGATCGTGCGGACTTTTCTACCAAAGTCATGCGATCTAAATTGTAGCAATATATAGCATATGGTTCAATTTAATATAGCATCGTCGGATAGTGCGCATTTAATAACATCGTCGGTTATGCGCATTTAATATCATAAATTGTAGCAATATATGCAATATATAACATATGATTCAATTTAATAAAGTTTTAAACGTGTACGCATCTAACTTGATATGAAACAGTGGATTCAGATGCGTCCGATTTAATAAAGTTTTACGCATAACATAATGCAAAGTTTTAGGGTTACCGATTTTAGGAATTTATCTCTGCTTTTCGGTAATAACGATACAATTAAGCTAATATACTAATACAATAATGCAAATAACAAAATTATGTCCATACAATTACTAATAACATACTAAATCCTTACTCATCATCATTAACATCATCAAACTCACTATTACCATCATCATACTCACTATTACCGCACCACCATCTTCATCACCACCATTATCATCTTCTTCATCACTTCCGGGATGAAAGGTAGGGGTGTAAAAATTATCAAGGCCGATAGGATCAGTAGAACTAGAGTTGGCAGGAGTATAACTAGAACAGGGAAACACTCAAGGAGTGTATAATTCGGAATTTGAAGCGTGAAGAAGGAGTACTTTGTTGTGTTGAAGAAATCCATAAAGCGCTTAAAGGCGCTTCTTTGACTTTCATATGCTTTTCTTTGCTCCTCTAGAGCCCATTCCGATTAGGGTTGGCTGCTGATGGTTTCAATCCGTTTAGCAACATGAGTCAAAATTACATCATGTGGCCGGTCATATTGACAACATACAACACACCCCCGTGGATGTGTATGAAAGATACTTCTTTAATGTTGACGATGTTAATTCCCGGCCCTAAATCACTTGTAAAGGACATTGATGTTTTCTTGCAGCCTTTGATTGCCAAACTCCAAGATTTATGTAAAAGAAAGTAGACTTTAGACGCTGCTACGGGTACTCATTTCAAAATGAAAGCGGCGGTTTTATGGACCATCAATGACTTTCCAGCTCGAAGTAGTTTGTCTGGATGGAGTGGACAAGGCTACTTTGCATGACCCACATGTAATAAGGACACTCCATTGCTTCCTGTGAAGAATAAAATCGCTTATGTTGGTTATAGAAGATTCTTACCCGTAAGGCATCCAATGAGGAATAAACATAAGGAATTCCATGGTAAAGCTGAAAGGAACCCTCCACCTAAAAGCTTTACCACTGAGGAAATCATGATTCAAATTAGTAAAGTCTTTAAACGTGTCTCGGGGAAACATCCACCTATTGTTAAAAATAACCCTAAACCTGATCGAGGAATCGAATTGAATTGGAGTAAGCATTCTATCTTCTAGGAACTGGAGTATTGGCCCATTCTTCAACTAAAACACAATCTCGATGTCATGCACATCGAAAAAAACCCGTGTTTGAGAATGTGTTGAATACCTTCTTAATGAACGACAAATCTAAAGACACGATAAAGGCAAGGCAAGACTTGAAAACTTTGGGAGTTCGAAAGGAGTTGTGGCTCGTTGATAAAGGAAACGGGAAGTTCGATAAGCCTCATCAAAAGTACTCTTTCACACTAGAAAACAGAAAACTTTTTTGTAAATTCATCAAAGGAGTTAGACTACACGATGGGTTTGGATCCAACTTCAAGAAAAGTGAAAGGCGATGATAATAACATAACGGACCTAAATGATGCAACGGTTACTTCCTTATGGAGGTCAACAATACTTACCAAGACATTTCACCCCAGTGTTACTTCCTTAAGCGATTTGTGCTCGAAATTTGATGCGGCGGGACATGGAAAGCTAAAAACAAATGATCGATGTTATGATTAATTTAGAAAATATTTCCTCCTTTTTGACATAATGATTCATTTGGTGATACATTTACCCGAAGAGGCTCTTCTAGGTGGCCCTGTTTACTACATGTGGATGTATCCATTTGAAAGATACACGAAGAAGCTAAAAAATTATGTTTGAAATAAAGCCAAACCTGAAGGTTCTATAGCGGAGGGTTATCTTACAGAAGAAGCATTAACTTTCTGTTCGCGTTATCTTAAGGATGTCGAGACGAAATTTAATCGTCCTGACATAAATGACGACGGTTTGCTTGAACAACCAGATAAATTCCAGGTGTTCCAGTCAGTATGCAAACCAGTGGGTAGAGAGGTAGATACTCGGATGAAAACAAATGTTATGCAGGAATTTGTATGGTTTGTACTTAAGAACAGTCCTGAAATCGACGCAGACATCCTGGCGTACAAAGCGTACGTTTCTTCTTTTTCTTTTTTCCTTTTTATTTTGAAGAACCCTTTTTTTCGTAAGTTATTTGTTTTCGATGACTTATTCTAATATCATGAACTTTTGCAGTGAATTTCCTAGCAATACTATGGAAACAAGTTTTCCTCCCTTGTTCAATCACAAGGTAAACACACTAGATATATTACCTTGTAGTCCGAGTTATTGCTCATCACGAATCATTTGTATCTCTTCAGTATATCGATGAAAAGAGCGTGGCAAAGACACAAGTTGTAGTCCGAGTTACTCTCTTTAGCATGTGGACCTTCATCTAGTGCAAATACATACCCTGCTTGCATAGTTAACGGTGTGAATTTTTTGGTGCATGAGCGCGATATACTTCATACCACTCTAAGCATGGAGTTTCAACACTCGGGCCTGATGGAGATATGTATTATGGTCAACTGGAAGAAATTCTGGAGCTCACTTATATGGGCAACCGCAAGGTTGTGTTGTTCCGATGTAAATGGTTCGACACCCGTAACCCTAATAACCCTACGGCACGCTCTAGATGTTCTTACATTCAACATGGCATACATCATATTGATAAGGATGCTTATAGAAATCAACAATACATTCTTGCGACACAAGCAACACAAGTCTTCTACCTTGAAGACCCTGCTAGACGACCACCTCATTAAAAGGTCGTCGAAGATGTTCATCCCATTGGAAGATCTGGCACCGAGATGTGGTAGATTCTGATCAAGATGTTATACATGGCATCAGTTCATTAGATGTTGCATTGTCTGTTGGTTTGACTGGTTTGGAGTATGCAGATTTAAGTATAAATGATGAATCAATAGAAGTGGACGCCCCAGCAGATGATGCTGAATAAGATGTTGAGTTTATTAATAATGAAGATGATGTCTTTGCTCATGTCCTTGATGATGATGATGCTGACGTGTCTGATGATGATGAAGTGAACCTCACTGTTGTTGAAGAAGTTTTATCTAGTGATGATTTTGATTATGACAATTGCTCTTAAATTGTAATTTGAATAAAATTGTTACTATATGTTTAAACTTGTAACTTTTATTTGAATGAAATTGTTATGTTATGTTTAAATGTGTATATTTATATGAATGTGTGTATTAGTATTAATTGGTCCACGAAATTGTGTGTTCTTGTACTTGTAATTTTACAGATGGCATGTGTAGCTCCCAGATCACACGGTGGGGATGCTAGTGGTGATCCACCCAGACGGCCCACACGGATATCGGGCCATTGCCAAGGTAAGAAATTGTGATATATTTTATTTATAAAACTGGATTTTTTTACTTGTATTTTCACGACTCAATAACTTATATTTGTAGGTTCAATGATCACTGGTGAGACGACAAATCGAGCCTTAAAGAGGGCGCTTAAAGAGAATGATAATCGCCCTTTGCCGATTGGCTTTGATTCCGATGATCAAGGTACCTTCTCACCTGTAGGCCCTTATGCATCACAGTTGAATAGTCTTATCGGGGAACAAGTCAGGCCACTTCCCCTTGCTTGCAATTGGGAAGAAATTCCGGCTCCGTATAAAGCGCATATAATGCAAGCACTCGAGGTATTAATTTTTTATTTTATTTCTCTTCTTATTGTTATTGACCGTTTAGATATGCGTGTTATATTTAAATTGTGTGTTTATTTAGATGTCTTTATTTATTTGTAGACCTATTTTAACCTCGCGCCTTGGTTAAATAAACCTTCCTGAGTGACGGTTGGGGCGAATGAGTATACAGTGGGGGAAAGGGTATCTCTTGGGCTGCGACTTCATATGCGGCTACTATATCACAAACACAAAAACATGATCAAGGCTAATTTTTTGATACTCATGAGAAGCCCGTGGCGACAAGGGAGCAGTGCCGCCGCCAAAGTGTGGCTTAACAAAAGCCAGCAGAATGCGAGGAGTTGGTCGTTGGTGGTCCGTCTGGAGCGGATGGAAAGATGTGCTAAAAATGCGAGAACCGAGCACAAAACAAGATAATAACTCACCAAGGAGACAATCATTCGTACAAGGAAGAAAGCGATTATGTAAGACTCATTATAATTTTGTGATTTTAAAGGTGTTTATATTGTTTATATATAGCTCGTTATTAATTTAGTTTATATTGTATGTATAGTGGGTTAAGCATGGCGGAGAAATGAGGACCTTATTGAAACACGGAGGAAAGGGCATTCAAGAAAGGGCACCTTTACAAGCGATTAACTATGAAGTGGCTTATGTAACTAATTTATCTCTTAACATGCGCCATTAAGAATAAGTTACTTTTTTTTTTTTTTTTTTTTTTAACTTACACAAGCGGAGATGAAGTCCCTTCAAGATCAAGTTAACGGCGGTGTCATCCCGTTCATGACCGATGAAGAAATCTTGGAGCAAGTAGTTCCGAGTGACAACTGCCAGAATATGCCGGGCAGGGGCAGGAGGTTACCAGGTAGTGGCTCAACTTCTCACAGGTCCACACATCGGCCGTTTGGACAAGATTATTATGGAAAACTAGAAGGGGGGTCGAATAGTTTTACTGATTAAAACTTCATTTTAAAATATTTAGATCGACTTATGTCAATCTATTAAATGTGTGTGTTGGATGTTGATAGATAAGCATATAAATAAACAATGCAAAGATAAAGAGTAAGAAGTACAAAACCACGACACAGTATTTATAGTGGTTCGAATACAAGGACACCTTCCTTGCCTACTCCACTCCCGAGTCACCTACTCGAGTTCGTAATCACTACACAACACAAGCTCCTTGTGGCGGAGAGCCTTCACAGCGTCGCCTACTCTTTATCCGGTACAAGACTAGACACCGGGTTCTTCCACGAGGTAGAACCAAACCTATCACAACGTCGCCTACACTTTATTTGGTACAAGGCTAGATACCGAGTTCCACTACAAAGGAGGAACTACTACCCAACACTGCACAACACCTATCCCAAAGGAGACACACTCCTTATTACAACATCATCGAGGATCTCAATATCCTTGGACACAACCTATCTATGTTTGTACATCGATGCACCATATCGATTGTACACCCTTGGCACCTTTCACTAATGCCCTTGACATGATCTTTTGACACCTTTCACTAATGCCTTCACCACGGAACTTTGGCACCCTTCACTAATGCCTTAGACACGGACCTTGACACTCTTCACTAATGCCTTCACCACGGACCTTTGGCACCTTCACTAATGCCTTAGACACGGACCTTGACACCTTTCACTAATGCCTTGACTTGACCCTTTTGGCATCTTTCACTAATGCCTTCAACACAACACTTCTAGGGAGGAAGAAAGAACTATCAACAAGAGAACTTTAGTAGTCTTGATGATGACGAAGCTTGGCAACTCATGGACTTGAGCTTCCTCGACTTCAAGAGGTGGTGATCTCTTTTTTAAGAGGAACATAGAGAATCACATAAACACAAAACTACATAGAAAGATCCTTTGGATCTGAGGTTAGAGAGTTTACAATACTAAGAGAAAGTATGTGTGGAAGTGGCAACCTACAATGAAGAAATGGCTCACTATTTATAGGCAAAAACCACTATTGTCCCCCGGATCCCACGGATCCCTTGCTTGAGAGATCCGTCCAGTGTATTCCTGGGGATCCGTAGGACGCTCCTCCAAAATAGGTTATGGGTCATGGATCATGGGTCATGGGTTATGGACTTTGGATCATGGGTATCCAAATAGATACAATGTATCTAGAAGATGCAATGCATCTAGTCAATGGGTCATGGGTTAGCTCCATGGGTTATGGATCATGGACTTTGAGTTTTACCCAACTACATTCAATGTATCTAGTTAATGGGTCAAGTACTTAGATTCTGACCCATTACATTACCCATTACAATATATACTAAGTATGTATATATACCCATTATGTAAACACTAGTTGTTATACATATGCATTTCTATAAAGTGTAAACACTATTACTTGTTTAGCGTTTTGTCTGAAAACGTAAGTGTGTTAGTAAACTATTGGCTCAAACGATTTACGTATTTTATTTGTTTCGGTAAAATGATTTTACGTTTGTTATCGTCAAAACATTAGAAGATCGTAAAATATAAATAAACGTTTTTAATGCTTATTTGTATTAACAATTATGTTACTCGGGAGCATATCACGGAGGTGTTGAGGCGAGAGGAGCAAGAGAAAGAATTGATGAGGAAGCAAGCTCAGGAGGCGCAACAACTGGTTATCATGGCTGAGCAACAGGCTAACGCGGCTAAGGAACAGGCTAACGCGGCCTATTCTAGAGTTGGTACATTCAAATCATATCTTGGTCAGTTTTTTAGCCACTACAACCAACAAGGTAATCCATTTCCCGTTCCCTTTCCCCTACCTAATTCTGCTCCCTTTCCCGGCCCTTTTCCCGTACCTAGCCCTGTTGCTCTCCAACCTCCCTTTCGAGGATTTATTCCTCCCATTCCCCCCATTCCCGGCCATATTACTCCATTTCCCGACCCTAATAATCCATTTAGCAATTGTTATCGTCCTTTTATTTCCAACTCTACTACGTGCCCGGGCTCTAGTTCTAATTTTGCAATGCCGCCTACCAACCTTAACAAATACATCTTACCAAATAATCCCCATATGAGCCATGTTCCAGATAATTATGATAATAATAATGATTGTGATAATGAGGCGGAGGCGGAGTCGGGTGAGGAGTCAGACGATGAGTCGTACGAGGAGTAGGCGTAGGGATGTAGTATCTTTTTATTTAGGTTAACTTTATGATTTGTTAGCTTAATTTGAGACATGTTAATTAGTAAGTTTGTGACTTCTTAGTTTAATTTATATCGTATTTGTCTAATGGTATCGTGGATTTGTGGAATGATATTGGATCCGTTTAGTAATTTGGTATTGTATCATATTGTCGAATTGGTATTGTGGATTGTGATTGATTACGGGTTATATTTGTTTTGGTAGAGTTTTTCCACAAAAAGCGGGAAAAATCGAAAAATATGCGAGTTTCTTCGCATTTTTTTACCTCACAGGGAAAATAGGGACGACAATGTCGTCCCTAAAATAAAAAGAAATTTCGTCCCATTTTTCTTTGACTGCCACTTACATCGTCCCAAAACGTTTGCTAGTAAATTAAATCAATCACTTTGGGACGATAATCTCGTCCCAAATATTTTTAAAATGTCGTCCCTTTAAAAAATATATTTTCTCATTTAGTTAAAAAATTGTAAAGAAAAAAAAAAAAAAAAAAAAAAAGCGGGACGATAATCTGTCCCTTTTTATAAAAGTCACATCGTCCTTTTTTTTGTTTTCTCGTTGAATTGCTCGTGGGGCCCGACTTAGTGTCGTCCCAAAGTTACAAACAATACGTCGTCCCAAATTTTTTTTGACAACAATAAAAAGACTACCAGAAGGGACGAGATGTCGTGCCTTTTTGAGACGACGTCCTTTACAAATTTGGTACGAGAATATCGTCCCAAAGTGCAGGTTTTTTTGTAGTGTATATTGAGTCGATATAATGCTCGTCTAGTTGCTAATGGTAAAAGTCAACAATCGGATAAATTTTAGCCGTGTGGTTAAACTTGCTATCATTTGCAATGTTCTCGGTCTTACTCCGAGGTGGGTTCACGTGAGGTTGCTTTAAACGTGTCAAGCATTTGATGAGAAACGACATCTTTTATTAAATGATTCTATTTTTAGGAAGAGTCAAGCCGCGCTTTAGTGCACAGTTAAGACAACTTTAGTTAGTGAAATACCCACCTATAAGAGCTAAGGGTGTGATAATGTGTGTTAAGGTTTAACACACTGCCACGTCAGCGCTACATCAACTTTAACCTTTCACCTTAAAAAAAAAAAAAAAAACACCCATTATCATAACTCAACCTTAACTCACCTGTAACGCACCTTTAATTTGGGACACCAACCTTAACTCACTGTAATGCACTTTAACTTGGGACGCAATGTGGTTAACTCACCTTAACTTGGGTAGAAGTCATTTTTTTATTATTATTATTTTTTTACATGTTGGTACCTTAACGCAATTTTAAGGAGTTAACGGCGTTAACACACCCTTAACTTGAAGCGCAGTGTGGTTAACTCACCCTTAACTCACCCCATCACCATGACAATATTTATCTTTATTCAGACTTCGACTTCGTCTTCTTGGGTCTTCTAATCTGAAATGGTTTTTTTTTTTTTTTTTTTTTTTTTTTTTTATCAAGGCTTTAGAACTTGAAACTATTTTTATGTTTAATTTTTATTGGGTCACAGTTGTACACGGCATAATCTCTATATTAAAGCTTTCATGTGTTGACTTTTTAAAATAATTTAACCAAATGGAGTATTAATTGCGTAATTTTATGGTTTTGGTTTTAGCCAATCAACGCACGTTATTGAACTTAATTGAAAGAATTGATTTCTCATTAGTTTACAACATCAATCGTAGAGTCGGCCAAATTACCCTAACTCATTCAAGGGTAAAGTGTGTAAAGGATTCTAGAACTTGCCTAAAGGGCATATGCATTGAATTAGTATAGTAGAAGTTGATATTTATTTGTATTTATATGTATGTGATTTGATAAAGCTAATACATGGAGCTATTTGTGAGTAACAAAAACATACATAAAGTGTTGTATATTATAGTAAACGAGAACCATCTTAAAATGGTTGAATGACAATATTATATGCACATCTTTGCTTTTAAACATAGTCCTCCAAGCTATGTTATAAATTCTCTAAAGTTACACCAAACCAACTTGACTGTTGCTGCGCGGCTAGCTTGTCATAGCCAACAAATTAAATGTGAATTAAACAACTTCTAGTTAATATATCTCACCAATAATTAATACTAGTATATATATATGTAAAAATGGTAACAAACACACAACAAACTTCTTTTACACCCAGCCAACCACCATTTGGTGTATCTTTTATTATAACAATTCAAGAAGATAAGTCTCCAAACGGATGCTTACCAAACAATACAAAAGACAAGATTGATCTCTACTAGGTAGACACCGACCAATCCTCACTACAATATCACTCAAATCACTCAAACCACAAAGATCAAATAAAGAGATTGATCTTCTGAATGATACAAGACTAACAGATATCAAAGTGATATCAAGACTAAGAGATAACAAGACTGTATGTGTAAAACGAGAGAGAATGTGTGAAAATATCAAAGACAAGTTATGAACCCTAGATCAAGGTAAGGAGCTTATATAGGCAGAAGTTACACATTAGCCCTCCAACTTATCATCGCTTCACAAACAACAACTAAACTTCAACTCAGTGATATAGAAGTCTTTCAACTTGTCAGCTTTAGTCCCTGAACTTCCAACATCCCCTCTCAAGTTGATAGACTTCAACTTTGAGTAACTTCTTCAACCTTTGCCTGCTTGCCTCCATTATGAGACCGTGCAAACATGTCAACCAAACCAAGTTTTCTGCATAATACACTATGTTGTTTCTGACCAAGACATTTAGTAAACACATCTGCAGTTTGCAGACTAGTATGAATTTTAACAGTTTTAATCATACCTGCAGACACTTTTTCCCTTACCAAATGTACATCCAACTCAAAATGCTTTGTTTTCTCATGGAAAACTAGGTTAGCAGCAATTTGTATAGCAGCACTATTGTCACAATAAACATCCACAGGCAATAAGCCTTTAATACCAAGACTACTCAACAGATTGCTCAACCAAATAACTTCACAAGTAGTAGAAGCTAAGCTTCTATATTCAGCTTCTGCTGAACTTCTGGACAAAGTAGACCGTTTCTTACTTTTCTAGGAAATAAGAGAATCTCCCAGAAAAACACAAAAACCAGTAACAGACCTTCTAGTAACAGGACATTTAGCCCAGTCAGCATCAGCATAAGCTCTAACCTTAAGATCAGAAACACTATTGAATTGCAAACCAGAACCAGGAGAACCTTTTAGATATTTCAAAACTCTTAAAGCAACTTTAAGATGTGATTGTAAAGGCTTATGCATATGTTGACTTAGGAAATGAACATCATAACTAATATCAGGTCTAGTATTAGTCAAATAAATCAACTTACCAAAAAGTTTTTGATAATTAGTTATATTGTACAAAACCTTATCATTATCATTCTCAATACAGTTTAAAACAGAATTCTCAAGTAAAGGAGTATCAACAGGTTTAGCAGCTAACAACCCATACTCATGTAACAACTCCATACATGATGCGTGCCAAACAGTCAAGCTAAATCACTCAAGCCTGCCACTTGTGAATGGCGGACCGTAATCGACTTAAACCGCTCAAGCACGAATGCAATGAAGATCCGGGAGTATAGTGTTTCCCCGGGTCGTTATGTCCCAGCGAGCTATGCAATGGATCACCCAACGAATAGTGATCGAGAGATTTGAATGGAAAAAGGGATTTGAGATTATTATAACTACAGAAATATCAAACAAATACAGAGGCTTAAATGCAAATTAAAGAAAATTAAAAAGATAAAAACTATTAAATAAACGCTATCACTATATTTAAAATGATGTTTTTGTTTTTATGTTTTTATAAAACTTAATTTAAAAACTACGCGACGTACAAATAAAAATGTGAAACTTAAGCAGTATAAATCCTAAAAATATGAAAAATACATTTTTACAATCCTAATGATAAAAGAAAATATTTGGAAAAAGAAAATTATTTTTCTAACTAATTATCTAATTATTATTAATTAAAAACTATTTTTAACTATTTAATATTAGCCTAAAATACAAGAAATTAGGAAATAAAGCTAGAAAAATAAAATTAAGACTTAGAAAATCTAAAATATCAAAATAGAATATTTTTGTATTTTTACGATTATTTTGGATTTTCTAGGAATTAAATACTATTAAAACTAATTAAATTATTTAAAATACAAATTTAACTAAGAAAATCTAGAAAATATTTTTTGTCTTTTATATTTATCTAAACTTAATAAAAATGAAAAATTATTTTTTGAACCTTTCTTAATTAATTGTATTAAATGCTATTTAAAAGTGCTAAAATTGATTTAAATGCGAAAAATAGCAAACCAACTTAGAAAAATCGAAAATTTCAGGAAAACTCTAAAATAATATTAGGAAGCTAGGAAAATGGAAAACAGATGGTTGTGTGTAAGATTAAGCAAGCGCTATAGAAAGTGCTCATAAATAAACCTTTGATAAGCCAAACGAGGGACCAAAAGCTACCAAACAAACACAGGTCGTAATATGATAAAACTACTCTAATGCAACTTAAAACAACAAGCTATAACCTCAGATTTGCAAGCTAGCACAGATTTGATGTTTGAGCTATTGGCTAAAAACAGTTCTGTGGAATACTTGATGAGTGTCTAAATACTCATCGTTTTGTACTATCTAAAGCTGCAAAATCATCCGAAACACTCGAAACACATCAAAATGATCAAAATATCACAAATCAGTGTTTTATGTGTTTTAAATGCAAAATATCAAAATCGGATGAAAAACGTATCAAATTTGCAAAATTGCGCTTTAGTCCCCAAGTTTCAAAAATTGTCAAAAACAGGTCCCCGAGCACAAAATTTCAAAGAAAAGTCACCAAAGGTCTTTTAAAATCACAAATTGTCATATTTAGTCCTTTGGTGAAAAATCTAAAAGTTTTGAGAAAATTACAGTTTAGTCCCGAAAATCCAAAATGTTCAAAATTAGTCCTTGGGAATTTAAAAATGTCAAAATTAACCCTTGGATCATAAATTGAGAAAAGTACATGTTTGGTCCTGAGTTTCGGTTTATGTGTTTGGTCCTTGGTTTCAAAGAATTGCACTTGTGGTCCTTATTTGTTATTAAGCCAAAACCAAACGGACCTATTTGATTACCCAAGCCCAAAATTAAAACCCTTGGCCCAAATATCATAACCCGGTCAACCCAGCCCCCAAACCCGGTCAACAAACAACCCACTTGGTCAAATCCCACTTGCCCGCCAAAAGTCATCCCTCCCACCTGCTCTCTGTCTGCAACTCTCCACACACCATTCCCCCCAGCTCACCTTTATACACCCTTGTTCCCCCACCTCAACACAAATACAAGATCCATTAAATGCTCCTAAACCCTTAACACTCAACCAAAGCTGTTAAAGTCCAATTTGGCGCCAAAAATCATTTTGAAGGGTCAAGATCATTCTAAGCAATCCAATGGTCAAGAATTTGGTGGGATTTGAACAGAGATGAGAGAGAGAGTCTTTGGATATAAAAAGAAAGCAAATGGAGAAGAAAAAGGCTAGTAGCTAGTTTTATCTTCTTTCTTTAATGTCGTTTTTTAAAATGTCTTAGCTTAGTTTTAATTATGTAATCTTTTGTTTTTAAGACTCTAAATAAAGTTAAATGTACGATTGTAATCTGTTTTAAGTATCAAATTCAAAGTCTTGTTAAAATTCATGTCTTATGCTTACTGTTGAGTATTTCGGTTTTAAATTTATGCATTCAAGTTTCAAATAGTTCTTTGTTCGGTCCATAAGCTTATTTAAGCTACTTTAGCTTTTGACAAGCTTTAGAATCAGTTTAAGCAAATTTGGATGTTGGTCAACAAAAGTCAACTCGTGCTCATAATTGGTTCAGAGATTGTTATGGTTTGATTAGATGATGGATATGGGTTGAATAGGTTAGGATTAGTGGTTCTTATTCTGGTTTGCAAGCCATTGTGGCTATGGATCTCTTGTAAGTGCTAGTTTTCATTTCATATTTAGTTTATAAACAGTAGCATTAGTCATAACTCTTAGATCTGATCAAGTCTTGTTATTTATTGTCTAACTAGCTCTATTTAGGCATTTTAAATCTGTTGTGATAGGTGAGTAGGTTTAAGTTGTTGTTTTAGCTTATATTGATTGCAATAAGTCTTTAAAAAGGGTGTTTGGTTCATAGCCTAAAACTGCCCTAGAGGCTTGTGCAGTGGTTTATACTTGTTGTTCTATGTTTGTTTAGTTGTCTTGTACTCCCATCTGTCTAACTTTTGTTCTTGTAACCACTGAAAGTCAATAATCCCATATCATTTTCTTAACAGGTTCACTGTTAAGGTTTTTACTTAGTAAAATCTTATTTTGAGTTTAGAAATCATTAATCTAGCTTGCAGTAGTTTTAATACATCATATAACATCATAATCATTTCATAATTTAGGATCAAACTTCACAAAAGTCAAACTTTCAGTTTTACTTCAAAAGTCAAAAAGTGGTAAAAACCTGTTTTTCAGCTAGATAGAAGGATTTTTATCAAGCTCATTTCTTAATCATTTTCAATGAAACCTGTGGTTTTAGAAAGCCCTACTGCTCTAGTTTCTTTTTGTTATTTTTTCATATTTTTGTGATTTTTCTACAAGCTCCAAATAAGCCCTTCTTTTAGGCTTAAATCCCCTGCTCACTGTCAGTGAATGCTGAGAGTTTTTCTCAGCTTTTGCAAAGCTTGCACAGGGCTTAGTTTAGCTCCCATAGGTCTAATTTTTGGCTTATATACTCTCACCCAGGTCATCTTTAGGTTTCAATAATTAGTTTTTGCTTTCCAGTTTATTCTAGAGCTTATTTCTTGGCTTGAAGTTGATACCCCTTTAACTGTTTCTGCCATAATCTCAGTACATCAAATCTTAGCAACCTTGCAAATCAGTGGTTTAGCTTGTTGTTTCTCACTTCATTTTGGTCATTTTAGCCTATAGTAGCTTCCATATCAGTTTGGTGCTTGTTGTGCTCCATTTGGCTTATTAAAGTGCTTATTTATAAGCACTTTGTTCATCAGTTCCTTATTCTTGTACACAAGCCCATGTTTTTCCATTTTCCTAGCTTCTTAATATTATTTTAAGCATTTCCTGAATTTTTCAGATTTTCCTAGCTTGTTTGGTATTTTTCGCATTTTATTTAGTTTTAAGTATTTTAAATAGCTTTTAATACAAATAATTAAGAAAAGTCTCAAAAATTAATTTTCATTTTTCTTAAGTTTAGATAAATATAAAAGCTTAAAAGTATTTTTCCCTATTTTTCTCCTTTTATTTGGTATTTTTAATAATTTAAATTAGTTTTAAATAGTTTTAAATTAATAATAAATACATAAAAAGTCTAAAAAATATATTTTTAGTTTTAAAATTAGTTTTATCATATTTTAGATTTTTCCAAGTTATAATTTCATTTTTCTAGGTTAATTTTGTATTTTCCTCTATTTTAGTGCATTTTAAATACTTAATAAATAGTTTTTAATTAATAATAATTAATTAAATAGTTGTAAAATAATTTTATTTTTCTAATAATTTTCTCATATCATTAGGTTTGTAAAAATGTATTTTTCATATTTTTAGGATCTATATTGTATAAGTTTCACGTTTTTATTTGTACGTTTACGTTATTTTTATTTAAACGTAAGTTTTAAGTTTTAAGTTTTAAACGTTCATCACTTTAAAAATAGTGATAGCGTTTATTTAATATCTTTTATCTTTTTAATTTTCTTAATTTGCATTTAAGTCGCTTTTATTTATAAACTTTTTCAGTAGTGTAATTATCCAATCCTAATCCTTTCTGATCACTATCATTAGTGGTCATTCTATCGTCTGATCATGTGTTTAACACACCATTGAGTCTCCGTGGGACATAACGACCGGGAATCCCTGTATTCTCGATCTTCATTGTATACGTATGCGAGCTGTTTTAAGTCTGTTTAGACTTGACGGTTTCTTGTGAGATCAAAATTTTAAGCGCCATTCTTGGGAGGCTTTAGCGTGTGTTTAGCCTTTTTAGACCCACTCTTGCACATACCCCATCTTTTGTAAAAATTTTTGTAAAGTTATCAAAAATCCAAAAGTTCATTAACACTTTTCCTAAAGTGTTAAAAGCATAAAAATATTTTCATTCTTTGTTTTATAGCACATTTTTCAAAATCCAAAAAATCCATCTTTATCCTCTAACTGCTTAATTCTACATTTCTTTATCCTCAAACTGTTTAATTCTCCATTTTCTTACCCTCTAAACCGTTTAATTCTTCATCTCTTATCCTCTTATCCGTTTAATTCTCTATGTCATGGTATTTGACATGTTCCGGTGTGGAGGTCCGTTTAACGGTGGAAATTGTCGTGATGTACCAATGTGGGTTTCGGAGACAAGTTTGTCGATAATCGATCCCATTTCAAATGATACACCGATTTTTCCTACCTACCTCCACAACCCTAATATGAATCCTACTCATGCAGTATTGTGGGAATGATTCTCATTACGGTTTTGATTGTCCACCACAGTTCCGCTTGTCTATGAGCCGTAACCATGTTACAATCGAACTTTGGTGAAAGTTATTTTCCCAATTATCTCATTGTGAAATTGTGGGGTCCTCATCGACTTTTGAATGTCAACCGATGAATCAAAATTTTCAAAATTCCAATTCTCCGGTTTTGACAATTTCCAACCCCACGATATTCCATCGGTCATCGGACTTACGAGCCTTCACGACATTTCAATGATTACGAGGAGTGTTATCTTCCTCAAAGTTAAGAAAAACGCATTCGAAAGAAGCTACAAATGAAAAGAATGTTGTGTAAGCTTCAACAGATGAATATAAGAATCGATATGATGACGATGATGATGAGGATTCTATTCAAGTGAAGGAATATTATGAGAGCTTGTCAATGAAATCACACCCGAAGCTTCCATTGACTCTCTCATAATGGGGGACGAGCCTTCTAGCACTATTCCAGAAATGGAATCGTCTAGTGTTGAGGGCCTGGTTCCAATCCCAAGTGAGTCCGAGGTTATCTCCGGTAATTTGTGTGATGAGCCTCTTAATGATGATTCTTCTCCTCCTCTTGACATTCCATATGATCATGTCGAGATGTTCTCCGATTCCGATAACGATTGTACTTCGTTTGACGATTCTTTATCCTATGGAGACATCGATTATGTCGAGGAGCTGCCTTCTGAGCTAGTTAGCTTAGAGGAAGTGAGAAATTCTGATGATCTGGAAATTGAGGACGAGATACTTCGTGAACAATTGTTCAATATACATCTCCTCGTTTCTAAGATCGAATCATTTTGTGCTAAGTCGACTTCATCTCCTATCCCGTTGTGGATAGTGGCTCTACATTGACAAGCCCGAGCTTGAGGTTTTTTCCAATGATTCTCTTCATGGAGAGTTCTCCGGTGAACTCTCTCATGACATATCTCCTCCGAATATGATCATTTCCATTTTGATCTTGAGGATGATATTGGCTCGGAGGAAGGTGTACTCTATCATAAGAGTTTGCTTATTGATGATACTACCTTCAACCTTCCTCCGGATATGTCTACATTTGAGGATGAAGAATGGATCTTGATTGTTATCAACATCTTTCTTCCATTCCTCACATATGATGTGACTTCTCTCTTCACTCCTTGGAGTGAGGACACTATCTTTGACCCGGCATTTTCATTTATCATTTGTGAGCCGGGTCTTTCTCTCTTTATCTCATCGGTGTGGAACTTTCACGTGCTTCAAATGTTTGTCCAAACATCTTGAATGAAAGTCCGATGGAGATTGTTTCTTCCACTTTGTTTCCCATGAACCAATGAATTGGGTCGAGTCAAGCTAGCGACTCGGTAACCAAAAATGATAGACACACCATATGGGTTTTCACCCATATTTCGTCTTCTTACCCCTTTCTACCACCTAAGTGTGGGGTGATGCCACATGTTATATATATATATATATATATATATATATATATATATATATATATATATATATATATATATATATATATATATATAAAAAAAAATATATATATATATATATATATATATATATAATAATCATCTTTCTAAATAATGGCCGTAGTATTTCCCTTTTACGTTCTTTGTTTCGGCATAACACGGTACTTTGAATATTGAGGCAATATTCATTTCTAAGTGTGGGGATTCTCACGAATTTTATCATATAATTATACCAATTCCCGTTTTGGCCAAAATTTTTTTTTTGGAGCAAGTGTTTTACACTTTCTCAATTGGTTATCATCCGCCATGTTTGATAAACTAAAGGATTGGCTAATCCGAGAGCAAACGGCTCTTGGTAAAGATTTATCAAATCCGTTTATATGGCTTGCAATTTGCCCAAATTGTATGGTTTTCGACTCCCATCATCCTCAAAAGATAATGAGTTGGCTAGCCGCAAGGTTATGGCTTGTGGTAAAGGCGATGGAAAATCCATAATTGGTAATCGGCTCACCAAAGATAATTCGATAATTTATCTAAGAGTTGGCTAGTCCGAAGGTACGGCACGGTAAAGACAAAATCAAATCCGTTGAAAGTCGGTGGTTTGCTCAAAATCACATGGTTATCGGTGTACCATGGTTCTTACTTGAACTGAAACATTTGGCTACTCGAAGTAATGGCTTTTGGTAAAGAGTTTAAAATCCATTATGTTTCTCAAATCATTGCTAGGGACTAGCAATATCTCGATGTGGGGGATTGATGAGTGTCTAAATACTCATCATTTTTGTCTATCTAAGCTGCAAAATCATCCGAAAACACTCGAAACACATCAAAATGATCAAAATATCACAAATCGGTGTTTATGTGTTTTAAATGCAAAAATATCAAAATCGGATGAAAACGTATCAAATTTGCAAAATTGCGTTTTAGTCCCCAAGTTTCAAAATTGTCAAAAAGCAGGTCCCTGAGCACAAAATTTCAAAGAAAAGTCACCAAAGGTCTTTTTAAAATCACAAATTGTCATATTTAGTCCTTTGGTGAAAAATCTAAAAGTTTTGAGAAAATTACAGTTTAGTCCCTGAAAATCCAAAATGTTCAAAATTAGTCCTTGGGAATTTAAAAAATGTCAAAAATTAACCCTTGGATCATAAATTCAGAAAAGTACATGTTTGGTCCCTGGAGTTTCAGTTTTACAGGTTTGGTCCCTTGGTTTCAAAGAATTGCACTTGTGGTCCTTATTTGTTATTAAGCCAAAACCAAACGGACCTATTTGATTACCCAAGCCCAAAATTAAAACCCTTGGCCCAAATATCATAACCCGGTCAACCCAGCCCCCAAACCCGGTCAACAAACAACCCACTTGGTCAAATCCCACTTGCCCGCCAAAAGTCATCCTCCCACCCGCTTTCTGCATACGCAACTCTCCACACCATTCCCCAACTCACCTTTATACACCCTTGTTCCCCACTCAACACAAATACAAGATCCATTAAATGCTCCTAAACCCTTAACACTCAACCAAAGCTGCTAAAGTCCAATTTGGCGCCAAAAATCATTTTGAAGGGTCAAGATCATTCTAAGCAATCCAATGGTCAAGAATTTGGTGGGATTTGAACAGAGATGAGAGAGAGAGTCTTTGGATATAAAAAGAAAGCAAATGGAGAAGAAAAAGGCTAGTAGCTAGTTTTATCTTCTTTCTTTAATGTCGTTTTTTAAAATGTCTTAGCTTAGTTTTAATTATGTAATCTTTTGTTTTTAAGACTCTAACTAAAGTTAAATGTACGATTGTAATCTGTTTTAAGTATCAAATTCAAAGTCTTGTTAAAATTCATGTCTTATGCTTACTGTTGAGTATTTCAGTTTTAAATTTATGCATTCAAGTTTCAAATAGTTCTTTGTTCAGTCCCAATAAGCTTATTTAAGCCTACTTTAGCTTTTGACAAGCTTTAGAATCAGTTTAAGCAAATTTGGATGTTGGTCAACAAAAGTCAACTCGTGCTCATAATTGGTTCAGAGATGGTTATGGTTTGATTAGATGATGGATATGGGTTGAATAGGTTAGGATTAGTGGTTCTTATTCTGGTTTGCAAGCCATTGTGGCTATGGATCTCTTGTAAGTGCTAGTTTTCATTTCATATTTAGTTTATAAACAGTAGCATTAGTCATAACTCTTAGATCTGATCAAGTCTTGTTATTTATTGTCTAACTAGCTCTATTTAGGCATTTTAAATCTGTTGTGATAGGTGAGTAGGTTTAAGTTGTTGTTTTAGCTTATATTGATTGCAATAAGTCTTTAAAAGGGTGTTTGGTTCATAGCCTAAAGCGCCCTAGAGGCTTGTGCAAGTGGTTTATACTTGTTGTTCTATGTTTGTTTAGTTGTCTTGTACTCCCATCATCTAACTTTTGTTCTTGTAACCATTGAAAGTCAATAATCCCATATCATTTTCTTAAGGTTCATGTTAAGGTTTTTATAGTAAAATCTTATTTGAGTTTAGAAATCATTAATCTAGCTTGCAGTAGTTTTAATACATCATATAACATCATAATCATCTCATAATTTAGGATCAAACTTCACAAAAGTCAAACTTTCAGTTTTACTTCAAAAGTCAAAAAGTGGTAAAAACCTGTTTTTCAGCTAGATAGAAGGATTTTTATCAAGCTCATTTCTTAATCATTTTCAATGAAACCTGTGGTTTTAGAAAGCCCTACTGCTCTAGTTTCTTTTTGTTATTTTTTCATATTTTTGTGATTTTTCTACAAGCTCCAAATAATCCCTTCTTTAGGCTTAAATCCCACCTTCCATCGTCGGTGAATCTTTGAGAGTTTTCTCACTTTTGCAAAGCTTGCACAGGCTTAGTTTAGCTCCCATAGGTCTAATTTTTGGCTTATATACTCTCACCCAGGTCATCTTTAGGTTTCAATAATTAGTTTTGCTTTCCGTTTATTCTAGAGCTTATTTCTTGGCTTGAAGTTGATACCCTTTAACTCTGTTTCTCGCCATAATCTCAAGACATCAAATCTTAGCAACCTTGCAAATCAGTGGTTTAGCTTGTTGTTTCTCACTTCATTTTGGTCATTTTAGCCTATAGTAGCTTCCATATCAGTTTGGTGCTTGTTGTGCTCCATTTGGCTTATTAAAGTGCTTATTTATAAGCACTTTGTTCATCAGTTCCTTATTCTTGTACACAAGCCCATGTTTTTCCATTTTTCCTAGCTTCTTAATATTATTTTAAGCATTTCCTGAATTTTTCAGATTTTTCCTAGCTTGTTTGGTATTTTTCTGCATTTTATTTAGTTTTTAAGTATTTTTAAATAGCTTTTAATACAAATAATTAAGAAAAGTCTCAAAAAATTAATTTTTCATTTTTCTTAAGTTTAGATAAATATAAAAAGCTTAAAAGTATTTTCCTATTTTCTCCTTTTATTTGGTATTTTAATAATTTAAATTAGTTTTAAATAGTTTTAAATTAATAATAAATACATAAAAAGTCTAAAAATATATTTTAGTTTTAAAATTAGTTTTATCATATTTTAGATTTTTCCAAGTTATAATTTCATTTTCTAGGTTAATTTTGTATTTTCCTCTATTTTAGTGCATTTTAAATACTTAATAAATAGTTTTAATTAATAATAATTAATTAAATAGTTGTAAAATAATTTTATTTTTCTAATAATTTTCTCATATCATTAGGTTTGTAAAAATGTATTTTTCATATTTTTAGGATCTATATTGTATAAGTTTCACGTTTTTATTTGTAAGTTTACGTTATTTTTATTTAAACGTAAGTTTTAAGTTTTAAGTTTTAAACGTTCATCACTTTAAAAATAGTGATAGCGTTTATTTAATATCTTTTATCTTTTTAATTTTCTTAATTTGCATTTAAGTCGCTTTTATTTATAAACTTTTTCAAGAGTGTAATTATCCAATCCTAATCCTTTCTCGATCACTATCATTAGTGGTCATTCTATCGTCGATCATGTGTTTAACACACCATTGAGTCTCCGTGGGACATAACGACCCGGGAATCCCTGTATTCTCGATCTTCATTGTATCCGTGGTTCCGAAATTTGTTTAAGTCTGTTTAGACTTGGCGGTTTCTTGTGCAGATCACTACTGAGCTTAAAATGAGCACTCAAATAAGCTAGTCGGCCAAAAACCAATTATGGGACCTAAAGTAGACCTAGTGAGACCTTACAAACCAATTTTCAGACTTTAACAAACTCTTATGAGCCTGTGCAAGGTTGCACAATCTTGAGAAAACTCGACTTAAAGCGAGTGGTGAAAGCGGCAAAAGGTCCTAAAGATAAAATTTGTTTGAGGCTTCTAAAAAATTTACAAAAATCTAATAAAATGGTGATAAGAAAGAAGACCAGTTGAAGTTTTTAAAATGCCAAAGTTCACTGAAATTGGCTCAAAAATGATCTCATGAAAAATCCTTGCAGTTGGCCCAAAAACAGGTTTTCTAAATTTTGACTTTTGATAACAGTTATGAATTTTGACTAAAATGAACTTTGATTCCAATTTTATGACTGATATTGGTGTAATAAGGTGTGATGAACACAATGCAAGCAAGGTTTATGACTTCTAAACACAATTCAAGAGATTGCAAATCCAAAACCACAACAGATTAAGTAGTGAGACAGATTTTGATTGATGTTGACTTTTTGAACTAGCAGGCACAAAACTAAGACTTGAATGAGCTCAAATATGCTTAACAAACATAAAACCACAGGTTTTAACTCAAGAACACATCTTTAGAACAGATTATGCTATAAACCAAACACCCCTTTAATGGACTGATTTATACACAAAACTGATTTAGACAATGAACCAACTTATTTAATGATCAAACTAAGTCTAAATAAGATAAACACTACTTAATGAACAGATTAGAACTAGCTATGACCTCAAAAACAGATTATACTAAAAGGTGCTTAAACTTACATATAGTCCCTAGCCACAATGGCTTGCCAATATTGAAACCAGAACCACAGTAACCACTAACTTATTTAAACCAACCCATTGCTTCCAAATCAACCCATTTCAAGCTCTGAACCAACCCAAATCATTCCTGCATCAATTTTTGCTCCAAGTTGACTTTTGTTGACCAGGTTTCAATAATGTTTAAAACTTAAATACAAGCTTATAAAAAGCTATTATAAGCTTATATAAGCTTGTTGGAGATTGAAACTGAGCTGCTAAAAGCTTAAACAAAGGAGTTTGGAAATCAAAATCTCAACAGTGGACATAAAGTGTGGAAATTGAACATTAACTTGAATTGATGTTTAAACAGAGTTGCAATACATTAAAACTACTATGTTTGATACAAAATAACTGGAAATTTCAATTGAGAACTAGTTAAGACAAGTTAAGCTTAAAAACGATATACATTGTAAAAATTAAAACTAACTACTCCTTCCTGTTGCTTCCTCTTGCTCTTTTTATACCCAAGATGTCTTATCTCTTTCCTCTGAGCAAATCCCAGCACTAATATGGACCATAGGATTGGTAGGTACCATTTTTGACCGTTTGATGCATTTGGCGCCAAAATAGGTTTAACAGCTGGGAGGGTGCATTAAATGCGTTTGGCTTGGGGTGAGGTGGAGGGTAGTAGTAGGGTGGTTGTGATGATGATGGAAAGGGTGGCGTGGGGAGTTGCGAGCTAGGATGCGGGGTGATGATGGAGAAGGGTAACACGTGAGTTGGAGGGAAGGAGAGTCAACAGGGTGTTTGACTTGGATTATTAAAGGGAGGGTTCAAAGGTGCTAATGACAGGTCCAATTTGGGTGGCGGGGTCCAAAAGGCTTTTGACAAGGCGAGGTGCAAGGTTAATAATGACAAGGACCTCAATTGTAATTTCGAAATTCAAGGGGCCTGTTCGCCAAATTCACAAAGTTGTTCCAAGGCTGAAAATGACAATCTCAAAAAGTATAAGGACCAACTTTGCCATTTTCCAATTTTCCAGGGACCAATTTCGCTAATTTTTAAACTTGGAGGACCAATTTTGTAATTTTCTCAAACTTTTGATATTTTTCACCAAAGGACTAAATTTGACAACTTATGATTTTAAAAGGACCTTTGGTGATTTTCTTTGAAATTATGTGCTCGGGGACTATTTTAACAATTTTTAAACTTGGGGACTGAAGCGCCAATTATGCAAACTTTGCTCATTTTTCATCGATTTTGAACATTTTGCATCCGAAACATATAAAATGCAATTTTGGAATATTTTCGATATTTTGATGCATTTCGAGAGCATTTTAGGCGTTTTGCGATTCGGTTGACTAAAATGATGAGTATTTACACTCATCAATCCCCCACACTAAACTATTGCTAGTCCCTAGCAATCTTTTGAGAAAAACATATTGGATTTGAATCTCTTTACCAAAAGCCATTACTTCGAGTAGCCAAATGTTTTAGTTCAAGTAAGAACCATGGTACACCGATAACCATGTGATTTTGAGCAAACCACCGACTTCAACGGTTTGATTTGTTTTACCGAGCCGTTTGCTTGGACTAGCCAACTCTTAGATAAATTATCAATATTATCTTTGGTGAGTCGATTACCAATTATGGTTTTTCCATCGCCTTTACCACAAGTCATAAACTTGCGGGCTAGCTAACTCTTCACTTTTTAGGATATGGTGAAATGAATACCATACAATTTTGGGCAAATTGCAAGCGTCAACGGTTTGAGATATGTTTACCAAGAGCCGTTTGCTCTGGATTAGCCAATCCTTTTGTTTATTAGACAAGGCGGATGATAACCAAATGAGAAAGTGTAAAACACTTACTCCAAAAAAAAATTTGGCCAAAACGGGAATTGGGCGGTATAATTACATGATAAAATTCGTGAGAATTACCCCCACACTTAGAAATGAATATTGCCCTCAATATTCAAAGTACCGGCGGTTATGCGAAACAAAGAACGTGAAAGGGAAATACTACGGCCATTATTTAGAAAGATTTTTTTTTTTTTTTTTTTGAAAAGACTTATATACACAACATGTGGGCAACCCCCCCACTAGGGTGGTAGAAAGTAGAAAGAAGAAGCTAAGCTGTCAAGTTTTGTCACACAAGCTAGCCACTTGTGAATGGCTAACCGTAACAAACTTGAGACAATTTCGAAATATGGGTGATAACCCATATGGCATCTCTTGTTTTTGATTACCGAGTCGCTAGCTTGATTCGATCCCGCATTCATTGGTTCTTGGGGAAAGTTTGTAAGTCCGGGACAACCATGGATGGAATGTCCTCTCCAAAGTAATGCTTCACTCGATGACCATTCACTTTAAAATTAGGACCATCGGGTTGAGATAACTCAATGGTACCATAAGGATAAACCTTAGCAATGGTAAATGGTCCAGACCAACGGGACTTGAGCTTTCCCGAGAAAATCTTCAATCTTGAATTGAAAAGAAGGACTCGATCACCAACGTTGAAAACGCGGTTCTTGATTTTTGAGTCACGAATCTTCTTTGTCTTTTGTTTGTAGATCAAAGAGTTCTCGTAAGCTTGATCACGAAGTTCATTTAATTCATTCATTTGAACTTTCCGGTGATCACCGGTTGTCTGAATATCGAAATTAGCATGCTTCAAGGCCCGGTATGCCTTGTGCTCGAGCTCAACCGGCGGATGACATGCCTTCCGTATACAAGCTTGTATGGAGTGCACCGATGGGTGTTTTGTAAGTCGTCACGGAAGGCCAGAGCGTCATCTAACTTATCCGACCAAGAGGCACGGTTTTCACCAACCGTCCTCTCCGAATTCTTTATCCCGGTTAGAAACTTCCACTTGCCCACTTGTTTGTGGGTGGTACGCGATAGATGAGCGGTGAGTTACACCATACTTTTGCATGACTCTATCAAATTGGTCATTGCAAAATGCGCACCACGATCGCGATTATGGCTCGTGGAGTTCCAAACCTAGCAAATAGAGATTTCAAGAATTTCACCACAACTCGGGCATCGTTGGTGGGCAAAGCTTTAGCTTCAACCCATTTTGACAAGTAGTCAACGGCCACGAGTATGTATTTGTTACCACGGGAAGAAGGAAATGGCCCCATAAAGTCAATGCCCCATATGTCAAAAATCTCACACACTTGAATGGCGTTTTGCGGCATTTCATTCCTTTATGAGATATTCCGTGACGTTGACAAGCGTCACGAGGTTTTGACAAATTCATGGGCATCCTTGTAGATCGTGGGCCAATAGAATCCGGAATCAAACACCTTCTTGGCGGTGTAGTTGGGGCTATGATGTCCCCAATGGGCCCGAATGGCAAGCCTTGAGAATTTCAATGGCTTCTCGACCGTCACACACATCGCCGGATGAATTGATCCGCACAAATTTTAAACAAGTAGGGTCGTCCCGAAATAATGTTTCACATCTTTAAAGAATTTATTTTTACTGGGACGACGTCCCTTTCACCACAAAGTTACCCGCATGGTAATTTGCAAAGTCAAGAAACCATGGGGTAGAAGAGTCTCCACGAAAAGAAACCACATTGAGTGTTTCGAGAGGAAATGTTTCATTTATTTCCTTTTCTCGAACACATTTTGGTGAGGTTCTCTAATCGGGACAGATGATCGTGACCGGGTTCTCGACTCCTTTTTATCACGAATAATGATATCAAATTCTTGTAGGAGGAGAACCCAACGAGCAATCTCGGCTTTGCATCTTGTTTTGCAAAGAGATATTTGAGAGCCGAGTGATCCGTATACACCACGCATTTGGTCAATATAAGATATGGTGAAACTTCTCAAACGCATACACCACGCCTAATAGTTCTTTTTCCGTAGTGGTGTAATGGGTTTGAGCTTGATCATAGTTTTGCTTGCGTAGTGGATAGGTGAAAATGCTTGGTTTTGCGTTGCCCAAGGCGCACCGATAGCAAAATCACTTGCATCGCACATGAGCTCAAAGGTAAATCGATCGGGGCAACTAGAATGGGTGCTTAGTAGCTTTTCTTTAGTGTTTCAAAAGCTTGATGCACTCGGGAGAAAAGATAAAAGGAGCATCTTTTTCGAGAAGATGGGTCATAGGCCGAGCGATTTTAGAAATCTTGAATGAATCTACGATAAAACCCGGCATGACCTAGAAAACTCCTAATACCTTTGACGGTAGTAGGATGAGGTAGTTTAGCAATAACATCAACTTTTGCTCTATCTACCTCAATCCCGTTTTTGGAAATCTTATGGCCAAGGACTATGCCTTCTTTGACCATAAAGTGGCTCCTCTCCCAATTTAGACATAGATTGGTGTCTTTACACCTTTTAAGCATTTTGTCTAAGTGGGAGAGACATGTATGAAATGAGTCCCCAATGACCGAGAAGTCATCCATAAACACCTCCATAGTTTCCCCGATCATGTCGTGGAAAATTGACATCATACATCTTTGGAACGTGCCAGGAGCATTACATAAGCCAAAAGGCATACGTCTATAGGCAAACGTCCCGTATGGGCGGTGAATGTGGTTTTCTTGATCCAATGGATCAATGGGGATCGAAAGTAACCCGAGAAACCATCAAGGAAAAAATAGTACTGTTCCTGCTAATCTCTCAAGCATCCGGTCCATGAAGGGTAGAGGAAAATGGTCTTTCTGGGTGGCTTCGTTTAACTTACGATAGTCAATACATACACGCCATCCGTAACCAATCGAGTTGGAATTAACTCGTTTTCTTCATTCGTGACAATGATAATGCCACCCTTTTTGGAACGCAATGAATTGGGCTAACCCAAGGACTATCGGAGATAGGGTAAATCAAACCGCATCAAGAAGTTTGAGAACCTCTTGTTTGATAACCTCATGAATCTTAGGATTCACCCTTCTACGATGTTGGATCATTGGTTTGAAGTCATCCTCCATTAAGATTTTGTGAGTACAAAACTCGGGGTTGATACCTTTAATGTCGGAGAGTTTCCAAGCAATTGCTTGCTTGTGTGACTTCAAGACCTTTATGAGGCAGTTTTCTCCTCCTCGGTCAAGTCCTTAGCAATTATGACGGGTAATTTATCATCACCTCCAAAAATGCATACTCGAGATGAGGAGGTAGGTCCTTAAATTCAACCTCGGAAATTCTTGATGAGAAGTTTGTACCGATTTGATTTCCTCAATTGTGATTTCTTCGGAGGAGTGAAGATAATGGATCTTCATTAAGCAATTGCTCAAGATAAAGGATATCTCCTCCGAATCATAAACACCATCAATTCCGGTGAATTGATTCATCGATAACAAGAAATTCATCGATCTCTTCCGGAGGAAGTCACCTCCCTCAAGCGGAGTGAGAGAGGGAAGAGTCGACAATGATAGGTTGAGAAGATGTGGTGGAATCCCACCACGAATTATGAAGATAACCAAGAAACTCTTGAGAGTACTCCTGCGAAGCAATGTCAATTAAATCGACTCGATTAATTGATTCAATGTCATAATTTGAGGAGTACCTCGAAGTCCGATCGAGGTTAAAGGTATGACTTCATTACCCACGTAAAGTGATTTCTTGCTCAAATACATCAATAAGAGCACGGCCCGTCCTCGGGAATCCCGCCCAACAATGAGGGAACTCGAGGATCGGCATCGAAATCAACGACCACAAAGTCGGTGGAAAATGGAACTTTCCTACTTTCACAAATACATCCTCGGCGATGCCAAGAGGACGAGATATAGAACGATCGCAAGCTCAAGAGTCATGCGGTAGGAATAAGTTCGGAAGAAAGTTTCTTCCATATTGAATACGGCATCGATTGATGCTTGCACCAAGATCGGCAAGAGCAAAGCATTCAATCATCCGGGAAAACACAAGGAAGAAGAAATTTTCGGGATCTCCAAGCTTCTCGGAAGCTTCTTTAACAAGGCTGGCGAGCAATTCTCATTCAAAGGAGTCTTAGCCATTTCAAACGACTTTTCCTTGTTGCTCAACATGTGTTTGAGTAGATGCAAACTTGGGGAACAACATGATGGCATCCGAAGCTTATGTCAAAATGTAGCTCTTGGAAAATTTGAAAGAATTTTTCCATTTGATGACTAGCTTTCTCATGAGCTTTGCTCATGTAAGCGTGAGGGTAAGGAATAGAAGTTTTGGATTTAGGGTTACCAATGGAGGTTCAAAAACAACTCGTGTTTGGTATTGGGGACAACCCGAGGATGGACATTCTTGGCACTTCCATTATTAGTAGGAAGTTCCTTGTCCTTTGTCGCCTCGGGTTCGCTTTCCACTACCTTCGGGAGAGAGGAAGAAGAGGTAGTAGGAATAGCGGGTCCATCATAAAGCACCACTGGGTTGTGATCGCCTTTGCATCGCCCCTCGGATTAGCGATCGTGTTGCTAGGTAAAGTACCGAGCCGGGGTCGATCATTTAAAGACTTCTTAATGTCGACAATCGGCTAACCAACAACCGATTCATTTCTTCTTGGGATTTCATGAATTGTTTCAATAACTCATCGATGATGGTCGAGTTGGAGCAGTGGCTTGAGTTTGCACGGAAAATTCGGCCTCTATTGTTAGGATTAGGGCCTTGATTACGAAAATTTCCTTGATTATTGCCATGAAAATACCCTTGGTTGAAATTTCCACGACACAGGTTTCTATTGTAATTTCCTTGATGTTGGAAATTTTGATTTTGATTCGAAAACCGTTGTTTGGTGAAATTACCTTGGTTTTGAAAACCTTGGTTTGGTCTATTTTGATTACGATTACGGTTTTGATTGAAACCAGGAGGTCGAGGTAGTGGTTAGGACGGTGGTTCGGGTCTCTGAGCACGATATTGATTGCCTCCTTGATTAGACATCCCGCCCCGGCATTGGCTTCAAAGGGTTACCATCGGTGGCCATACGATTATAATAAGCATGGGGGCCACCACGGTAACACAGACTTCCACTTTCTTAACTTCACAGGAGGTGAAGTTTGTGGAAAAGAGACTTTCTTTTGGTTGGATAGACCAAAGCTTGAATAGCTTTCGTGAGTTTATCAATCTTAGCATCGGTGCTAGATCGACTCACAGGCGATGAAGAAGAAGGACCAACACCGACTTGGGAAACAACCGGCTTGCTTCGTGCGGTCGGACTTTAGACTTGTTTTCGATTATCGCTAAAGCTTCTTTGCAGTTTTGCTTAGGAAATTTCCTCCGCGGAGGAATTGAGAAAATCTTGATCAGTTGACTCACTCCATTATAGAAAGTATCGAGTTGCATCAACTCGGAGAAACCGTGGTGAGGACATTTGCGAAGCAATTCCTTGAAACGATCCCACGATTCATTGAAGGGTTCATCAAACTTTTGAGTGAATTTGATGATTTCATTTTTAGACTCGTGGTTTTGGAAGGTGGATAGAATTCATTCACAAATTTCTTCACGGATCTTCCCATGTCTCAATAGGCGAGGGGTTGTTTTCAAGCCAAATCCGGGCTTGCCCTCAAGAGAAAATGGGAGCGAAGAAGCTTAACGACATCGGTAGGGACATTCTTATACTTGATGGTAGATGCAATCTTGTTAAACCATCGAATATGAGCATGAGGATCATCCCGCTCAAAACCGTAGAACTGATTTGAGGTTACAAGATTCGATAACCGGTCTTGAGTTCAAAATTTTCACCACGATGGTCGGTATAACGATAGCATCTCCATACCCGTCGATGGGTGCACGGAGAAGCTCACACATAGGCGTTCTTCCGCCATGATAACGAGTAGTGTGGCGATCCGGATCTCGGATCCGACCGATGGAGCGAGAAAGTCACGGACACGCCTTCTTGGAATCTTGACAAGCTCACGAAATGGGCTCACAGATCTAGAAGAGCGAATGCGCATACACTAGAGTTAACTCTAAGGAATCTCGAGTTAAGAGAGAAATGAGAATTATGAAATCTTGAGATGAGAATGGGAATTATGAAGGCGTTTATAAAAATCGGGTGAGAAGAATCTTTATGGGTTTTACGGTTCGAAACGTAGATATCACAACAAAATCAATTAACACAAAATCGAGGCAAAACAACGATGAACTTAACCAATAATCACAAGATGAATGGCTTCTTTGAAAAAGGTACACCAATCACAAGGACACAAAGGCAAGTTTTAAATCTTTAGTTCGGGAACTTATTATGGTCGCACCCCGGTTAGGTAGTGCCTTTGCCTTGGTTTCATGTGGTAATCTTTTAAGTTGTTATTATTAACAAAGCGACAAATCTTTTTGTATTTTTTATATTTGATACATATATAGAAACAAAAGGAAAAATATTTTTTGTTTTATACGTTTTAGCAGTTTTGGGTTTTGGATTTTTATAAGAAAATATGGATATATATATATATATATATATATATATATATATATATATATATATATAGATGGATGATATGAACAAAGAGTGAGTATTCAAACAACTAATCGCTAAGCGGAAGATAGATCGTACTGACTCCGGCGTGGCGCTAAAAATTTGATGCGTGCAAGCAGTCAAGCTAAATCACTCAAGCACGCCACTTGTGAATGGCGGACCGTAATCGACTTAAAGCGCTCAAGCACGAATGCAATGAAGATCCGGGAGTATAGTGTTTCCCGGTCGTTATGTCCCGTGAGCTATGCAATGGATTACCCAACGAATAGTGATCGAGAGATTTGAGCGGAAAAAGGATTCGAGATTATTATAACTACGAAATATCAAACAAATCTGAGGCTTAAATGCAAATTAAAGAAAATTAAAAGATAAAAACTATTAAATAAACGCTATCACTATATTTAAAATGATGTTTTTGTTTTATGTTTTATAAAACTTAATTTAAAACTACATGACGTCTGAATAAAAATGTGAAACTTAAGCGTTATAAATCCTAAAAATATGAAAATACATTTTACAATCCTAATGATAAAGAAAATATTTGGAAAAAGAAAATTATTTTTCTAACTAATTATCTAATTATTATTAATTAAAAACTATTTTTAACTATTTAATATTAGCCTAAAATACAAGAAATTAGGAAATAAAGCTAGAAAAATAAAATTAAGACTTAGAAAAATCTAAAATATCAAAATAGAATATTTTTGTATTTTTCTGATTATTTTTGGATTTTCTAGGAATTAAATACTATTAAAAACTAATTAAATTATTTAAAAATACAAATTTAACTAAGAAAAATCTAGAAAAATATTTTTTTTTCTTTTTATATTTATCTAAACTTAATAAAAATGAAAAAAAAAATTTTTTTGAACCTTTTCTTAATTAATTGTATTAAATGCTATTTAAAAAGTGCTAAAAATTGATTTAAATGCAGAAAAATAGCAAACCAACTTAGAAAAATCTGAAAATTTCAGGAAAACTCTAAAATAATATTAGGAAGCTAGGAAAAATGGAAAAACAGATGGTTGTGTGTAAGATTAAGCAACTGCTATAGAAAGTGCTCATAAATAAGCACTTTGATAAGCCAAATGAGGACCAAAAGCTACCAAACAAACACAGAAGCTGTAATATGATAAAACTACTCTAATGCAACTTAAAACAACAAGCTATAACCTCAGATTTGCAAGCTAGCACAGATTTGATGTTTGAGCTATTGGCTAAAAACAGTTCCTGTGGGGCTACTTTGAGCTTAAAAATGAGCACTCAAATAAGCTAGTCAGCAAAAACCAATTATGGGGACCTAAAGTAGACCTAGCTGAGACCTTACAAACCAATTTTCAGACTTTAACAAACTCTTATGAGCCCTGTGCAAGGGTTGCACAATGCTGAGAAAACTCAGCTTAAACTGAGTGGTGAGCAGGGCAAAAAGGTCCTAAAAGATAAGCTGTTTTGAGGCTTCTAAAAAATTACAAAAATCTAATAAAATGGTGATAAGAAAGAAGACCAGTTGAAGTTTTTAAAATGCCAAAGTTCACTGAAATTGGCTCAAAAATGATCTCATGAAAAATCCTTGCAGTTGGCCCCAAAACAGGTTTTCTAAATTTTGACTTTTGATAACAGTTATGAATTTTGACTAAAATGAACTTTGATTCCAATTTTATGACTGATATTGATGTAATAAGGTGTGATGAACACAATGCAAGCAAGGTTTATGACTTCTAAACACAAATCAAGAGTTGCAAATCCAAACCACAACAGTTAAGCGGTGAGATGATTTTGATTGATGTTGACTTTTTGAACTAGCAGCACAAAACTAAGACTTGAATGAGCTCAAATATGCTTAACAAACATAAAACCACGGGTTTTAACTCATGAACACATCTTTAGAGCAGTTATGCTATAAACCAAACACCCCTTTAATGGGTGATTTATACTGTGGCGGTTTAGACAATGAACCAACTTATTTTAATGATCAAACTAAGTCTAAATAAGATAAACACTACTTAATGAGCAGTTAGAACTAGCTATGACCTCAAAAACATATTATACTAAAAGGTGCTTAAACTTACATATAGTCCCTAGCCACAATGGCTTGCCAATATTGAAACCAGAACCACAGTAACCACTAACCTATTTAAACCAACCCATTGCTTCCAAATCAACCCATTTCAAGCTCTGAACCAACCCAAATCATTCCTGCATCAATTTTTGCTCCAAGTTGACTTTTGTTGACCAGGTTTCAATAATGTTTAAAACTTAAATACAAGCTTATAAAAAGCTATTATAAGCTTATATAAGCTTGTTGGAGATTGAAACTGAGCTGCTAAAAGCTTAAACAAAGGAGTTTGGAAATCAAAATCTCAACAGTGGACATAAAGTGTGGAAATTGAACATTAACTTGAATTGATGTTTAAACAGAGTTGCAATACATTAAAACTACTATGTTTGATACAAAATAACTGGAAATTTCAATTGAGAACTAGTTAAGACAAGTTAAGCTTAAAAACGACATACATTGTAAAAATTAAAACTAACTACTCCTTCTGTTGCTTCCTCTTGCTCTTTTATACCCAAGATGTCTTATCTCTTTCCTCTCGAGCAAATCCCAGCACTAATATGGACCATAGGATTGGTAGGTACCATTTTTGACCGTTTGATGCATTTGGCGCCAAAATAGGTTTAACAGCTGGAAGGGTGCATTAAATGCGTTTGGCTTGGGGTGAGGTGGAGGGTAGTAGTAGGGTGGTTGTGATGATGATGGAAAGGGTGAGCGTGGGGGAGTTGCAGGCTAGGATGCAGGGTGATGATGGAGAAGGGATAACACGTGAGTTGGAGGGAAGGAGGAGTCAACAGGGTGTTTGACTTGGATTATTAAAAGGGAGGGTTCAAAGGTGCTAATGGTGGTCCAATTTGGGTGGCGGGGTCCAAAGGCTTTTGACAAGGCGAGGTGCAAAAGGTTAATAATGACAAGGACCTCAATTGTAATTTACGAAATTCAAGGGGCTGTTACGCAAATTCACAAAGTTGTTCCAAGGCTGAAAATGACAATCTCAAAAAGTATAAGGACCAACTTTGCCATTTTCCAATTTTCAGGACCACCGCCAATTTTTAAACTTGGAGGACCAATTTTGTAATTTTCTCAAACTTTTGATATTTTTCACCAAAGGACTAAATTTGACAACTTATGATTTTAAAAGGACCTTTGGTGATTTTTCTTTGAAATTATGTGCTCGGGGACTATTTCTAACAATTTTTAAACTTGGGGGTGAAGCGCCAATTATGCAAACTTTGCTCATTTTCATCGATTTTGAACATTTTGCATCCGAAACATATAAAATGCAATTTTGGAATATTTTCGATATTTTGATGCATTTCGAGCATTTTAGGCGTTTTGCGATTCAGATTTGACTAAAAATGATGAGTATTTACACACTCATCAATACAATACTTCCTTTGAGTCATACACACACCTTTTTCATTTTTCAATACTTCAATGCCAAGAAAATACTTCAACTCACCAAAGTCCTTAATCATGAACTTGGTACTCAAAAACAGTTTGAACTTATTAATCTCAGTTTCATTGTTACCAGTTATGACAATATCATCAACATACACAAGCAAAGCAACAAACATATCATCTTTCTGCTTAACATATAGAGTGTAATCAAACTTGCTTTGAAGAAAGCCATGCTCAACCAAGGCAGTGGTAAGCTTAGCATTCCACTGTCTTGGAGCTTGCTTAAGACCATACAAAGACTTATTAAGTTTGCATACTTTATTGTCATCACCACCATTAAACCCTTTAGGTAAAACCATATAAACATCTTCATCTAAATCACCATATAGAAAAGCATTGTTCACATCCAGTTGATATAATGGCCAATTCATATTAACAACAATACTAATCAAGCATCTAACAGTAACCATTTTCACAACTGGGCTAAAAGTTTCATCATAATCAAAGCTTTCTCTTTGATTGAAACCTTTTGCAACTAACCTAACTTTGTATCTATCAATTTCTCCTGAAGACTTATATTTTATTTTCCAAATCCACTTATATCCTATGGCATGTCTACCAACAGGAAAATTACACTCAGTCCATGTGTTATTTCTATTTAAAGCCTCAATTTCATTATTCATAGCTTCAGACCAGTTAGGGTCTTTAACAGCTTCCTCATAACTTTTAGGATCAACAGACTTATTTAAAGTTGAAGCAAAACACATATTACTTCTGTTAAGACCACCATAACATATATACTTCTCAATACCATATCTAACCTTAGAATTCATCACATAATCATTAAACCTAATAGGAGTTCTAGTCTCCCTATTAGATCTTCTTATAACAGGTGTCTGCACATCATCATTACCAAGATTAGACTGAGTTGTTATGTTTTCAGAGTTTTGTTCAGGAATGGGACTGCCCTCAGACCAGTATTGGTCACCAATATGGGTTGCATAATTCTCACCTCCATGATGCAAATGAGTAGTATATGTGTCTACTGCATCATAAGAAGATGGTAAACTACCATCCTCAACTGGTGTATCTCCCCCTTCATCATTGGGAATTTGAGACTTTGGACTATCAAAAAACTTCAAGTGATCTACTTCACTTGCACTCTCTGCATCAGTAAGATCACAGGTTTTCATTTTAAGTGGAAAAATATTTTCATAGAACTTTACATCTCTTACAAAAAACACATTTCTAGTATCCAAGCTTAAAAGTTTATATGCTTTTTTAGTAGTAGAAAAACCTAAAAGAACACATTTTTCAGACCTATAAGACATTTTATCATGATTATTTAAAATAGTGTCAAAACAAAGACAGACAAAAGACCTCAAATGGGAAAGATTAGGTTTCTTTTTATATAACAACTCATAGGGACATTTACCATACAAGAAAGATGATGGCAACCTGTTTATAAGATATACAGTAGTTAGAACACAATCAGACCAAAACTTTAAAGGAACCCCCTTGAAACATAAGACTCCTTGCAACATTGAGCAAGGGTCTATGTTTCCTCTCATCAATACCATTTTGCTGAGGTGTATGAGCACATGAAGTTTGGTGAATAATACAAAGATCAGAAAACATTATAGGTGATGATGAATATAATAAACATAAAGAAAACATATAAACGCAGCGGAATCATCACCAACAACGGATCCATATAGCCATATGATCAATCATATAAAACTAACATAAGGTTTATACCTTTGTAGCGTGATTCCGGTTACAAGACACCAATCACCTCCACGAATTGAATCAAGAAACCAAAAGACCAATGATGTTGGTATTTCCCAATGTGTGAAACACACTACACGTCTAACGACCACCCTTTGATGCTAGTCTAACCCTTTCACCGATCCTTGCACAAGACTACACTTAGAATTATCAAGGAATCAAAAAACAAACCAAAAACACTTTTGGGATGTATGTGTGGCGTACACATTAAGGGGAGGGGAGGGGATTTTGAAGACCCAATTGTAACCTCCCAATCATGATTAATAATCATCAATTATCATTAATGATAATTGATGTCAATCCATAAGATACACATTAGGTCCTTCAAAGTCCAAATATTCCTCTTTACACTCTTATGTGACAAAGGTTATTAATAATGTAAATACGATAAATACATTAAAATAATGGTGTCTAAGTGTATATGTGTGTGACCCCATAGGCTCACATATGACTAGCCATATAATTATTTATTATGACACGAGCATACTCCAACAGCTCCCACTTGCGACGTCATAATAGTCAAGTAATTATACAAGCAATGGTTAGCGTCTAGCAACACGATAATGCCCCTAGTGATATGTGAGGACAGTTTCTCAAACGTTTCATCAAATGGTTTATATGTCATATATCCCTTTGTTTCAGATACTATGTTGAACTTTAGACATGGATCAAAAGTCATTCTAATGGTTCAACAATTTTGTTCTCGATCTTGATACTGAACAAGATCACCAAGTGAATTAAGATTCATCTTAATCTCATTTGGTTATGGCCATACAAACATCTGTTCAGATCATCGAGGGGCCCAGTAGTATCTAGCTCTAAACCATGTGGAGGAACAAATCCTATTTTGATTGCACGTGTCATTCATGTGCTTCAAATCATTCCTGATAGTGGCCTTTATAACTACCTTGTTCAGGACAGCGTTTAACCATATCAAGGAATGAAACTCCACACTTGCAAGACCTGATTGCATCTCAAGTCTAAGGATACTAGACATAACAATTTTCGAGATTCACTATTTGACGCCGATCCATGTAGTGAATACTCGTAGATTGGGTCAGTCCAATGTTCATCACAATGAACAATATGTGAGTTTGGCAAATAGTTACCAACACGCTCACAATTGCCTTAATTCGATGATACTCCCATATCATCAGCAAAGAATGGACAATTTTAGAATAAATAAATTATTCATGGATTAAACATGCAAATATAGAACACAGTAGTATGAATGAAGACGATCATACCAGGTACTTCAATTCATTATATAATACGACTGCTTAATGTTCCATTATCCAAATACTATAAACATATATGCATAAGACTACATATAGATCGGAAACCGGAGTTCCCACCATGATCAAGTTATGTTGTTCAAGACAACAATTAGTCATCTGAGTAAACCTTGAGAATACTTGATTCAAAATACATGAAAGGTATGATGATTGTGCTTTTGTATGTGTGCATTCAAGTACAATACGTGTATTGCAACAATGCATTCCATAGGGTGTTTGAAACTAGCAAAACACCTACTTTAGACATTCATCTAAACAGTTTCTCAAACTGTAAAGTATTCTTATTCTTTTAATGTATAATGCATTAATGCTCTCAGTCAAGCACATCTAGTCAACAATGTCATCATTCATGATGATATGCTACCATGACTAGGTTTGAGCATCATTTCAGTTAAATAAGCATGAATGTATGCAAACAGAGCAGAGATCCTCAAATATTCGTAAATGTTGAACATATATTTGGTCCTTTGAAGGTCCATTAGAATGTTCGTTTAACAATTATCTAATGACATTCACTTAGATATTTGTTGTTATCAACTCATCTTGCATTCATGCAAATGATATAATTAGTCCAATGCACAATATGATATACATAATGAATCCTTTAGTTAAACTTAAGGCTCCTATTCATGCTTTCAATCTCATCAGGTAAGATTGATTATTGAGACTCCCCTCAATAATGTTTCATATTGTGTTAGACTTAATAACCGCTTATGTTTATTCAAACAAACATATGTAACAAGGTTGCATGTTTTATTTTTTAAAACTCTTAAGAGAAACTTCATTCCAAGCTAAGGAATAAATACTAGCTTAGATGGAATAATGTTTCTAATACGTTATCAACATATGAAATTTAAGAAAATAAATACTGATGCTCCACTTGCTCTTAGTGTACTTCGTCTTGATCTTATTTTAATCAAAATTAAATTAATGATTTTATGGTAAACTAAAGATCTTAGCTCGGAGATGCATGATCTAATCCACACTTGGATTCTTGTATCTTGTAGACATAATAAAGATTATATATATTCACACACCTTTTGAATACACATCGTCCTCGCAAATGTATTCAATAAGAAAGAGTTTTGAAATCCTATTGTCAAATTTCATTTACATGAAGATAAGTATGACAATCCATCATCTTTATACATTTAATATTTGCGGTGGGAAGATTTAATCATAGTCAATTTCTTGAGTATGAGTAACTCATTTCACTACTAAGTGAATTAAATGTGTGTACAAGTTTGTCCTTTTGAGTCTTCTCATTGAGAAACTAATTTTTAACCTCACGGTCTAAGCGATTGGTAAGAGATCAATCAAGCTTCATGAGTGATTGTCTTCCACGGATTGCATCTTATCATTCATAGCTTTGAGCCATTCATCGATTCAAAATCGATAATGCGACTCTTAGTTAAGCAGTTCACAATGACCCTCTAACTTATATCCCTTAGCATTGATATAAGACTATATCATTCGGTGCAAGAAGTTTCCTTAGGATCTATGAATGAGAGATATCATACTATGGTTTAACATATGCATGTTCAACCTTAGTGTGACATCGACAAGTGTACCTAGAAGGTTGTGTATATTAGTTCTTGAACAACTTCAAGATCTAAAGGTGCTCCACTTGCTTTGTACATAGATACTAATCTCTAGTTACACGACATCTTGAGAAACAATAAATTGTTTTCAATTGGGACATCAAAATACATTAGTAGTTCTTGACTCCGGTTTGTTAATTACTTACTCTAAGGTATTTAACAAATTAAAAACTTCAATCAATACATAATGGAATTCATCCCATTCCATAACACAATGGCATCTTAAATACCTTCCAGAATGGAACCATATTGAGTGTACCCATGGCACATTCAATTTTCTAACCTTAATAGCTTTGGAGGTAAGAAAGTTTAAGTCATCAAAGATCAAACAATATCAATAGAGTTTGATTTTCCATGATGGACATACCATAATGATGTGGTATTCCATGAGGATTGATGTTGTGAGACTATCCCACAACTCATTAGATGAACTTATACTCTTTAGCTTACGTATCTGCCAACCAAGTCAAACCAGATGGCATCAACAGTGTTTTCAGCCCATTGTATACTTAATTTACAAGTCGTTGACCAAGTCAATAACTTCATGTGCATGTTTTGACTAGAAAACATAAACATTTACTATACGTCATACGTCGTTTACAATTTAATGACTTCATGTACATGTATTTAACAAGAATACATAACAAGTTAACGTCTTACTTTACGTTATAAGTCTTTCAACAATTAACAGACTTGATATTTAAGTCTTTACAAGAGACCTAAACATATTCAAGTAAAGCAATTTAGAGTGCCGACTCTTGGCCTCAATAGTAATTTCAAGTTAATTTCATACTTCAAGATTATGACTTTACAATAATACATAAACATATTCTTGAACAATTCGGTGAATATGTTGAAGTAACTTTCATATTATCTTGACATTTGTTCTAATTAGGGCAACATACATTTTATGTGCGAAGTCCTAGTAGAATATTAGTTTTCTTACCTTGCATTCAAGAAAACTATTAGTCACATTGTTATATGTTGTATCTTGCACACAATGAAGATTTCTCCCACTTGTGCGGCACAACATCATCGTAATATGATGATGTCACGAGATATGATTTTATACAAAATCAAAATATAGATATGTAGAACTTTATTGTTTTAATAATGAATCATGCATAACAATTTATTGATAACATTTCAGGAAGCAACATCAGGAAGGCGACAAGTTATCTAATAAAATTCATGCAATGGTTCTTATATAAACTATGATACTTCACGTGTGGAAAGTAATGTATTATTTAAACACAATCAAGAAATAATATGGGCAAACACGCAAGGTAATAAAGATTACGGCTCCCTTTGGATTAGACAACATTACATGTGTTTCGTCACCAGTATTAAAGTCACATAGCTCCCATTGGATTATACAACATTTTATAAATGTTATGTCACCAGTGGAGACTGAGTGTCGATTGGATACTTTCCTTCTTTCTTTGAATATCTACACATTATTGCTAATGTGAGTCACTTGGACTAGTAAACATGTACTTAGATATTCAATGAAGTGCATCAAGTTCTAACATATAAATGACGGGCTAGCCATCATTGATATTTTAACTTGAAAATAGGCATGCAATTCCTCCATAAGGTCTATTTTACCACAAGGGTGTGTAGTACCTTATTAGGTTTATTGGGTTAAGATAATTGCTATGTAATCATGCTAGTAATTGTCTTTACCATTTTGCGGTTTATTGATATTTCCATCTTCTAATTATTAAAACTCATATTATTTTGGTAGCTATAGAAAACGTGTTCTCTAGTTATCCAAATATTTTATCTTACTTCAATGTTTCAGAACCGGAACTAGGGTTATAAAACAAATTTGAAAGAATAAGATGTGCAACCATACTTAACCGTTTTGACTTTTGCAAGACATCACGATTTCTAGAGTAGGTGTTCTTTGAGTTTGATTAGATTTAGGACAATTCAAATATTCCTATTATGGCATTTCCTCATAAAGAAAGCAGATAGGAACAATTCTCTTTCTTACAAGAAAGAAGTACTTAGTTTGTCTTTTAACAAGAAAAGAACAAACTTTTGTTTCTGGATGTGATGCATTATATCATTAATATGAATTTACAAAGTTCAATTTTTAGTATTTTCGATAATTATCCTTTTACAAATTAATTACCCCATGTTTAAAACAATTAATTTACGAAAAAGGCTAAGATCCACATTGTGCTTCTACTATCACATCGGTTGATCGCTAGCAATAGTAGATTCAATTGGTGGCGACGATCACCAATTGCATTACATGTGCAACTCTTAGATCCTTATGGGACTCATGGCACTAGTGAACAAGCATCTAGTGTCAAGTAGGCATGTTTAGTCCCATCCTTGCCTCGGGTCAAGGTCTTACCACTTAACTCGATTAAGTCATCCAATTTGAGCGATGCGAAAATATATCTAGGTCCCACGCATAGAAAATAATCACCTTGGGTTATAATTGACCTAGGTCCCACGCATAGGCAAAAAGTAATTGCAAGTGTTCTCAAGCGATTGGACGGCATGACTTAAATTTGTGACGGGTAAAATATTTTGATGTGAATCAAAAAAGGTGTACAAAAAGCATGCATTCATTCTTCGTAGCACAAGTTAAAACTCTTCTTAACTTAAGTCTAATCATTGTTTTAATTTATGTGTGTCAAGTTGTCCATTTTCAAGTCTAATATAGAACCTATGTGGATTATAATAGAGATTGGACAATACATAAATCGAATAACATACATAACAAGTTAAGTGTTATTTTTAAAACAATGATTTTAAGTTAAATCCGTATTTAAACTTAGTTAAACTAAATCATAAGATTTAGTTTGAAAATGGTTTGTGTTGCGTTTTAAGTTTTAGAAAACAATTTGCAAGTTATATACATTCACAACATACATAATAAGCAAACAACCAACACACAACCACAATATGCAAAGCCTCAACCGATGAAAGAACCTATGCTTGGTCTCGTGAGCCATCACGAGAACCAAGAGACATCTAGGACATAAACCACAACCACACGGAGGACTCCCACTTGCTCCAAGACCAAGCTAGGACAAGTAGAAGCCCATTATGCACATGAAAAGTGAATCTGCCAGCCCGAATTTCTGCATTCGGAGGCCCAAATGGCCTAGAAGGAGTCCTCCCCGAGCTTAGCACCAAACTACAAAGTTGTGGGCCCATGAGTTGTCTACCTGCAGCAAAAAATTGGTTAAAAAATACCCTACCAATCACCGGGAAACTCCGTTTTACTGCAGCTTGTCCGAGCAGCCATTATGCGTCTTTATGTCTTTTATGCTTTGTCATTCCATTCCAAGCATCGGTTACAATATATAGAATGTAAAATACAACTAATCTACTATCTATCTATTGTAAAATGCCCAAACAATGGCAAAAACCAAATTAAAATTCATACATAAAAGCCGAAACAATGGCAAACCCCAAATAACAAGAAATAAACGACAATCACAATCAAACATGGCACAAGTGGTCTAGGTTTTCATCGGCTTTGCATATACACATAATAATACCATAAAATTATGAACATAACAAGGTGTTGGCTAATCCCATGAGCAAACATGCATGTATTTGCCATGGGAACAATTTAAATGACATGAAATAAAAGAATTAGCCAACAAATCGAAGAAATAATCAACAAGAATTAAAACCCCGATTGGTACGCTTGTAAAATGGATTTAGGTTCTCAAACCCACTGATATTAGAACTTCTAAGAATCATTTTATCACAGAAAATATAGCCTTAGGGGCTGTTTTCAAATCGTTTCAAGAATCGATTAAAACAACGCGATTAAAGCCATTTTTAGCGTACCGAACACATTGTTTAATTAACGTATGCGAAACCAATGGCCATATGACCAAAAATCACAGATGTTTATATTACTAATAACATTCTTAATCCATGAAATAAGGAGCCCTTGGGGCTGTTTTGAAAGTGGTTACAAAAAACACTTAAAAACACGCGTTTTGACCATTATTTCGCATACCCGATAATCATATGGCACAAATGATGGCTCTGATACCACTATAGGTGATGATGAATATAATAAACATAAAGAAAACATATAAACGCAGCGGAATCATCACCAACAACGTATCCATATAGCCATATGATCAATCAAATAAAACTAACATAAGGTTTATACCTTTGTAGCGTGATTCCGGTTACAAGACACCAATCACCTCCACGAATTGAATCAAGAAACCAAAAGACCAATGATGTTGGTCTTTCCCAATGTGTGAAACACACTACATGTCTAACGATCACCCTTTGATGCTAGTCTAACCCTTTCACTGATCCTTGCACAAGACTACACTTAGAATTATCAAGGAATCAAAAAACAAACCAAAAACACTTTTGGGATGTATGTGTGGCGTACACATTAAGGGGAGGGGAGGGGATTTTGAAGACCCAATTGTAACCTCCCAATCATGATTAATAATCAACAATTATCATTAATGATAATTGATGTCAATCCATAAGATACACATTAGGTCCTTCAAAGTCCAAATATTCCTCTTTACACCCTTATGTGACAAAGGTTATTAATAATGTAAATACGATAAATACATTATAATAATGGTGTCTAAGTGTATATGTGCGTGACCCCATAGGCTCACATATGACTAGCCATATAATTATTTATTATGACACGAGCATACTCCAACAAACATATCATGCATTTTCTTATTAACAAATTCAGTTCCATTATCGGATCTTACAACTTTAATTTTTAGATCAAACTGATTTAAAATCAAGTGGATGAAAGAACAGAAAACACCAAACACTTCATCCTTAGTTTTAACTAAGTAAACCCATACAACTCTAGAAAAATCATCAACTATAGTCAGAAAATATTTGTATCCTTCTCTGCTTGTAACTCTGTAAGGACCCCATAAGTCAAGATGAACAAGGTCACCAATATTCTATGACTTATGATCAGACAAGGGAAAAGGTTCCCTAGTCTGTTTAGCCCTGTGACAGGTTTCACAAACAAAAATAACAGAATTCTTGGAAATACCAAGGTCTTTTTGAAGAACAGACAGAACTGGATCACAAGGTGACCCAGTCTATTATGCCAAGTAAGCTTAGACACATTATAAGACATAACCATATTGCACTTACCTAAAGACAGATTAGGCTGCATGTCAAACAAATAAAGACCATTAGACTGACTACCAGTCCCAAGAACAATCTTCCTTTTCAAATCCTGAATATAACATTTATCTTCATCAAAACCAACAAATAATTTGCTATCTCTGATAAGCTTATTGACAGATAACAGACTCACACAATATCCAGGAACAACCAAAACATCATAAAGAGTAACATTATTGGTCAATTTTAAATTTCCAACATGACTAATAGTGGCAAGAGTCCCATTGGGATGGCAACAAGTGATTTTAAGATGGTAATATCTACAACATTGGTCATACCAATGGTGGAAACAAGAAGGTGTTGATTGGCTTTGAGTCTATAATCCAACCCAAAGAGATAGTGTTAATGACCTGGACTAGAATTAGCATAAAAGTATCTAGAAAAGTTAACATTGAACCAGACATTCCCATTAAAGAAAGAAGCTCTACCTGCCATATTATCATGTATGCTTCCAGAAGGAGTTTCACTAATCAAGGACAATAACTTTTTCATCTGCTCAGAGGTAAAACCAGAAGAATTGCTAGCAGATGAAGTAGAATTCTTATTCTCATTCTTCTTAACATCAATATTAGCATTATAGTTTTGTTTAAAACCATTTTGCTTATTAACAGGATTATTATTCTTAACAAAACCAGGAGGAAATCCAATTATTTCATAGCATCTGTTAATAGTGTGTCCAATTTTACCATAGTTTTTACAGTTCAGGTTAGGATTAGGACCTCTATTAGCAGAATTAGAATTAGAGTTGGTACCTCTAGTGTTATTATTGTTGTTAAACATTCTTGTATTGTTATTAAAAGACTTAGCAGCAAAAGAAGATGCATTAAGTTTAGATTCAGAAACAATAGAGGACTCAGGAATCCCTATGTGGGACTCCTCCCTAGACACAACATCATAAGCATCCTTGACCTCAGGAAGAGGATCTCAAGTTAACAATGCAGTTCTCACAGGTTGATAACAATCATCAAGACCCATAAGAAATTGCATCAGCTTCATCAACTGCTGATGCAAAACTAACTCAGTGCTAGCCTCACAAGTGCACTTATGCTCACAAGTACATTTAGGAAATTTAGTTAAGGCATCAAACTCTCTCCATAAAGAATTAAGCCTATGATAATAATCAGCAACAGAACTACCACCTTGTTTAACAGAATTAATCTTTTGCAACAGATTATATATCACAGAACCATCAACTTTATCATATGTTTCTTTTAATTCACTCCATACAGATGCAACATTTTCAGAATAAACCAATCCCATATAAACATCTTGAGAAACAAAATTCATTATCCAAGTCAAAACAATAACATTACATCTATCCCATTGAGGAGATAAAACATCACTAGTTGCATATGACTCCTTAAGACAAGTACCATCAACAAAGCTGTATTTATTCCTAGCTTGCAAAGCTAATTTCATAGCACCAAACTAGACTCTATAGTTTTCAGTCCCAAGAAGTTTAAATGGAATAAGAGCAGTACCACTATTATCATTAGTTTGAATATGAAGAGGATTACCAGCATCAAGATTACTAATTAAAGGAATCCCCCCCCCCTTGAAACATAAGACTCCTTGCAACATCGAGCAAGGGTCTATGTTTCCTCTCAGCAATACCATTTTGCTGAGGTGTATGAGCACATGAAGTTTGGTGAATAATACCAAGATCAGAAAACATATCATGCATTTTCTTATTAACAAATTCAGTTCCATTATCAGATCTTACAACTTTAGTTTTTAGATCAAACTGATTTAAAATCAAGTGAATGAAAGAACATAAAACACCAAACACTTCATGCTTAGTTTTAACTAAGTAAACCCATGACTCTAGAAAAATCATCAACTATAGTCGAAAATATTTGTATCCTTCTGCTTGTAACTCGTAAGGACCCCATAAGTCAAGATGAACAAGGTCACCAATATTCGTGACTTATGATCGACAAGGAAAAGGTTCCTAGTCTGTTTAGCCCGATGTGAGTTTCCCAAGCGAAATAATGAAATTCTTGGAAATACCAAGATCTTTTTGAAGAACAGTAGAACTGGATCGTGAGGGTGACCCAGTCTATTATGCCAAGTAAGCTTAGACACATTATAAGACATAACCATATTGCACTTACTTAAAGATGCATTAGGTGCATGTCAAACAAATAAAGACCATCGACCGACTACCATCCCAGAACAATCTCCTTTTCAAATCTTGAATATAACATTTATCTTCATCAAAACCAACAAATAATTTTCTATCTCTGATAAGCTTATTGACAGATAACAGACTCACACAATATCCAGGAACAACCAAAACATCATAAAGAGTAACATTATTGGTCAATTTTAAATTTCCAACATGACTAATAGTGGCAAGAGTCCCATTGGGATGGCCAACAGTGATTTTAAGATTGATAATATCCACAACATTGGTCATACCAATGGTGGAAACAGTAAGGTGTTGATTGGCACCTGAGTCTATAATCCAACCCAAAGAGATAGTGTTAACAGCCAGACTAGAATTAGCATAAAAATATCTAGAAAAGTTAACATTGAACCAGACATTCCCATTAAAGAAAGAAGCTCTACGTGCCATATTAGCATGTATGCTTCCAGAAGGAGTTTCACTAATCAAGGACAATAACTTTTTCATCTGCTCAGAGGTAAAACCAGAAGAATTGCTAGCAGATGAAGTAGAATTCTTATTCTCAGTCTTCATAACATCAGTATTAGCATTATAGTTTTGTTTAAAACCATTTTGCTTATTAACAGGATTATTATTCTTAACAAAACTAGGAGGAAATCCAATTATTTCATAGCATCTGTCAATAGTGTGTCCAATTTTACCACAATTTTTACAGTTCAGGTTAGGATTAGGACCTTTATTAGCAGAATTAAAATTAGAGTTGGTACCTCTAGTGTTATTATTGTTGTTAAACAATCTTGTATTGTTATTAAAAGACTTAGCCGCAAAAGAAGATGCATTAAGTTTATATTCAGAAACACTAGAGGACTCAGGAATCCCTCTGTGGGACTCCTCCCTAGACACAACAGCATAAGCATCCTTGACCTCAGGAAGAGGATCTCAAGTTAACAATGCAGTTCTCACAGGTTGATAACAATCATCAAGACCCATAAGAAATTGCATCAGCTTCATCAACTGCTGATGCAAAACTAACTCAGTGCTAGCCTCACAAGTGCACTTATGCTCACAAGTACATTTAGGCAATTTAGTTAAGGCATCAAACTCTCTCTATAAAGAATTAAGCCTATGATAATAATCAGCAACAAAACTACCACCTTGTTTAACAGAATTAATCTTTTGCAACAGATTATATATCACAGAACCATCAACTTTATCATATGTTTCTTTTAATTCATTCCATACAGATGCAACATTTTCAGAATAAACCAATCCCATATAAACATCTTGAGAAACAAAATTCATAATCCAAGTCAAAACAATAGCATTACATCTATCCCATTGAGCAGATAAAACATCACTAGTTGCATATGACTCCTTAAGAAAAGTACCATCAACAAAGCTATATTTATTCCTAGCTTGCAAAGCTAATTTCATAGCACCAAACCAGACTCTATAGTTTTCAGTCCCAAGAAGTTTAAATGGAATAAGAGCAGTACCACTATTATCATTAGTTTGAATATGAAGAGGATTACCAGCATCAAGATTACTAATTAAGACTACAGAATTACTACCACCAAGATCACCAATTGCCATAATAACAAAGAGATCAAACAAATAACAAGGACTAACGAATAACAAGAACTAACAGAAACAAAACACGAATCAACTTCCAAGACTGCCCAAATCCTATCCTCCTTCGACTTAGACTTAACAAAGAAACTAAATAACAAAGATAAATGAATAAAGTAAACACAACTCACACCCAAGAACAACAACAAACCAGCCAGAAGACTAGGGACAGCCAGAGCATGTATTCGTACCAATCACGTTGGCAGATCAAGATGTTAATTATCCCGTTTGCACTTTCTAAACTAAGTTAGTTTTGTCTTAAAGAAGAGATAATACTTAAAATGCTTTAATGGATGAAAGAACCAAACATAACCACACTAGATTCACTTAGTCTAGTGTAATTGTAACCAAGAATGGGCCCAAGAATACCAGGGAAGAATATCCCCAAAAACCAGAAATTAGGGTTTCAAGAAACCCTAACCAAGAATCACCAAATCTAGCCTGATTAGACTAAATCAACAATGACCGTTAAGAAAACATCCTCAATTAACCAATAACACCGTCAATTGCAAAAAAACCCCAAATATCCTTCGAAACCATAGAAACCCTAGAATCTCAAAACCACCAGATCAGAACCATGAGCTCTGATACCATGTAAAAATGGTAACAAACACACAACAAACCTCTTTTACACCCAGCCAACCACCCCTTGGTGTACCTTTTAATATAACAATTCAAGAAGATAAGTCTCCAAACGGATGCTTACCAAACAATACAAAAGACAAGATTGATCTCTATTAGGTAGACACCAACCAATCCTCACTACAATATCACTCAAATCACTCAAACCACAAAGATCAAATAAAGAGATTGATCTTCTGAATGATACAAGACTAACAGATATCAAAGTGATATCAAGACTAAGAGATAACAAGATTGTATGTGTAAAACGAGAGAGAATGTGTGAAAATATCAAAGACAAGTTATGAACCCTAGATCAGGGTAAGGAGCTTATATAGGTAGAAGTTACACATTAGCCCTCCAACTTATCATCTCTTCACAAAAAGCAACTAAACTTCAACTCATTGATATAGAAGTCTTTCAACTTGTCAACTTTAGTCCCTGAACTTCCAATAATATATATATATATATATATATATATATATATATATATATATAATGCATGCATGTCTAAGTCTTCATATCACTTGCAATCTATCATCTTGTCGAACAATATGAATAAGATCATGGAAAAGCTCCAAAGATTTGGAAGGATTAGGCAACTCCACACTATCATATCCCAACAAACCATTAAACCAGCTTCTCCAACGCCTTCTCATCTTAAAACTTATAATCTTTCATTGCTTGATCAAATTGTTCCCAATTTGTCTAATGACTTTGTTTTCTTCTATCCAAAGTACATGAATAATGTCGACACCAATGTCCTAAAGTAGTCATTCTCACAAAGTTTAGCAAGCTACTATCCGTTGGCGGGCATGTTCCCATCACCATACGCCTCTTATGTCGACTACAACGATGAAGGATTGACTTCGTTGAAGTTTCACCGGTAGTCGACTCGGCGACTTCATTTCTAAAAAATACCAAGATGAAGCGCACGCCATCTATTTTCAAATGGTTTAGGTCTAAAAGTTGGTAAAACAAACCCTAGCTTACTCCGGTCGGCGCAACCATTTTTCAGATGGTGGGGTTGCGGTGGATGTATCTCTGTCGCACAAAATTACGAGATGCGCTTCTTGTGGCAAGCTTTATTAATCATCGGGCCACTATTGCTCATGGCGAATCACCAAGAAACCCTACTTTCATTTCTTCCCTTCAAGTAATAGTTAGGAAGTTCTTGATGAGTATGTGCTGATCGAGCAAGTGAAGTTATTTATAAAACAAGGACATTTACATTTACAAATTCGAAATTGAATGGCGAAGAAAATGTTATTGCTATGGGAAACACTCCAATGAACCTAGTCGATTCGGTACTAGCATCTCTAATATTTAAATGCAGCGATGGTGCATCCACTAACAAGTCGTATGATTCTTATTTATTGTATCAACTTTGTTAATGTGAGGGTATAATTGCGGAAACTATTCGAAACAACGGCAGTAGTAATGTCATCATGCGGCGATCACAAAGAGAAAAACTCGGGTCAAATTTAGTTGAATGATATGGTTAATGAATTGAGGAAAAGGAATAAGGAGGTTAAGGGACTAAGAGACATGAAAGAAGCGAGACAACTTGGACCAACATGTTATCAACATTAGCGAGATGATCAAAGCCGTGTTTATCGATTTCTAAGCGTGTAATTTTCCAATTTACAATGTAAATTTTGGTTGGGGAAAGCCGTTAAAGTAACTTTTCTTATACGGAGGTAGATCAAGGCGTTTTTATGGACACTCCATCCGGAGGCGGTATTGAAGCAACTTCACGTTTGAGAGAGGACGAAATGACTATCTTTGAGAAGGAAAGAGATCCTTGCTTATGTTCAAGAAGGCGTTTAAAACATACTAGCATGATCCTTTCTCGTCGTAATGTAATTCTAAATAAGTTTCAACATTGAAATGTACTAGCTTGTAATGGTTAAGATTCAGTATTCGAGTAGTATCTTTAGCATTTTGTTTACGAATCTTTGAAAGAACTTTGTAAAAGCCTTAAAACTAAAGGATGAATAAAAGGATGTCATACTTATAGATAAGGGAAAAAAAAAAAAAAAACTTGTTTCTTGGCTGTCACCTTCTCATCAAGCTTTTAACACAAAGTCTTCAATCAATGTTAAATTTTTGGTAGTCAATTTTCTCGAATATCCTTGTTAGTTTATGTCATTCTTGATATATTAAGTAAATCTTGTGAGATTGTACAACCTATGTAAAAGTTTCACACCCCAATCCAACCTATTTCTCATATTTGAGCTTTTTGTTCATCTAATATGTGAGCATGTGATGATGTTAAATAGAGTTCTGTTAAATGAGTGACTAATAGCTAAAGGTCCATACAAAGTGGTGCCTTTAGTGACGACGCTTGTTGTCGCTTCTGAGATGCATCTTGATTGTGTTGTCGCTAAATTGCTTGCGACGATGCGTTGCCTTTAAAGGCTTGTTGCAAAAGCTTTTCGCGAAAACATTTTCACACTTTTAGCGGTGAAGTGTGGGGCCCACTAAAATTTATCACAACAATTTGACTCAAGTAGGGCCCATAACTTACTTTTTCGGTTATTAGAAGCCGAAGTCATATAGTTGTAACTTATTTTTTTGCCCTTCAATTATGCACGCGGTCATTAGAAAGTTGTCCAACTTGAGAGAAGCCAATCATTGGAGATTGCGAGATATTATCAGAAGATTATCGTTGTTTGTGTACCATTTTGAATCGTTAAATTTCGAAACAAAAAAACATTTATTGCAAATGAATGTTGAGATAATGAGTGTGAAAGCTATAGGGAAATTGCTTAATTGTTCATTATGCCTATAACATTTAATAGTTGTCTTTACAATTATACGTAGGCTGCATCTTGTATGGAAAAATAAAGGGAACAAATCAAATGAAATGGAGCATCCCACTCAACAATCACCAAGTGAGCGTAGTTATTCATATAAAGTTCTTTTAGTGCATACCTGCTTTCACTTTTGCATATGGATAAGTGCTATGGATTTGATAGTTTTGTGCGAAGTATACATTTCAAAATAAAATTATGCACTGCCTCATAATATACATTACGCATCATGACATAACCAATAAAAGGTTGCAATGAATCTCACATAAGAAAGCATATTAAGAATCGAATGAATATAATGTGCAGTAACTCGAAAAGCGACAGAAGACAATACTGATAGTATGCTTTTGTTATTCTTTTATAAGGAAGCTTTGTGATTATTTGTTTTCTTGGGTTTTAGGAGTGATGGGTCTTGGTTGTATAATCATATTGTGCTTATTAGCTTTTAAAAGTTCAAATAAGCTTAAACATACACTTACGTTTCCGGTGCTTGATGGGGTCTTGGTATAATCATGGTTGAAAGCACTATGAGACTAAGCTAAAGCGAATCTGAATTGGTGATATCCATATGGAAACTCGACATCATTCGATAATCCTCATGGTATATCGGAAAATTTATCGCCTAACTACCATGCTTGAGATCATGGTCGACTTAGTCACGATCTTTGTTTTTGGTTTATGTAGTCATTACCTCTCATGAACCCTAACTGGCACTTTTTTGTGTTCGTAGGTGTTACTGCAAGTGTGGGCATTTCTAGCAATATGCTTATGGCTCGACTAGGTACCAGAAGTGCCAAGCCAGATGGTCAATGTTACCTTCCGCATGAAAAGGTCTGTCATGTTCTACTTTATCTGTAGATGTTATCTAGTGTTATTATTGTTTGTTTGGTGTTTAGTAATTGTAATCACAACAAAAAGTCACATGAGTTACCAATACTGTGCTTATTACATGTGGATGAATTTATGGAGGAGCTTCTGATTGAGGCGCTTCCAGTTATTGGTCGTGCTTTCACTACAAGAAAATTGGCCTTTATTGACGAGAACAATTTCGTCACTAACAGTGTAAAAGATGGTCACAAAACTTTTAGTGACCAAACTCAAGTGGTCACCGATCGTCACTAAAGCTCAGTCACAAATCCTATTAGAGGCGAAAATATACTTGGTCACTAATTTGTGGCGAGAATAGTCGTCACTTTTAATCCGGTCGGTGGCGAAAATTATCGTCATTGTTTTGATAGTGACGAAGAATTAAATCCTTGGTTTTACCATTAGCGACGAGAAAGTCGTCACACTCTGAGTTTTAGAGACCAAATCGTGGTCACTAATTATAAGCATACAACAAAAAAATTATATGGATCTAGTTTTTGTTTCTTTGCTTCAATGTTTTTGCAAACCAACTAAAATCAAAAATTGCGACAATGCGAATCTCACATAAAGTTTATATACAAATACTAATTTTACAAATAGTATGGTGAAATTGACACAAACCTAACCGATAACCTATTAGATTCATCCACCATATTACGCTTCCCTAATCATCGCATTTGACACTGTATGGTTAGAACATTATGAGCAGCTACGAGATCTTGTATCGTCTCCATACACATCTGCAAGAATGGGTACTCAAAGTAAATGCTAACAATCCATAACTAGCCATATATGATAAATGACAAGATCAATCATGATGATATACATGATTGAAAGATAAGGGTATTGTCTAACCTGCATATTTGAAGGTCTGCGGGAAAGTTGGACGGATAAAGAGAGCTGCTTGAAGCTTGAGTACCTTCAGAAAACAAATCTGAAGGTACTAGGTGTATTATTGGCATCATCATATAATGTGTTCTTCATCTTGTCAAGGATTAGGTTTGTCAAGTAAAAGTGACCTGAAAACAATCATGCCGTAGCTTTAGCTGTGTTTATCTTGTCAAGGATTAGGTTTCTCACATCCCAAACGGCTTTACCATCCACACCAGTGGCTCGTTATCTCTCTGTGATCGAGGGCTAACTGTAATACATAGAACTTCACTCAATAAACACTTAAACAGTGACCATAGCTCTGCCATTGACTGGTACAAAGTCAAAAAGAAATTACCTTGTTCGATCAAAAATGGATGTTGGCCCTGATATAGGTCATCATCTTAAGTTTGAGTAGAGTTTGGAGTGCGCAATAACTTTCCAGCAAAGACACTCTTTCCATCCCCATGTATAAACCTCTCCTCCCATCGCAAACAAAAGCGTAAACTTCATTTGTAGGACAATGAGACCCACTTATTATATTGCAAATCCAATGTGCATTACAATAAGCAATCAATATCTAAATACCGAAAAATGCAATGAAAACAATATCGTACAAAACCAAGACATCACACAAACACAATGTGCCCACCACACACCCATTCGCGCTATCGCAATATCAAAATTCCAACCTATTCCACACGAAACCAAAGTTGTTTGTGCATTCTATTGCGTAAGTAATGTGACGAGATGAAATTCAAAACATGAACTCACTGAAAATACCATGCACTAACTATGCTCAATATATGGCAATTGATCTTTCTGTATTGTACTTTCTATAATGCTCAAATGAAATTCAAAACATGAACCTACTAAAAATACCATGAACAAAACTGAAAAAACCATGAACCCATGCAAGTAATTAAAAAATCTTCAATATCGATACTGATACCAATTGAAAAATAACGCCCACCATGACAATTTTAGTTGATTCTTCACAATTAATATACATATGACTCTGCCCTTAGGTTCATTTTTTCCAGAACTAGCTATGAACCCGTGTATTACACGGGCTATCTAATGTATCTAAATTAAATCAATTTATAAGAAAGTTAATCTTATCTAACAAATTCAATTATAATGATAAGAAGATATGAAGCTGTTTATCCGACATGCAGAATGCGAAAATTTATCGATGATTACCTTATTTCAAGTTCCAACAGTGATGCACAAGATGAAATCTTGGAGCCCACTGCCACAAGATGCAAAGTTTGGTCAATCATACCTGATGCTCTAGTTAAGCCCGCATATAAACACCTACAAAATACAGATTTAAAAAATCTTAGATGCAATACTTGAGCATAAACATAATAAACCAGGCACAAATTAAATAATAGTATTTTTCTATGAACAAAGAAACATACATCTTATTAAAATAACTATGCCAAAATTGCAACCTTCAAGTTGATGCCTTGATTAACATCTACAACCAAGAAATGTTACTACTTAATATCATGTAAAATCAAATTAAGAATAAAAATAGAGAACCGAACACTTACAAAATAAACAGAAATATATCCTAAATTAAGAGGTTCGGAAATCAAAACCTAAAAAGAGGGAAAGGGTATTGAAATATAAGATCACCTCAACTATTTAACATGTTCAAGTCTCAAGGATGACAACACAAGTTTCACACAGTGAACTACTCTAAAGTGTATACCCAAAATCGTTATAAATTTTATCGGTCAAACTTATAGTTTCCCAAAGCGTATAATAAAGTACATCAACTCAAGCATACCAGCCATACACGATTAGCATCTCTCAAGGCTTGCGATGGCGCCCATCAATGTATTCTTGAGTTCGCATAGCTGCAAAAATAAGCAGTTCTATTAGAGGCACGAAATATAGTTAATATACATAAGACTTTTCAAAATTCTATATTTATAGATAAAATGTGTTTAAACAAAAAGCTTAATCTTGTTATAGGCGATGAAAAGATGACCAGCTCATCTACCATGATAACAAGATGCAATCCAATTACCTAGAACAAAACTTGAGGTAGCAATTCAACGCATTTACAGTATATTGTTCCGGGTCTTTTGTACTAGACTACTAGTGAGTGTAAATTGTACCGCACATTAGTAAAAGGGTATTTCAAAAGGTTTAAGTTGCAAGTTCTGTCGATTTTGGGGGGGGGTTGTTACGGTGGTCAAGGCGTCAATAGATATAGCTGATGAGGCCAAAAACATAAATTATACGCAAGTTCAAAAAGTAACCACCAACTAGCAAAAAAAACATACCTGATGGATGATATGTGACATGTAATCTGGCTTATCGCTCCGGCGGGATTGGGTATTGTTGTTGTAGTCTGGCTTATCGGTTCTCTGTACATAATTATATTTTTTGAAGATGAAAGATAATTAGAAAGTCACTAGTAAAGCATTAAACCATACATTCTTAGAACAGTTCCAAATTACACCAAAGTAAACAACTGTTCAAATAGCAATATCTAAAGAAAACTAACAGTTGCTCAACTTGACATCAAAAAACAATTATTAAAACTTGTATGCGGAAAACAACTAGTCACCATTATAACTGGATATTAGAAAACGGTTATTTAATCTGATAAAACTACTAAGACCATTATTGGTCAACATAAGAACACATGCAATCTGCCTCTCGGCAATGCAATTTCCTGGGAGCTTTTTTGACACAGGAGCCCACCACTGGGATACCAAACCAACAGAAGACCGCTGTTAAGTCAACTGACACGAAAGGGTGCAATTTCTGGGAACCTATGCTTGAAAGACTTGTAAGCCAAGTGGAAGAAGACTAAGAAGACTAAAACTCTCTTTCTTTGTTTGCATGCATAGTCAATGGCAGCTAAATCTTCCTAGTCTTGCAAAAGGACTGGTTTCATTATTACTTAATAAGGCACTGGTTTTATTCTTTATAATCCATTCTTCTTGTGACACAACTAGCAAAAATCACATTTAAGAATCTCTGATCCTGATACCTTGTTTACGTGCATTGCGGTTGAGCATTTTAGGAACCTGGTTTGAAGATGTATTCAATTGGTAAATTTTAACACTTACTTGTTAGTTAACATTCTGCTTTTGTGTTAGTATATATTATATTCTTACCATATAACCAGGAGTATGTATTGTTTATTCTCCTTATATAAAGATACCTTAGAGAAGTGGCAACCAAGTTAGTAACTTACCAGCTAGGAAAATTGCAAGTACCCGGCCTGAACCTGTATAAGCTTATGCATGTCTACAACTAGAACAAGTAAACATAAGGAGATCATTGTTCAATTAGTACTACAATACGATCAAAACATAATATTTGCGACGAACTTATATTCACATTCATATATGAGTTATAGACTTCAAAAATCAACCAATGCAAAGTCCTAGTTACTAATGGACATTGTCTAGCTTAAGTCATAGCCCACTCTATAGAATATTTGTTCTACAATAAAGCTAGAAATTTACACATACCATAAGAAGCAAAGTTCCAGCCATGATGATTCCATTCTTAGTCATGGGCCCCATTAACTTCAACTTCTCTTTCCCAAGCTTAGGCGCACCAGGACCACTCTTAACCGACGGCGTATAAATAATATACAAGATAAGTGGGACCACAATCAAACTAACCTACCCAGGAACAATAGCCGCCACAACCCAATCGTCTGCTTAATAGTATTAAACGTCAAATTAGCACTCTGCACTCAACAGATTAGCAGCCATAGCAGTCAAAAACATAGAACTACTAATAACACTAGTCTGAAAACACATCAACATCAACCAACTTCGTAACTTCCCTTCCGTCCCATCACCAACATTACTCCCACATGCCACACATAACGACTTAACCAACGGCAAAAAAATCCCCCAACTCTCGCACTAACTAAAGGTATAGCAGGCGCTAGTAACGCGGTAACACCTCACTAAAAACTAAATTGTAACCTAATCCTAACGAACTACTCCCATACAGTTTGACAAAGCGTCGCAATCATGTTCCCTAATGGAGCTAAAAAAGCGATAGTAATTGCCATGCATTTTTGTTACACCGTTTAGTGCTGGAATATTACACTGTTTCTATTGAAGCGGTAATGGCTTCATCACCGCCCCTTCCAACGGCGCCCGGTGACAATGGCGCGCCCGAGCTACGGCGACTATGACAAGCTTTAACGGTGAAGTTAACGACTTTTTAACGTTACTTAACAATATCAACGAAAACAAATTGAAACCACAACTAATCGAGAAAATTGAATCGTTTTATTTGAACAATCATGAAACCTAGCGATGAAGGAATTGATGAAGATACCTTTCCGATTGAGTAGCGGTGGTGAAGCCGCCGGTGTATCTGATGGTGGATGTTGTCGTGGTGGCCACCGGTGGCGGCGATTAGGGTTAAGTCGAATTGGTGGTTGATAATGTGGAGTGATTACGGTGATCTCGGCGTGGCGACGCTGGTGATGGTGATGGTGATGATGGTGATGGCGATGCAATGGTGGTGATGGTAACGGAACGAAGATGGTGATGGAGATGCTATGGCGGTGCAATGGTGGCGATCGTCTGCTATGGTTTCCAGTAATTTTTTTATTTGAGATATTTATGAAAAGGGAAGTTTGTGAATTGCAGGTTAAAGTAAATTATTATTTATGTGTTACTATTTCTTGAATACATGTTGGATTTTTTTTTTTTTTTTTTTTTTTTTTTTAACATATCGGTAAAATATAATATGTGATGGTAAAATAATTTTTAAAAATGCGTTAATCAATTATACCCGTCGGGTTTTAAGTGACCCGGGTAGACTGGGTTTAATTTTTTTCGTCTTTTTTATAGAACTCCGGGTTGACCCGATGGTCGAACCACTTGAAAAAAAATAGTTTTTTTTTTTTTTAATACAAAACCGGGTTGAGTCGGCGGTCAAACCAGTAACCCGGTGACTTAAGTATTTGTTTTGAGGAGAATACATCAAACAAAGTTAAATATTTGCAATTTTGCATATTTTTCTATAATACAAGTTTTTTATCCGTAACATTTGATAGTGTTTACGATTTTTGGATTAATGTACGAATATGCAAGTTTTAATAAGTAAATATCTAAATGCCCTTATTCGTAACCATTTTATAGAATTAGCAATATGTGAAATAGTGACCAAAATTTCGTCACTAATACTTAATGTGAAATTTCTCGTCACTATTCATGTAATTAGTGACTAACTAGTGACGATTTATAAGCTTAAATCACCGACTTTCTACCTATGACCAAAAATAATGACGAAAAATTATCTAGTCACTATTTTCATCTAAATAGTGACCAAAAAAATTTAAATCTTGAATTCTCGTCACTAAAGCTACTTTTCTTGTAGTGTTTAGAGGACAAATTGAAAGGGAGACATGCTAAAACTTGTGGAGAGTTACAGATGATATCTAAGGTTTTTATGATATATATAATTACTTATTTAAATGTGAAAAATGCTTTATTAATAACTACTAATAACTCTTTTAGTCTTTTCCCGCTCTTATCAGGAATCTCTTCAAAAGCATTTTGGACAGAAAACTAGTGACATGCTATGGAATCACTGTAGTGGGATAGATAACCGTCTTGTTGGCGTTATTCAGGTACTACAAGTACTATTCATCATAAAAGATTAAATTTGGAATGAACTTTATGTAGTTTGATTCATTCCATTTAAGTTCTTGCAGTTTGAAGTTTTTATCACAACTTGATCTGCATATTCCTTTATTTCGGTTATTGATATACTTTTGCAGGAAACCAAGTCCGTAGGCGCTGATGTAAATTGGGGTTTATGGTTTAAAGATATGAAAGATGTAAGTAGAACCAATTATGTCAATTTATTTATGTTTTGGTGGAGTGGTATATAGCAAAGCAACCATTAGTCCATTAGTGATATTACCTTATTCTGATTTTAGTGCCAACACTTTCTTCCGAGCCTATGTAAAGAAGTGACTTTGTGTCTACGTGGATGTGGAGTAAGCTAGCATACTTTTACACTTAAGGTATTTATTTGGTTTCTTATGATGTTAATAAGCTTGATGTAATAGTAGCATGTAGTTTATTTTAAACAATTACACTCATGGACCATGAACTTGTGAACATGATGATGCAGATTAAAATGAGAGAGACTGATTAAGAGCCAGTAAAGTATATGGGTTGCGGTGACTGTGACAACCTCAGTCATTCATTGATGGTATCTATGTTGGTTTAATGGACAATAAATTAATAGATGTGTGTTAGGATCGAACTCGAGACCACGGGATTGCACACTTTACGTATGAGAATTAAAGTTAAATAATTAAATATAAATGTTGTATTTATTTATTAATTAAACGAAATAACTAACGAACGTTAAGTAATTAGTGTAATGGACTAACGGTCGTTAAATGTAATTGGAAAAGGACTAAGTTGTAAATAATGGGAATGTTCCGGAATCCCTTGTGGGATAACCATCCGATCGGCCACAAGGAAAAAGGAAACAAATCCTTTTACAACTCAAACTTGTTCACCAAGTTTTGCTTGAGTATATATACAAAACCAAGGGTGTTTGTAAAATTATCTCTTGTATTCATTAAGCTAAACCTAAAAGTGTTTTGTGTGTGTTTGCTCTTAAAACCGGTCGACACCCTTACATAGGGATCGATCCTCAACCTTTTTCCACAACAAGTTATTTGGTTTAATAAAACTAGCGTTACTTTAATTTGTTTTAGTACGTGTGTACAAGAACGTGGTAATAACATACTTTTGTTATTATTCTTGGATTGAATTACAAAACGGTAAGGGGTAATTCACATAATCCTATAAACCCTAATTAGGGTTCATCCAATTGCTAATTTTGTGGATTTGATTTTTGTTCGGCTAGAATCAAGAAAGGTACGCATATTCTTCTTATGTTAATTAATTATTCGTTAATCTTTCCTATACGCTTCCGCATGTGTACTTGATGTTTATTGTTTATATTTATGATTGTCATGTTATATAATTCCAACAATCTATCCATATAAACCAATCTTATTCTTACACGTATATGGCCTCTATATTCTGACTCTAGAAAAGTGTGTTTCTTCAGGTCCCAATGGCTACGGATGACGTGGATTTTCTTCAGAGGATAACTAAACAACTCTTTAGTCATTTTCATATTGGTAAACCAGTTAGTCCCCGATGTCTTGGACTGTAATTGACATCCGTATTTCTTGCAAATGTCAAAGACATTGGGAGTTGGGCTGCATGTTACAAAATTTGAATGTGCAGACAATCTTAAGCAAGGTATTCTGCGGTAGCAACTAAAATTTAATATTCGTCTTCATACATATGCATCAACTTCCTTTTTATGTTTCTTTATATGAGTATAACCCAACAGCGGTAATTTGTCATGCGGTCGTGAATGGATCTCTATACGCTCTTGGTTTGTATTTGCATCTGTACCGAAAGACAAAGGTTAGTTCTTTGTAAGATCTCATGTTTTGTCATGATCCAAGACTAGTTGTGTAAAGATTTTTGACCTTTTATTAACGATGTTAAAATATCTAGTTATTTAATATTTTATAGATGAATTGGTATTACTTTTTAAATAGACCACAAACTTGTTAACGACGTACATCTTGCGAGATACAAAGGAGCGATTCGGTGATCCGTGCGTATTGATGTTGGCACTTCATCGATTTTGCTCGGAAGATACTCAAGGTAAATTGCAAACCCGCATCTACATTGCGTTTTATGTGGCAATTTCAATTCACTTAGGAATTAGTGAATATTTTAGCTCTTACGGGTAAAGCGTAAAATAAAAATAAAAACTTTTCAAAGCGGGTTGAAATTCACAGGTGTGTATTTTCATTGTATAAAACCTATAATGGGTAAAATAAAAAAAAAACAAGACAGATGTGTCAAATTTTATAATTTAATTGAAAAGAAATCTAAAAAAAACAGTCACAAACTGTTCCGACTCATGGCAATAGATTACCCTTTTTAACTTGATATTCAATCCATCAGTTTTGTCACTTCTACTGGCAGAGTATACCTTCGACGAGTCTCTTAACATACGTCTTTGGTAATTCTAGGGGTTAGAGCACAACTTGAACCGATAATTCAAATAATGTTGTTGTTGCTTCAACTTCACAAGCGTTGGTGATGGCGGTGTGATGCCATCTTCTTTGATTCGAGATAGATGCATCGACTTTACGAGGAATATCTGCAAGAAATAAAAGAGGAAATACATAAATACTTTATTTTGCATTTTCTTTTTGTTTGTATTTGTGTAATGTTTAGTTGTTTTGATAATTTTAAAGCTCAAATGAACACAAATGTAAATGAAATTTCAGCTCAAATACATAAATACTTTATTCTGCAGTTTCTTTTTGTTTGCCTTTTCTTGATGTTCAAAAAAAAAAAAAAAAAAAAAAACCTTTTCTTGACTAAAAGTCCGATTAGTTATAGTCATTATAGTATTTTCTAAAAAACCTTTATGACCTTTTTCTCACTAAAAACGATTTAGTCACTAAATCTTTTAAACTTTTGCTTACTAAAGATTTAGTAACAATAGACTTTTAGTGATCCCTTTGTTACTTACTCTTTTTCTTTTTAGTGGGAGTTGATAAATTAGCTTTTAGTGACTGTTTTGTATCTTTTCCTCACACTTGCCTTTAGTAAGCAAATGTCAATAATTTTGTAGTGTTACAATGTAATTTTTGGTTGGGGAAAGCCGTTAAAAGTAACTTTTCTTATACCAGAGGTAGATCAAGGCGTTTTTGTTTTGATGGATACTCCATCTTGAGACGATATTGCAGCAACTGCACGTCTAAGAGAAGATGAAATGGCTATCTTTGAGAACAACAAAGAGATCCTTGCATATGTTCAAGAAGACGTTTAAAACTCACTAGCATGGTCCTTTCACGTCGTAATGTAATTCCTAAAGATTCAACATTGAAACTAGCTTGTAATGGTTAAGATAGTATCTTTAGCATTGTTGTTTCTGATTTGAAAGAACTTTGTAAAAGCCTTAAAACCAATGATTTAAAAATCGGGTTTTTAATCGACCCGGTTGAATCATCGGGCACCGGTTCGACCGCTGGGTCAACCCGGTTTTCCATTTATTATTATTATTATTTTCCGACCGGGTCAACCGGTTTGACCGCCGAGTCAACCGGTTTGACCACCAGGTCAACCCGGTTTTTATAAAAAAAAATTGAAAAAACCAAACCCGACCGGGTTTCAAGACCCGGGTTGACCCGGATCACTCAAAACCCGGCGGGTCTAACCGGTTAACCCGGGTTTTTTTACCTGTTTTTTTGGCCGGGCACCGGTCCGACCTGGTCGACCCGGGTTTGAAAACATTGCTTAAAACTAAAAGATAAATAAAAGGATGTCATATTTAGAGTTAGGATCAAATGAGAAGAAAAATTAAAATGAAAAGAATAAGAATAAACCACAACCACACATTTCAGATGCACCTATAAAAATGGATGCACCTTCATTTGAAAATTTCCCTCTTATTTGAAATGTATGGCTAGAAATTCTTTTTATTCTTCTCATTTTAGTTTTTCTTCCGGATCCCTTCCCATCATATTTATAAATGTTAAAATAAGAACTTGTTACTTGAAAACTGTCACCTTCTTATCAAGCTTTTGACTCGATCAATTTTTTGTATGTCAATTTTATCGAATATCCTTATTAATTTATGTCATTGCTAATATATTAATCTTCTGACATTGTACAACGTATGTAGAAGTTTGAGACCCCAATCCAACCTTTTTCTCACATTTGAGCTTTTTTCGTTCATCTATAAGTATCGACGAATTTCGGCAAATACTAATTGATTCTGAGACCATAGATTACGCAAGCAGACTATTTAGTCACAAATCATGGAAACCACTCATGAAGCGGTTTCCCGACGAAACACGTCGCTAAAGACTTGTCATGTAGTAGTAAAGGTGAGCAAGTGATGATGTTAAATAACTGGCTAATAGCTAAAAGGCCGTAATTCGCTTGGATGATTTCGTTAGTCGTGTTTGATTAAGAAATATCACTTGCAATATAACTTGTCATCAGCATTGAACAATATTATGGCATAGCTCCAAAGTTTTGAAAGAATCGGGAAATTAACTTTACACCATCGAACATCACATGGCTAACTTTTCCTCTAAAAGGTCAAAGGAGAGAGAAGATGCCGATGGATGGACTTGGGTCATCGGAAAACATAAGGGTAAAATCCGGTCAACAACTAAGGAGAATCATTCTACCACCACCCCCACAGCCACCCCCATCCCAACATTTACCTTTTACTTCATTAACTTTCCGTTAAAATGGGATCACATCACCATGAAAGACATTTTTGCCAAGTATGGTAAAGTGGTGGATGTCTTCATTGCAAGAAAACGCAACAAACTCGGGAAGAGGTTTGGGTTTGCTCGGTTTGAGAATGTTTCCAACCCAACAACTTTTGAAAGATTGTTGAGCACCATCTCCATTGGATCCCAAAAACTTTGGTGTAACATTGGTCACGTCCAACGCCGCATTTTCGGGTCTCAAGTGAATAGCCGGCTACATCGCCACACTAACAACCCTACTACATTTGCTCCAATCTTTGCTCCCTGTCATGATGGTTCTATGAAGGCTTCTTTTGTCAACATTCTGAAAGGTGTTCCAGAAGTAAAAAAAACACTCAATACCCACTTCACCATCCCTCACTCCTCCATCACAACAACTTCTATTATTTTTGAACTTAAAACCATTACTGGTGCCGATAATATCCATAACATCATCATCGACGAGGGTTTTGATGATTTTTCAATCAAATATCTAGGTGGGCTATACATCCATATTCAATTCCTAGATTCTGACATTGCTGCCAAAGCCCTGGTAAACCAAACTTTGTCTCGCCACTTCATGACTACTCAACCTTGGAATCCCTCCTTTCGTATCAGGAAATGCCTTACTTGGGTTGCTATCTCTGGTCTTCCACCACAACTTTGGTATACTAAGGTGTTCTCGAACATTGCAGCACACTAGGGCAGTGTTGTTGTACCAGAGGAATGCAACAAGAGACAGTTTAACCGAGTTGTGGGAAAAGTATGCATACTAATTGATAACATGGATTTTATTCGCGAATCGGTCCTGGTACCGATTAACAAGGAATCAATTCTGTTAGGAATTGGAAATTCCATAAGTAAAAGAGTCGGTCACCCCAAATGTTATCTAGCCTAAGTTAGCTCGTAGACTTGTCGTTATTTACGTTATTAAGTAGTCTCTTAGTTAGTTTAGTGCAACACCGTAGAGGAAGGATGGGTCTTTACCCATTGTATACCTGATCCACAGGCCGTCGGGAGGTCGTTTAGTTTGTAACCTATAAATACCCTCTACCTTGCAAGGTAGAGGGTTGGATATTCATTGGAATCTAATATTCCACAAGTTTCTCTTCTAAACAATCCCACTTTCTCTCTAGAAATCATCTATACGCCTAAGTGTGTTTGTGTTATGATGTGTATATGAAATCAATATGTAACAAATGGTATCAAGAGCCATGGTTTGATCATCTCTTACATATCTTTGGATTTCTAGTGACTTTAGGTGGTTTTAGAGTTTGAAAAAGTTTAGTGGTTTTGCATCATTTGGATCATTTCTAGTGTTAAAGTTTGAATCTTGGGTGTAGTTTTGTGTTTAGAATCATTGTATGTGCTTTGGTTTGAGTTGGTAGCTTGAATCATCGTGGTTGAAATTTGTTTTGGATTGAAAAGTGGTGTTTATGTGATTTTCTAGCTAGCGACTTGAGCCACGGATAAGTTATCTTGGTAGCGACTTGCTTTGTAATTTGGTAGCGAGTTGTAGTTGAAGGTCTTAGCGAGTTGAGCTAGCGACTTTTCTATTGAGACAAGCCGACAAACAGTACACTTAGTGGATTCTCCACTACGGGTAGCGACTTGGTGAAAGTTAGCGACTTGTACTTAAGTTTGTTAGCGACTTGGTGTTAGCAATTTGGTGCCTAGCGAGTTGCTATTTAGCGACTTGACAACTTAGCGACTTGGTTCTTAGCGACTTGCTGTCAAAAGTTTGCTAGCGACTTGGATCTTAGCAAGTTGTTATGTAGCGACTTGACTGTGTTTTAGCGACTTGGGATTATAGAGACTTGGTACTTAGCGACTTTGTTCAAGGTTACTTAGCGACTTGGTTGATTCTTGTCTGTAATACGGTTTTCTTTTGATTTAGTAAAATCCCGTGAAAGAATCTATTTCCCGATTTAATCATAGAGCTATAAAATCCCGTTTAATCTGTAAACATGTCTACCAACGTACCTACAATCATCTCCACTGTAGCTGAGGTCGTTCATGCGAAGATACTAGTCAACCCACAATGTCTTACATCATCGATCCTTTAATCACCAAAGTACTTGCACTCTATGATACCTCATGGAATAATGAAATAGGTGCTACCGAGAATGCTCTCGGTGAATGATTGACATCTTATAATCAAAACAATTACGATGAGTCACTCTTATCTTGACAAATGATGCAAAGCAAATGGAATGCAACATTGAGCCCTTTCAATTACTTCATCAACATCTCAAACTACTTCTATCTACAACTATGGATCGAACAAGCGATTGCTATCCTTCGTCGGGACTTTCCCACTTTGACAAGAAGCGTGTTCGCAACTTAGAACAACCGAGGTTTCAAATTACCAAAGAAAAGTTCTCGGTGATAAATCTAATGACTCTTCAAGTAATCTTCAATCAATTTCGACCACTTATCGGGGAATATTCCTCGATTTTGATGATGACATGATTGGAATCTCATTCAAGAAACACACTGGATTGGAAATTCATGAGTTCAGAAACACCTTTATTCAACTTATGGGTAATGTGGAAATATACATTAAGAAAGCTGCTAAAGAGAATGACAAGCTGAATGAATTGAATGGGTGTCAAGTGATGCTATGGGAAGATTGTGATAGGTTATGCAATAGATCAGTTGAACCAATGAATGATACCGAATGCAGAAGTTCAGTTGCAATAAAAAAGGATGAAGACAACTGTACTGATCTCAAAGACTCAGAGTCAGAAAAGGTTTCATGTGATGTGGTACACTTAACTAATCAGAGTAATTCATATGTTAATGTACCTGATTCTAATTCTGAACATAATATTATGAAATCGATCTTGGTTGAGCCTGAATCTAAAACTATTAAAGCTAATGATATGATTGAAAAAAGGGTATATGATGAACTTTCAAACAAATACTCAATTCTTGAAAAACATTGTATTTCATTGGAAATTGAAATACAACAAAAGGATGAAAGGTTTTATGCAAAAAATCTTGCATTAATCAGGAATTTCCAGAATTTCAAGAATTTTTTGAAATTAATCAATTAAAAACCCAGATTCACGACAAAGACTCAACCATATGCAATCTGAAATTAATTCTCTCAGATGTGCAGAAGCATGACTGTCATGAGATAAGGATAACGTTCAGCACGTTGTAGAAGAAAGAAATCAACATCTCTTAAACATTAACCACCAAAGCATTCGAGGCTTCTAAGAAATCGTCTGAATATGAGCCTTCTAAATGAGAATCTTTGGTAGCTTCCCCAAAACCGACAATCTTGAATTAAGACAATTTCCCCAAGTAGAATGTGAAGGATAACGGTCTCATTGAATGAAGCTCAACAACCCAAAGAAACATGAAAACACCGAGTAACAAGTTGAACCGGTGATCCTTTCTGCGGTTATCAAACTCGAATACATGATTAAGCCCGATCACATGAACTCATGTGCATCCCGATGTAAACATCATTACTGGATTTGTGCGATCGTGCGTATGGGAGAACAATTATATCAACATCTTCAATTCACCAAATGCATTCTAGTTATCTTTACATATAACCAATCGACCCATAATGTACACATGTATCCAACAGTGGAAACTATGACATCAAGTAACATGTTGAATCACCGATTATCTCTACGGATATCAACTCGAAATAAGCGAATAAGCTCGATCAAGTGATCATGTTGTGAGTCCACGATGTACACAAATATTTTTATTTTTTAAACATTCGAACAACATCTAAAGTCCGTGTCATTCTTTGAATGACGACAAAGACCGTAGATATTATTGAATCGAGGAAAACATGACAAAAGACAATATTTTTGGAATTTTCAAGATTTTCAATTTTATGGATTTTTAAAAGTTTTATATTTTTACATTTGCTTTTGAAGGTTACGAAATTTTGTATTTTGTTTTTCGAATAACTATTTACAAGAAGATAAATTAGTTTAAGAGGATGATGAAATGAGTGCCGAGATAAGGATATCGTTAAAGACGTTGTAGAAGAAAGAAATCAACATCTCTTAAACATTAACCACCAAAGCATTCGAGGCTTCTAAGAAAATCGTGCGAACATGAGCCTTCTAAATGAGAATCTTTGGTAGCTTCCCCAAAGCCGACAATCTTGAATTAAGACAATTTCCCAAAGAAGTAGAATGTGAATGATAACAGTCTCATTGAATGAAGCTCAACAACCCAAAGAAACATGAAAACACCGAAGTAACAAGTTGAACCAGTGATCCTTTCTGCGGTTATCAAACTCGGAATACATGATTAAGCCCGATCACATGAACCTGTTGTGCATCCCCGATGTAAACATCATTCTGCGGATTTGTGCAGTCGTTTGTATGGGAGAACAATTATATCAACATCTTCAATTCACCAAATGCATTCTAGTTATCTTTACATATAACCAATCAGCCCATAATGTACACATGTACCCAACCAGAGTGGAGACTATGACATCCAAGTAACATGTTGAATCACTGATTATCTCTACGGATATCAACTCCGGAATAACTGAATAAGCTCGATCAAGTGATCATGGTGTGAGTCCCTGATGTACACAAATCTCTCCCCTGATGGTTGCGATCTCATCGAAATCATAATTACATAGTGTACATGAAGAACTAACCGAAAGCACATTATCATAACCTATATCGAAGATGTCGATAAGCAATATCATCTCACGCTCCAAATATTCTTCTCATATTTCTTCCTACTGAGAGCTGAGTTAACACATACCAAAAGTATCCAGAGACCACTTCCCCCCAAATGGTTGGAATAATACATCCTTCGCCCAAATAGTTGGAATAATATATCCTTCCCCCAAATAGTTGGAATAATACACCAAAGGTTACGAGTTAAACATCGAGTTTCTACGGTTATGACCTTTGTCTTCCGGGATAACTTCAATCGGTAGAAGTGTTAAGTTCATCATGTGTACTCGTTGTGCTTTTAGATGTATGCCTCCTTCCCCACTTTGGTTTTGATACCTCGAATCGGCATTACATTATCATACCAATATTCTTGAGAATAGAGAAGAACAAAATTTAGCACAAATGTATCTTGTGAGAATCTCTCACACGGAAACTCTCCCTGACTATCTTTACCAACCCATATGTGGACAAATTGACGTGACAACTGTTGAAGAAAACCCGATATACCAAACTTGAAACTGAAGTTGAATTCCCCGCATTTGTATCTTAAGCTTGCATTTAATGATGGAAGAACGGTGTCGAGAATCTATGCTTCAATAAAATCTCTAAGTACTCACTACTCAACCAAAGTATGAGACATTAACACCTCTTGAGATTATCCACATCGTCATGCATGTGACACCGAGTAAAACAACGTAACTCCTAATAGTGATAGTTAACCGGTCTTCAACCAACCACCCATTGCCGGTAACTAGATAAACCAAGTCTTCAACTCAAAATCTTAAGCCCGAGCAAGTTATCAAATAAGAACACGCCTTTGTTGAAATTCAACTTCAATCTCAAATAAGTGATAAATGATTAACTCTGAAGTCATCAACTTGTGTCAAATGCCCAACACGTGAAAGCAACATACAATCGGATGTACATTGACCCACTAAATGAACCGGAACAAATGATTCCTCAACATCGATGCATTCTTCCTAAAGGTATACATGTAGAGACTGATATGGAAGATTCACCAATAATGTCTTTGAGCGGATAAGGTAGTCATTTTCCTTAATGTTCATGTGGTTGATTTATAGCATGCACAATGAGAGGAACAATAATCCGTGAAGATTTGGCAAAGAAATACAAAAGAGCGGATCATTATTCATGAACAATAATCCGTGAAGATTTGGCAAAGGAATACTAAAGAGCGGATCATTATTCAATAGTGCAACTACAATATCATGATAGTCATTATCAACGCCTTGTGAAATGGCGGAGATAAGGTTTCTTTAGAATTCGAGAAGTACTTTTAGATGGTGAACCGGTTGAGTCGGTAGGAACCGGAGCATGAGGCTGGATGATCAACATTCGTTGGAGGTTGGAAGTACTCATCAAACATATCTTTGAAAACAATGAATCCCGTTATCCTTAGTAAGTGAAGCATTAGGCGTTGAAGGAGAATCATATGACCATAATTCAAGCATCCATCAACATGTAGTATATGCACTCTTCTCCCCTCAAAAATTGCATCCGAGGTTGCCATTTTTGATTTGAACAAGTGAATAAGAATATACACCAATGAACGTAGATCCACTTGAGAGTTGAAAGAGCGTGGGAAAAACATGTAGCTTGTTGATGAAGAATGTCGATGAGAATGGTCATAAACATGAAGATTTCTCTTCTTTTGAAGATAAAAGCGCCTTTGAAGCGTACACCTTTCTTTTCTTTGAGGAACGGGGCCTGAAGTGATATCTGCAGACGCCAAATAACACAAATATTTTCTTTCAAATTTTCCATGCACATGTTGAGGGGGAGCATCTATCTTAAACCACAAATATTTGAAACGTGATCAATTCATTTAATCACACTTAAACATTACATTATACATTTAAAAAAAAATAATAAAAGAGAATGACTAACCTCCCTTGTCGACAAGGGAGGGTGAGTCATTTGAGTGACGCACTGCATTTCAACTTCCCAAACCACTCAAGTTCCTCTTGAAAGGATTTGTTTCATTCTCACGGGGAACCGACATTATCTATCGACTTTCTCTTAGAGATTGTTGATATTGAAGTAGGAGACCTCTCCCTAGTCTCCGATATAGGATCCAAATATGCACAAATTGAGTCTAGAGCCACGAGATCATCAATAAATCTCATTAGGACACTTTCAATGAAGACTCTCTGTTTCACACAATGTGGAAGAGATTATATCTTGAGTCCTCGCATTATCCTTGTGGTATTGCGGAACATCCGGTGATATGCATACATATTCACAATGAAGATGGAAAGCCTTGGAGCCAACATCAAACAAGCTCTGGTAGGTGGCATGTGAGATCTATTCTATAGATCAACCATGTGACAATGAATGAAACAATGGGGCGATTCAATCTTTTGAATCAATCACGGTTCGAGTTATGGATTGATGGATACCTTTGAAAACCGGTCATTATGCTTAAAACTCTTTTCTTTAGCACATCGACCGTGTTCGAATATTTCAAATCAAAGGTGTTTATGATTGATAATTGATTTTCATTAAAACCTTCGTTGTATTGCAAAAACAATTTCTATTGAGCGATACGATTGTTTTCAAATCTCTTTTCATCAATCACCGAATCTCTATTCATTTGGTTCACTCACTCCGTGTTGTCTTCTTTGAGGCGTTTCGGTTTGAGAACAGCTAGAACATTGCGAAACCCATCAAGGAAATTCTTGAGTTATACACGATCACAGGCGGTACATGTCTCGATCAGCGAGGCAAGTGGGCCATGTACCTCGATTCAGCGAAAGTGATCAAAGACACTTTCGTGCAACTTATTGCTAAGCTGTTTTATGTGGTCGCCCCACGTTTGCGGTGATCATAATGATGCGGTCAATCCATAGCCGCATGCTCACTCAACACATTTATCTCGAAGAAATCATGATTAGTGCATCAATGACTCGATATTTTCACTCCATGCTTACGCTACGTTCTTCGCCAATATCATGAATCAGCGAAAGCTTCCGCTACTCGATAAGAATATATCATGATCCGAATGTGAGCATGTCGGTCCGTCTGTCACAACATCACATAATACCAACACCACAATGGATGTCTCGAGAGATTTTGTTGGTGATGATCTCAAAAGGCGGCTCAAAATTATTATCACGTGGATCGATAAAGACCTCCACTTGGGTTATCAAACATGCATCAATGAAGAATCAATGACTACGGGCTTCAGGAGCAAAACGGTAACAAGAATGCAAGAACAATCTTTATGTAAAATCTGTTTGTATTCAATGTATGTTTGAGGTGATCTTGAGGTGACCTCCTTGGGGAGATTGTTAGGATTTAGTAAATCCATGTATTAAAGAGTCGGTCACCTCAGTATATGTAATCGTTAAGCTCGTAGTCGTAGATTATTATAATTTAAGTAGTATTTAGTTTAAGTAACACCGTGGAGGACGGACGGGTCTTTACCCACCTGTATGCACGATCCAGGCCCGATAGGTGGTGATTTATGTAATGACTATAAATACTCTCTACCTCCCAAGGTAGAGAGTTGGAGCTCATAATAAGATTTTTCTTTCTCTCACTAAAGTTCCTTAAACCTCTAACTTTCTCTCTCTAGAACTTATAATACGCCTATTTGATCTTATGGTTTAGTGTGTTTGTGAAATCCAATATGTTACAAATGGTATCAGAGCCATGGTTTGATCATCTCTTACATATCTTTGGATTTCTAGTGAGTTTTAGGTGGTTTTAGAGTTTGAAAAAGTTTAGTGGTTTTTGCATCATTTGGATCATTTCTAGTGTTAAAGTTTGAATCTTGGGTGTAGTTTTGTGTTTAGAATCATTGTATGTGCTTGGGTTTTGAGTTGGTAAGCTTGAATCATCGTGGTTGGGTTGTTTTTGGATTGAAAAGTGGTGTTTATGTGATTTTCTAGCTAGCGACTTGAGCCACGGATAAGTTATCTTGGTAGCGACTTGCTTTGTAATTTGGTAGCGAGTTGTAGTTGAAGGTCTTAGCGAGTTGAGCTAGCGACTTGTCTATTGAGACAAGCCGACAAACAGATACACTTAGTGGATTCTCCACTACGGTGTGCGACTTGGTGAAAGTTAGCGACTTGTACTTAAGTTTGTTAGCGACTTGGTGTTAGCGATTTGGTGTAGCGAGTTGCTCTTTAGCGACTTGACAACTTAGCGACTTGGTGCTTAGCGACTTCTTTGTCAAAATTTTGCTAGCGACTTGGTGCTTAGCGAGTTGTTATTACCGACTTGTTGTGTCTTAGCAACTTGGTATTATAGCGACTTGGTGCTTAGCGACTTGGTTCGAGTTTTCTAAGCGACTTGGTTGACTCATCGTATTACGGTTCTCTCTTGATTTAGTAAAATCTCGTGAAAGAATCTATTTCCCGGTTTAATCATAGAGTTATAAAATCCCGTTTAATCATCAACATGTCTACCAACGTTTCTACAATCATCTCCACTAATGTCGAGGATGTTCAAGCAAATTGGTTGGATACTCGTCCACCCATGCTTGATGTAAGGCCGACTACAACTCTTGGGCTCAACGATCAGTTGTCTTGTCTTGGAAAGGAAAATGGGTTAACATTCTCAAATCCATTGATGAAGGACCATATCGGGTTGAGACTACTAGAGACATAATTGATCTGACTAAAGATGGAACACCGATTTACGAAATGGGCGGACCAAAGATGTATGATGAGCTCGATGATAAGGAGAAGAAGATATTCGATGCGGATATCGGGGCTTCTAACATTATCTTGCAAGGTCTTCCAAAAGACATCTACAAGCTTATCAATCACAACATCAAGCAAAGGCTGTATGGGATAATGTCAAGATGCTTCTCTCGGGTTACGAATTGATTGTTGAAGATAGAGAATCACAACTATATGATGAATTTGAGCATTTCAAGATGAAACGATGAGAGTGTCTATGAGTACTATGTGAGATTCCATAAGCTTGTGAATGACATGAGGAACATCAAAATGACTATGCCTAACATTCAAGCGAACTCAAAATTTTTGAACAACATGAATCCGAATGGCACAAGTTTGTCATACATGAAGCTCACTAAAGGATTGAAGAATACAAACTATGAGCAAGCTGTATGCCTTCCTTCTCCGAATGAGAGAGACATGCTATGTTTGAAAAAGGATTCGGAGCAGTTCAAAACCAATCGGGAGAAACAAGTTCATCTAATGATTCAACTTCCTTCTACTCAAACATTGGAATTACCACCAAAGCATCTCAAGTTATACCCATGGGTAATGGTAATCATAAACTCATTCCCGATCCTACGTTCAAACAAGGCGTCTTTGATGCACACGGGAAACTTCATTAATCAATGGCTCTCGATTAGTCAAAACATGAACTCTCTTCCACACCAACAACAATCTCGTAGCGCATCCAATCCCACAATCAAGCCACCGCCGAGAGATGGGAAGGTGATGGTGCAACCAGTTCAAGAAAGGCGATCGAACAAGGAAGAGGTGGGTGGTAGAGGTTATGCTTCAAATCGAATAGGGAAGGAATGGAACCGAGGTTAAGCAAAACCAATCAAATGTTACAAGCGTGGAGGTGAGGGACACATTGCAAGGAACTGCACATCGCCAAAACGCCTCGAATCGCAGTACTTTAGGGATAAGATGTTGCTTGTGCAAGCTCGGGATAATGGTGCGACTTTGGATGAAGAGGAGTTGTTGTTTTGGTGAAGGAAATGCTAAGACATATGATGCGGATGTGGATGAGCAACCAATTCGAGGAGATGAGCCATAATCATCGAATGCCTTTCAAGTAGGCGATTGTGATGCATACGACTCGATGTTGATGAAGAACCCTCTTGCACAAACCATTTTCATGGCTAGCATTTCTCCAATGGTCTCTCTAAAGTCTCTTCATCATCACAAGCTGGTCCATCCAAAGACAAAATCATTTACGAGGTATTAAAATTATACGATGAAGTTGATGAGCAAAATATACATAACAGTACAATCAAGCTGTAATTATTGAGTCGGATATTGAAAATATGGGTAATATCAATGTTGTCCCATATGATCAATATGTGAAACAAAGTGAAAGTGAGATTGTACCAAGTGATGCATCTTCTGCGATCAACAATGATTATGTTTTGATGAATTCAACGCATGTGCCCCCGATGATTACATCATCTATGAACCGAATGCCTATAAAGAACGTGTTGCTATTTATGAACAACGTGCAAAATTTGAGTTTACCACCCGTGAGCGAAATGGATGACCAAATGCGTGCAACTATTAGAAAAAGTAGGTTCGAGAAGAAGTATTAAAACAAGAGTTAAACTCCTTACAAGAAAAGCTTTCTAAAGCGCTAAGCAAAAACAAGAACTTCAAGAAAATGTTAAAATGCTTAAGCAAGAATTCGATGCTAAGGAATCAAAACTTTTGAATGATTTTCTAATCTAAAACCTTGAAAAACAAGCTTGAAAATAAGTTATGCGTACAAGGAAATACCATTCAAGCGATCACTTAATCACTAAGAATAGAGTCTTAAGCGATAAGCATAGCATTCCCTTGTTGAGGAACCAAATCCAGAGGTCATTAAAAGGCTAGAAATGCTCATAAGGTTCTTTATGATGGCAATGAAATCCTTAAGCCTAGGCAGAAACCTAGTTGCGTTGAGTACTTTGAGGAAGATAAGAAATCGGATGAAGTCACTAGGGAAAAGATGAACAAGAAACTAGATGATCCTAAATGTAAAGAGAAGAAAATAAATATCACACCCCATGATTACAAGAAGGAGAATTGGATTTCCTTGAACATGTTTAAGCCTCAGACGTTGTTAACACCGAACAAGTGTTCGGAAAAAGGATTTAGATAAGCAAAAGTAGAGAATCTTGTTGTAACTAACCCCCTTTAGGAAAATGCCTTGTTGTGTATCCTCCCAATACACCAATGCATTTAGTTCCTAAGACTATTGCCACTAAAAGCAAGACCTTAATCAGTCAATATGTTAAAGTAAAGTTGGTCGGTCTATTTGGTATTGTTCATCGACATTGGAACCAATTGAAAACCATTTGAAAATCAATCGAGATACTTATGATATATTATCAAAAATTTTGTACTGAATTGTTTTGATATTTTTAGAACAAGAGCTCCCCTCAACATGTGCATCAAGTATTTGAAATCGTTTTGCACACGGAGGCAAGAGAAAGAATTAACTTCTTTGATTACCATTTTCTAAAGATATCAACATCACTTCCTGATCAAAACAAGTAGATAAAGCATATTAGGGAAGGATGAGGTTTTCATAAGCTTGATCCCCTCGATATGTGCCTTGAGGTTTGAAAGAGTTTTGCACATACAAGAGGAAGCGCACATTGATCACGTTTCAAATCTTTATGGTTTAAGATAGATGCTCCCCTCCACATGTGCATGGAAAATTTGAAATCGTTTGGCACATGTGGGAAGGAAGCTTGTACATCCTTATAAAACCATTTACGAATTATCGATTAAATTCAATTTAAATCACAAATTCTCCCCGATCACAATTATCAAATCATTTGAGAATTGTGATCTCTGTAGATTAAATTGATTTTGAAAGCTTTAAGGAGAATTGTGACTTGATTATGAAAGCGTTTTAAGCGATAAGGATCGGATTTTGAGACTTTAAACTCCATTGAATAAACATGCATGATTATCTTTTGGAAATAATTGTATGACAAATAACTTTTGATTTAATTGAAATCATTACCCCTCAATCAATGACATAAGTTGTTGATTGAGAGATAAATATTTTGACAAACTTTTAAGTCCAGATGATTATCAAAAATAGAGTCCGAGTTATTTTTCAAAACAACTAGTTTTCATTAGATAGTAAGTTGGTTTAAAGAATCGAGCAAGAAATTTGAAAACCAAGATAAAGTATGGCTCTGTTCTATCTTTGAAAAGCGAGTTCTTGCGAAATGACAATAAACCATTGTTTCACTTTCTCCCAAAAATATTTTTGATTTTTGATTTTTTTTGGAACATTCGAACAACATCTAAAGTCCGTGTCATTCTTTGAATGACAGCACAAAACCGTAGATATTATCGAATCGAGAAAAACATGACAAAAGACAATATTTTTCGAAATTTTCAAGATTTTCAAATTTTATGGATTTTTGAAAGTTTTATATTTTATATTTTCTTTTTGTTGGTTTTGTAATTTTGTATTTTGCTTTTGAATAACTATTTACAAGAGATAAATTAGTTTAAGAGGATGATGAAATGAGTACCGAGATAAGGATATCGTTCGACGTTGTAGAAGAAAGAAATCAACATCTCTTAAACTTTAACCACCAAAGCATTCGAGGCTTCTAAGAAGATCGTCGAACATGAGCCTTCTAAATGAGAATCTTTGGTAGCTTCCTCCAAAACCGACAATCTTGAATTAAGACAATTTCCCCAGTAGAATGTGAAGGATATGGTCTCATTGAATGAAGCTCAACAACCCAAAGAAACATGAAAACACCAAAGTAACAAGTTGAACCGGTGATCCTTTACTGCGGTTATCAAACTCGGGATACATGATTAAGCCCGATCACATGAACCTGTTGTGCATCCCCGATGTAATCATCATTCTTTGATTTGTGTACTCGTCTATATGGGAGAACAATTATATCAACATCTTCAATTCACCAAATGCATTCTAGTTATCTTACATATAACCAATCAGCCCATAGTGTACACATGTACCCAACCAGAGTGAAGACTATGACATCCAAGTAACATGTTGAATCACTGATCATCTCTGTGGATATCAACTCCGGAATAATTGAATAAGCTCGATCATGTGAACATGTTGTGTGTCCCTAATGTACACAAATCTCTCCCCTGATGGTTGCGATCTCATCGAAATCATCATTACATAGTGTACATGAAGCAATAACCAGAAGCACTTTATCATAACCATATCGAAGATGTCGATAAGCAATATCATCTCACCCTCCAAATATTCTTCTCACATTTCTTCCAACTAAACGCTGACGTAACACATACCAAAAGTATCCGAGACAGTTCCCCGAATGGTTGGAATAATACATCCTTCCCCCAAATAGTTGGAATAATATATCCTTCCCCCAAATAGTTGGAATAATACACCAAAGGCTACAAGTTAAACAATGAGTTTCTCTACGGTTATGACCTTTGTCTTCCCGGGATAACTTCAATCAGGTAGAAGTGTTAAGTTCATCATGTGTACTCGTTGTGCTTTTAGATGTATGTCTCCTTCCCCCTTGATGGTTTTGATACCTCAGAATCAACAATACATTATACATACCCAATATTCTTGAGAATAGAGAAGAACAAAATTTAGCACAAATGTATCTTGTGAGAATCTCTCGCTACGAAACTCTCACGACTATCTTTACCAACCCATATGTGGACAAATTAGCGTGACCCTTGTTGAAGAAAACCGATATACCAAACTTGAAGCGAAGTTGAATTCCCGCATTTGTATCTTAAGCTTGCACTTAATGATGGAAGAAGCGATGTAGAATCTATGCTTCAAGCAAATCTCTAAGTACTCACTACTCAACCAAAGTATGAGACATTAACACCTCTTGAGATTATCCACATCGTCATCTGCATGTGACACTGAGTAAAACAACGTAACTCCTAATAGTGATAGTTAACCAGGTCTTCAACCAACCACCCCGACTGCTGGTAACTAGATAAACCAAGTCTTCAACTCAAAATCTTAAGCCCGAGCAAGTTATCAAATAAGAACACGCCTTTGTTGAAATTCAACTTCAATCTCAAATAAGTGATAAATGATTAACTCTGAAGTCATCAACTTGTGTCAAATGCCCAACACGTGAAAGCAACATACAATCGGATGTACATTGACCCACTAAATGAACCGGAACAAATGATTCCTCAACGTCGATGCATTCTTCCTAAAGGTATACATGTAGAGACTGATATGGAAGATTCAACAATAATGTCTTTGAGCGGATAAGGTAGTCATTTTCCTTAATATTCATGTGGTTGATTTATAGCATGCACAATGAGAGGAACAATAATCCGTGAAGATTTGGCAAAGGAATACCAAAGAGCGGATCATTATTCATGAACAATAATCCGTGAAGATTTGGCAAAGGAATACCAAAGAGCGGATCATTATTCAATAGTGCAACTACAATATCATGATAGCATTATCAACGCCTTGTGAAGTAACTGGAGATAAGGTTTCTTTAGAATTCTGAGAAGTACTTTTTAGATGGTGAACCAGTTGAGTCAGTAGGAACCGGAGCATGAGAACTGGATGATCAACATTCGTTGGAGGTTGGAAGTACTCATCAAACATATCTTTGAAAAACAATGAATCCCAGTTATTCTTAGTAAGTGAAGCATTAGGCGTTGAAGGAGAATCATATGACCATAATTCAAGCATCCATCAACATGTAGTATATGCACTCTTCTCCCCCTCAAAAATTGCATATGAGGTTGCCATTTTTGATTTGAACAAGTGAATAAGAATATACACCAATGAACGTAGATCCACTTGAGAGTTGAAAGAGCGTGGGAAAAACATGTAGCTTGTTGATGAAGAATGTCGATGAGAATGGTCATAAACATGAAGATTTCTCTTCTTTTGAAGATAAAGCGCACTGAAGCGTACACCTTTCTTTTCTTTGAGGAACGGGGCCTGAAGTGATATCTGCAGACGCCAAATAACACAAATATTTTCTTTCAAATTTTCCATGCACATGTTGAGGGGGAGCATCTATCTTAAACCACAAATATTTGAAACGTGATCAATTCATTTAATCACACTTAAACATTACATTATACATTTAAAAAAAATAATAAAAGAGAATGACTAACCTCCCTTGTCGACAAGGGAGGGTGAGTCATTTGAGTGATTCATTTGTTTTGCTAAATATCTTACACAAGTGTATGTATTATACTACTTTAACCAAACATAATTCACTCATTCATTTTCAAAGTAAAAAGATCAAACTCTTGCTCTCTTCTCTCTTGCAAAACCGGCCACCCTAAGGACCAAGGAAGATCATCACAATAATTTTCAAGACAAGGTTTTAACACACTAGTATCACTCTTTGTATAGGTTTTGAAATAAAAACCTAGGGTGATTAGGAAAAATCCTTTGTTCTCATAAACCTCATCAATTACTAGTAAGCATTTCATACATATCATTATTTTTCATATTCATTTCTATGTTCATTTTTATTATGCACAAGTAAAACATGCAAGTTATGTGATGTTTATACCACTTTTTAAGGTTTTTAAGAGTTATGTATATTATAAGTCATCCTATAATTACTCCTTGTTATATATTATTTTTGGTGATGTCTAGGAACCCATGACACCCTAAGAAGGTGTATGGTAGGATTAGAATAGCTTCGGAGTTGTTTTGAATGGGTTAGAATAGGTTTGGTGCGAGAAAAACTCATTTCGACAAGTTTGCAAAAGGGTCTGTCCTTATTTTCAAAATCTGGAAAATCCGACAGTAGGTAAAAATTTTTGGCCTAGATATTTAGAAAATATACTTTAAAAGCGAAACCGTGGCCGCTTGAGCGGATTAAAGCGGAGCTATACTTGAAGAAGTTATGAATTTTTCAAGTTGGCGTGAAAACTATAATTTTACGGAAATTTCGACATGTATTGCTTATTTTATACGAGTCAAAAGTGAAGCTTGGGCATTGTAAATTATTTCGACTTGTCAAAAATATGTTAGTATACTTTGATACAAAGCTAAGGACCTTTAAAAGCGTGAAAGCGGTTTGTAACGATTAAATTATACACGTTTTCACAAAGTTGCCGTGATTTTATTATATAAGAAAAACTATTAAATTTCTAATAGGCAAGTTTTAGGGCAAAACTAGAGACCAAGTTGAAGGTTGTTTTAACATTGATTTAGAACTTTTATAAAGTGATGTCTTCTAGTAAAAGTAAGTTCGCCAAGTATATTTTCCAAAATGACCATTGTTTGTTTAGCGGAGTTGTAATGAATTAAATCGTTTACTCAAACTTTGCGAAAACCATCCTTAAACTATATTTTGGGACATAAGTACCATACTTAACCACAATTTTTCTTTATGTTCGAGACCTTTAGGATGGAAACTTAAACACTAAAACTTTGAGATAATGATACGAGCTTCCTAAAACCGTTGAGTTGTTTCCTAACGCTCGACGTACACCATTTTACGACTAGCTTTTAGAGGCCGTTTTAGTCACTTTCATGGAAATTTCAATGACATTATTTTACGACGAAAAGTTATATTCTCTTAATAAATCACTATATGATTATCGTCGGATATCATTTCAACATAAATACACGTAAAGTAATTTAAAAATGGTCAGAACGTTAGAAGATTATATTTTCGACGAAAAGCATTATTTTCAAAATTTCATAAGTGGTATAAATATCATCCGAATTGCATGCATAACATTACATCATGACTTATTACATATCATATCATTCATAATAGGTCGGTTTGAGATTCACGCTACATTTGATGTATCGACTTTTGTCATCATAATCATTGCAACGGTGAGTTTTCATAGCCCGATTTATTCAAGTTTTACTTATTTCAAACCTACGGGGAGAATACATTGCACATCATTTTTATTACGATACCAAGTATATCAAATTCATTACATTGCTTAAGTTACCTCATTGCCGATTAAATGTCCCATTTCATAAACATGAACCGTTAATTTCATAGAAGCGTGGGTGAGTGGATAGATCTATCGAGGTGACACCTCCATGCGGGTTGGATTCCAACCGGACGGATGCATTTCATTTCATAATCATTATTTGAGTTGTTTGGCAAAACACTCTGTTGAAGCGAACATCATAATCGATCAAGCTTGATGTCATGTGCTTAAGCAATTGTATCATTTTGTGACATCATTGTCATACATAATTTATACTTGTGGTAGTCGTATTAACATTTACATAAACTCTATGAACTCACTCAACCATTGTCTTGACACTTTTAGCAATGTATTTTCAGGTAACTAAGGCATTCACTTCATGGCATGCATGTGGACATATCATAGAGTCGCGGTGACGACGCGTCTCACATGGGATTTATACACTTTAAAAACATCGTTTGACTTGTACCAAACTTATTTTTCCGCACATAGTAACTTTCATTTGGGACCTATCTTTGTAACTCGAATGTTTTATTAAATCAAGCGATGTATTTTCCAAAGCGACACTTTAGGTCGTTCAATATAACTGTGATTGTGATGCTATGGCGGTCATCCCGAATTCTATTCATTGCAAAGCAGTAATTTGGGGTGTGACAGATTGGCATCGAGCTTGATTATAGAGAACTAGGTTGCATCATTGACCTAGACTATAACTACATCATCATAGCATCTCATCATTTCATCATAAGTGCATATTCACTTTACATGCGGTTTATCGTTACATATTTGAGTTATTTACTTTCATTTCAAATCGATTGTCACATGGATGCCTTCAAATACCCATTCCATTATCCTTTCTTTAGATTCTAACGTGGAGAATGCCTTGTCATTTCCTATCACAATTTTAATATCGGTGATTCATCACCGATAATGTCGAATCCGAGACAAAACCTCTAAGTAGGCGAAGTCACTCTCACTCCTTTGTTTCACCACTAACATGTCGAGTTACACGTTATTCACATTAAGTCACTAAACCATCGTACATTTGAAGCATTTCGACATCTCATAACCCATCTTTTGGAATCCATCATTCATTTTGAAAGATAACCTTAAATTTATTATCTCATATCACATCCCTTTAGGCGTTTATTTTATATCATAGGACCTTTTCGTCTTATTTTTCCTCTTATTTTGAAGAGTTATGGCGCAAGAGAGCTCCACCGGCTATGACACAAGCCGCTATCCAAAAGTATATAGAGGATAGTATAGCTAGGGCACTAGAGAAAGAACGGCACATGGTAGCTGGCTGCTGCCGCCGAGACCATGGTGCTCTCTGAAGCTACTAGACTTGCTACTACTACAAGAGCCGCAGGAGGTTACGGAGTTCGAAATGGTACATACCTGGACTTTAAGAGCGGTGATCCCCCAAAGTTCGGAGGCACAGAAGGAGCCATTGCTATGATCCGTTGGTTGGAAAAGATCGAAATTCGCTACTAGTACACTCTTGGATGAGGCAATGTTATGGTGGAATTATTACGCACAGCCTATTGGTATGGAAAATGCTTACAAGCTCTCATGGGATCAATTCAAGAGGTTGTTGACTAAGAAGTATTGTCCGCACACTGAAGTGAAGAAATTGGAAATGGAATTTCTTGGGTTAGTGACCGTTGGTTATGACATCGAGACCTACATCGAGAAGGTTTCAAGAGTTGGTGCTTTATGTCCATCTATGGTTTTGGACAATGAGAAACTCTTGAAAGGTTTCATTGGAGGACTTCAAAATGCATTCAAGGAGATGTAACCTCTTCGATTCACAAACAATTGAAGAGACCATCAAGGTAACTCAAATACTCATGGCTCAAGTTGTGAAGAGGGAAAACTTTATCGACAATAACAACAACAACAACAACCGCGATAACCAAATCAACAACAACAAAAGGAAAGGGGAAATGACCAGGGAGGTTATAACAACAACAACCAAAGCCGTAACACTAACCATCACCAACAACAGAATAGAAGACAAGAAGCCGCAAGGGTTCATGTTGCTGCACCAACAAAGGGAAGAGCTTATACTGGAAACTTACCACGATGCCACCAATGCACGCTACATAATGATAGTCCATGTGGTATATGCTTTAGCTGTCAAAAAGTGGGACACCTTTCCAAGGACTGCAAAGGAAAAGGATATGTTGGAACTCAACCACTATGTAATCGATGTAAGTTTCATCACTCGGGTCCTTGCCCTGCCAAGTGCCACAAGTGCCAAAATTAGGACACCTCGCCAGGGATTGTAGAGGTAAAGCTATAATTACATGTTTCGGATGTGGGGAGCAAGGACACTATCGGAACCAATGTCCCCGGAACCAAGGTTAAAAAGTTGAAGGAGCTCATGGGAAAACATATATACTAGAAGGAGGAGAAACTCATCAAGGTATCAACAACGCGAAAGACTGAAGAAGTTCGGAAACTAACAATCTTATTTTCCTTATGTACAATGTCGTACTAAGTTTATGTCTTTCATCGTATCCGAAACTTTATAACTTAAAGATGTACTACTTTTGATAAACCACTCGTTGTAAAATATTCTTATCTATCGTACTTTATTTTCTGTTCGATTTGTTATCACTTACGAGAATTTTAATTCCTTTTACTTTAACTACCATTTTAACGACACGGTTTAAATCTTTGTAAACATTGAGAGTTATAACAACTAAACCGAACGTCACATCATCGTTCCTTAATTATACATAGCATAGCTAACTATGTCTAATTCTGGAGGGATCATGTTATGTTGGGAGCAGTTATTTATAAATCTTAGTGCAAGCAAAATGTTCACATATTCCAAAGTCAAAGTGATGCTCATCGAAGATATTCATCCAATATTTTCTTTACTACGATGTTTTGTACACTCTCGATCACCGATAACCGTAACGACACCTCTTCATGTCTTCTCTCCTCGTTATTCATCACAAACTCAAAATTTGATAGACCAACATGAAGGCTGAATTAGGTGAATTCCTTTTTGTTGGGCGAATGTGACAACTCGTATTTCGGTCATATTTCAAAACATTATTCATGCTTCATCATTTATCGTTTATCGTAAAGCGGGTTTCTGAGCATCAAATCACGTAACCATAATGGTTTAGCTGTGAATTCATGATCATATCATCGAGGATATTTCATATAGACTAAGTTTAGTCTACATTTCATTAACATCATTGTCATCATATTAGTTCATGCATGGTTTTGCATTTTACGTTAAACGTATAATTCTCATACTAAATAAACGTTATCGCGTAATTAATTATTTTGAACAATTGACCCATTAATTCCAAAAATTATCCCGATATATTTTTATACTCATATTAAGTTTATAAAATAATATTATGAGTTTACCCAGTGTTTTAAATTTATTTTGTATATAAATTGTTATATTATATAATTACGACGGTTTTCTTAAATATTACACGATTATTATTATTTCACTCAAATTTTTGCAAGAAATGTATCTTTATAATTTTTATGACCTAAATATATTTTATATTGACCCGTAAAAATTTATTTTTATCTAACGCTACTCTATATACTCAAATGTGACTACAACTTATCATTTATCTTCATTTAATCACACTTAAACATTACATTATACATTTAAAAAAAATAATAAAAGAGAATGACTAACCTCCCTTGTCGACAAGGGAGGGTGAGTCATTTGAGTGATTCATTTGTTTTGCTAAATATCTTCCACAAGTGTATGTATTATACTACTTTAACCAAACATAATTCACTCATTCATTTTCAAAGTAAAAAGATCAAACTCTTGCTCTCTTCTCTTTTGCAAAACCGGCCACCCTAAGGACCAAGGAAGATCATCACAATAATTTTCAAGACAAGGTTTTAACACACTAGTATCACTCTTTGTATAGGTTTTGAAATAAAAACCTAGGGTGATTAGGAAAATCCTTTGTTCTCATAAACCTCATCAATTACTAGTAAGCATTTCATACATATCATTATTTTCATATTCATTTCTATGTTCATTTTATTATGGACAAGTAAAACATGCAAGTTATGTGATGTTTATACCACTTTTAAGGTTTTAAGAGTTATGTATATTATAAGTCATCCTATAATTACTCCTTGTTATATATTATTTTGGTGATGTCTAGGAACCCATGACACCCTAAGAAGGTGTATGGTAGGATTAGAATAACCGGAGTTGTTTTGAATGGGTTAGAATAGGTTTGGCGAGAAAAACTCATTTCGACAAGTTTGCAAAAGGGTCTGTCCTTATTTTCAAAATCTGGAAAATCCGACGATGTAGGTAAAAATTTTGGCATAGATATTTAGAAAATATACTTTAAAAGCGAAACCGTGGCCGCTTGAGCGGATTAAAGCGGAGCTATAACGAAGAAGTTATGAATTTTTCAAGTTGGCGTGAAAACTATAATTTTCGGAAATTTCAGCATGTATTGCTTATTTTATACGAGTCAAAAGTGAAGCTTGGGCATTGTAAATTATTTCGACTTGTCAAAAATATGTTAGTATACTTTGATACAAAGCTAAGGACCTTTAAAACATAGAAAGCAGTTTGTAACGATTAAATTATACGTTTTCACAAAGTTGCCGTGATTTTATTATATAAGAAAAACTATTAAATTTCTAATAGGCAAGTTTTACGGCAAAACTAGAGACCAAGTTGAAGGTTGTTTTTAACATTGATTTAGAACTTTTTATAAAGTGATGTCTTCTAGTAAAAGTAAGTTCGCCAAGTATATTTTCCAAAATGACCATTGTTTGTTTAGCGGAGTTGTAATGAATTAAATACGTTTACTCAAACTTTCTTGAAAACCATCCTTAAACTATATTTTGGGACATAAGTACCATACTTAACCTCTATTTTTCTTTATGTTCGAGACCTTTAGGATGAAACTTAAACACTAAAACTTTGAGATAATGATCGAGCTTCCTAAAACCGTTGAGTTGTTTCCTAACGCTCGGCGTACACCATTTTACGACTAGCTTTTAGAGGCCATTTTAGTCACTTTCATGGAAATTTCAATGACATTATTTTACGATGAAAAGTTATATTCTCTTAATAAATCACTATATGATTATCGTCGGATATCATTTCAACATAAATACACGTAAAGTAATTTAAAAATGGTCAGGACGTTAGAAGATTATATTTTCGACGAAAAGCATTATTTTCAAAATTTCATGAGTGGTATAAATATCATCCGAATTGCATGCATAACATTACATGATGACTTATTACATATCATATCATTCATAATAGGTCGGTTTGAGATTCACACTACATTTCGATGTATCCACTTTTGTCATCATAATCATTGCAATGGTGAGTTTTCATAGCCCGATTTATTCAAGTTTTACTTATTTCAAACCTACGGGGAGAATACATTGCACATCATTTTATTACGATACCAAGTATATCAAATTCATTACATTGCTTAAGTTACCTCATTGCCAGTTAAATGTCCCCATTTCATAAACATGAACCGTTAATTTCATAGAAGCGTGGGTGAGTGGATAGATCTATCGAGGGTGACTCCTCCATCCGGGTTGGCGGATTCCAACCGGACGGATGCATTTCATTTCATAATCATTATTTGAGTTGTTTGGCAAAACACTCTGTTGGGGCGAACATCATAATCAGTCAAGCTTCGATGTCATGTGCTTAAGCAATTGTATCATTTTTGTGACATCATTGTCATACATAATTTATACTTGTGGTAGTCGTATTAACATTTACATAAACTCTATGAACTCACTCAACCATTGTGTTGACACTTTTAGCAATGTATTTTCGGTAACTAAGGCATTCACTTCATGGCATGCATGTGGACATATCATAGAGTCGCGGTGACGCGTCTCACATGGGATTTATACACTTTAAAAACATCGTTTGACTTGTACCAAACTTATTTTCCGCACATAGTAACTTTTATTTGGGACCTATCTTTGTAACTCTGAATGTTTTTATTAAATCAAGCGATGTATTTTTCAAACGACACTTTAGGTCGTTCAATATAACTGTGATTGTGATGCTATGTGATCATCCCGTGAATTCCATTCATTTGCAAAAGCAGTAATTTGGGGTGTGACATCGTTCATTGGTGTATATTCTTATTCACTTGTTCAAATCAAAATGGCAACTTCGGATGCAATTTTTGAGGGGAGAAAAGTGCATATACTAAATGATGATGGATGTTTGAATAATGGTCATACGACTTATTGTTTGATGACTCTCCTCCAACACCTAATGTTTCACTCACTAAGGATAAATGGGATTTCTTGTTTGGGATTCATTGTTTCAAGATATGTTTGATGAGTATTTCCAACCGCTAGCGAATGTTGATCATCTAAGAAGTACAACTCATACTACTCAAGAAGCCCAATCTCGTTATTCCTCAAGGCTTTGATAATGACTATCATAATATTGCGGTTGCACTTATGAATAATGATCCGCTCTTTGGTATTCCTTTGCCAAATCTTCACGGATTATTGTTCCTCTCATCGTGCATGCTATAAATCAACCACATGAACCTCTAGGAAAATGTCTACCTCATCCGCTCGAAGTTATTGGTGAATCTTCCAGATCAGTCTCTACATGTATACTCTTAGGAAGAATGCATTGATGTTGAGGCATCATATGTTCCGGTTCATTCAATGGGTGAATGTACATCCGATTGTATGTTTATTCACGTGTTGGGCATTTGACACAAGTTGATTACTTGAGTTAATCATGTATCACTTATTTGAGATTGAAGTTGACTTTCACAAAGGCGTGTTCTTATTTGATAACGTGCTCGGGCTTAAGAATTTGAGTTGAAGACTTGGTTTATCTAGTTACCGGCGATCGGGGTGGATGGTTGAAGACACAGTTAACTATCACTATTAGGAGTTACGTTGTTTTACTCGATGTCGCACGAGATGATGGTGTGGATAATCGCAAGAGGTGTTAATGTCTCATAATTTGTTTGAGTAGTGAGAACTTAGAGATTTGCTTGAAGCATAAATTCTCGACACGTTCTTCCATCATCAAGTTCAAGCTTAAGATACGGATGTGGGAATTCGGCGGTTTCAAGTTTGGTATATCGGGTTTTCTTCAATGGTCTTTTCAAATTGTCTACATATGGGTTGATAATGATAGTCAGAGAGAGTTTCTATAGCAGTTGATTCTCACAAGTTACATTTGAGCTTATTGTGTTCTTCTCAAAAGACTTCTAGGATATGAGTGTATTATGTTTTGCTGATTCTGAGGTATCAAAACCAGCAAGGGGGAAGGAGATACACATCTAAACACACAACGAGTACACGTGATGAACCTAATACTTCTTCTCTAATTGAAGTAATCCCGGGAAAGACAAATGTCATAACCGCAGAGAAACTCAGTGTTTAACTCGTAGCCTTTGGTGTGTTATTCCAGCTATTTGGGGGAAGGATGTATTATTCCAACTATTTGGGGAAGGATGTATTATTCCAACTATTTGGGGAAGGATGCATTATTCCAACCATTTGGGGAAGTGGTCTCTAGATACTTTTGGTATGTGTTAACTCAACTTTCGGTGGGAAGAAATATGAGAAGAATATTTGGGCGTGAGATGATATTACTTATCGACATCTTGATATAGGTTATGATAATGTGCTTCGGTTAGTGCTTCATGTAATCAATGTAATGATGATTCCGATGAGATCGCAACCATGAGGGAGAGATATGTGTACATCAGGATGCACAACATGTTCACATGATCGAGCTTAATCGATTATTCGGGAGTTGATATCCATGAGAGATGATCGGTGACTCAACATGTTACTTAGATGTCATCGTCTCTTCTCTTGTTGGGTACATGTGTACATTATGGGTGATTGGTTATATGTAAGATAAGCGGAATGCATCCGTGAAATGAAGGTGTTGATATATTGTTCTCCGAATAGACAACCTTTCAAACTCGAAGAGTAATGTGTACATCGGGACGCGCAAGTGAGTTCACGGGATCATAATTAATCACGTATTCTAGGTTTGATAACCGTAGAGATGATTCGTGTTAACTTGTTACTTCGTTGTTATCATGTTCTTTGGGTTGTTGAGCTTCATTCAATGAGTTATCAAATGACTACTAGTGTTTACTATATGTTATTTTAATACAAATGATGCGGTCAATCCATAGCCGCATGCTCACTCAACATATTCATCTCAAAAGAAATCATGATTAGTGCATCAATGACTCGATATTTTCACTCCATGCTTACCTTTCTGCTGCGCCAATATCATGAATCAACGAAAGCTTCCGCTACTCGATGAGAAGATTTCATGATCCGAATGTGAGCATGTCGGTCCAATATGTCACTTTTTCATATCTCGGAAACACTTCAATGTATGATCTTTGAGCTTTCTTGTGGCGATGATCTCTTATAATGCTCAAAGGTTATCATAGTGGATCAGCCTTTCAACCTCCACGAAATATTCATTACAGTTGTTCAATGATGTAATCTTCACAGATGCACATAGTTTGAATACTTTGTTGAAGAGAAGTCTACGAGCTCAAGACTAAAGATTTATTAGAAAGCTAGGATTCACAATGTAATTTATGGGGTGACCTCCCTTTGGGGGAGATTGTTAGGAATTGGAAATTCCATAAGTAAAAGAGTCGGTCACCCCAAATGTTATCTAGCCTAAGTTAGCTCGTAGACTTGTCGTTATTTACGTTATTAAGTAGTCTTTTAGTTAGTTTAGTGCAACACCGTGGAGGAAGGACGGGTCTTTACCCATTGTATACGATCCAGTGCCGTCGAGGAGGTCGTTTAGTTGTAACCTATAAATACCCTCTACCTTGCAAGGTAGAGGTTGGATATTCATTTGGAATCTAATATTCCACAAGTTTCTCTTTCTAAAACATCCCACTTTCTCTCTAGAAATCATCTATCGCCTAAGTGTGTTTGTGTTATGATGTGCATATGAAACCAATATGTTACAAATTCAAATAAGGGTGTGTGAAACTGATGATGATGTGGCGTCATTGTTCAACAGATACCTTTTAGATACCTAGTCTGATGAAGAGGATTCTGTGGAGGGTGAACTGCATAATGATGGAGACAGTGATGGGGATGAAAAGTTTGATGACATCCAACGTGATAACATTGAGAATGAAGATGAAAACTTAAACGGTAAAACCCACGGCGGCGGTTTCATAGTGGGTGAAGATTTTTCCGGTGATTCTTGTGATGATAGGTCACGGGTGGGCACCAACTCAGTAGGGTTCGACTCTTTTCCAGTTATGGAAAATGTTAGTGGGTACAATTTACATGAAAAGTAAGCAGGTCACCAAGTTGAGGAAGGGTCCACTTCATTGCATGAGGATACAGTCAACGAGATAAAGATACCTATTACTGACACTTCCTCCTATGAGTCTCAGGTGAGGTCAATCAATGTCTCCTTTTGTCCTAACATTCATCTTTCAAATAATTCAAAAAATGATAACATTCAAGTGGGTCACCTAAAGGCCCATAATTATCCCTTTAAGTTTGATGGACCAGCTGACACAAAATGTCCAACTCGTTCCAGGCCCAAAACAAAAACTTATCCCACATCCAGTATACGTTCAATTTCTGTCCCAACCATCACTCTCTCAACCAAAAAACAAACCCATACAAGAAGGAAGAGGTTTCCATCCCTTAAACTATCTGATCCATTTAAAGGCAGAGCATGTGCTACACAACCTAAAAAACCTCAAAAAAATCATCTAGTAAACCAATCACCTCCCAACCCACCCCTCACATCTCGGTTTCCTGTGACAATGATGCAATATCAAATTCCTACTCCAATATTCAAAGATGCAATATCCGGATTTTATCTAATGCTTCGTGTGCCGTATCCAATGAAGTCTCTGACACGATTCATGTTGGTAATCAAATTGGTTTTAAGATGAATGGTAAGGAACACGACATAGAAAGTATCCTCGCCAATGGAGATCATAATGTTTATCAATGAATTGTCTTTCACTCAACATAAGGGTTATAGGGGAGGATCACAAAAATCTTGGATTAAAAGGCTATGTCATGATCACAAGGTTAATTTTCTTGGAATACAAGAAACAATGATGAGCACCCTCAATCGGTATACCATTCAATCTCTTTGGAACAATACACCATTTGATTTTGCTTACAACGAACCCAATGATAAATCGGTGGAATCCTTGTTGTATGGGACACTACATATTTCACCTAAGTGATTCGTTAAAGGGATAAGGTTACCTTGCTCTTTTTGGCTCTTGGTTCAATATTGAATTTCCATGTCTTATTGTTGTAGTTTATGCACCACATGATCTTCGAGATAAAAAGGCCCTTTGGAATAATCTCGCAAGGGTAATCAAAAATCACAATAATTTCTCCATCATTCTTGGTGATTTTAACGAAGTAAGGCATGCGATGGAACGGCTAGGTACAATCTTTAATAGAAGAAATGATTTGGTTTTTAATGAATTCATTCACTCTTCGGGGCTTCACGGCCTTCTGATGGGAGGTAAGCGATTTACTAGAATGAATAATTTTGGAAACAAGCATAGTAAGACTGATCGGTTTCTTGTCTCAAATCATGTTGTACAACTTTGGTCGAATACAAATGTGTTGGCTCTCTTGAGAGAATTCTCGGATCACACTCCCATACTTCTTAAGCACTCATTACACGCCGGCCCTACCCTTTTAAACTTTTTAATTCATGGTTAGAGCATCGTGACTTTCACGATCTTGTTAAATCCTCACGGAAACTATGGTTGTTGGGCGTCATACGGAGGATTTTCTTATACTAATGGGCTTTCTATGATCGGTTTCAAGACTAAACTCTAACACTTAAAAAACTATCGGTGTTCTACCATTCAAAACCATGATGCAAAGACTAGTTTGGAACTTAGAAGCCATATTGGCGGATCTTGATATAAAGCGTAATCCGTTTTCTATCACCATCGAGATCGATTCAAGAAACTTTTCAATTAAGTCACTCATGGATTTAGAATGTCGTAAACTAAAGGATCTCAAGCAAAAGGCTAAGTTGTGTTGAATGCCGAGGGGATGAAAATTCACGTTTCTTCCATGGAATCATAAGCGATGACAAACCGGTCTAGAATCAACGGGCTTAACATTCATGGAGAATGGATTACGGAACCTTTGGAAATGAAAACCATATCTTCAACTCCTTTCACGCTCGATTTATTGAAGGTAACCGCTCTAGACCTGTATACTCTAGTAATCTCTTCAAACAAGTATCTATTGAAGATTCACATCTTCTTGATTGTCCATTCACTATTGAGGAGATTAAAGAGGTGGTTTGGAATTGTGGTAGCTCTAAAGCTCCGGGTCCTGATGGATTTTCTTTCAAATTCTTCAAGAAATATTGGAACATGCTCAAACATGATATTGTTTTGTTTGTCAAAGATTTTGAAATCTCGAGCCTTATACCACGGGGTTGTAACTCCTCTTTTATCACTTTTGTCCCTAAAGTGGAAGACCCCTAGTCATTAGTGACTTTCGTCCAATTAGTCTTATTGGTAGCCAATACAAAATCACTGCCAAAATTCTTGCCAACTGTCTATCACGTGTTTTACCTTTGGTAGTTGGAGAGGTTCAAATGGCATACATAAAAGGTCATCAAATCATTGATGGTCCCCTCATGATTAATGAGATTATTGCTTGGGCAAAGAAACACAAAAAACGGCTAATGTTCCTCAAATTTGATTTTGAAAAAGCGTTTGACTCATTAAGTTGGGACTTCTTATTCTCTATCCTGGAACAAATGGGTTTTAGCTTTAAATGGAGACTTTGGATTTGCTCGTGCCTTAATTCGGATTTTGATTCGGTTCTTGTTAATGGTTCTCCAAAAAAGGAGTTTAAGATTGAGAGAGGGCTTCGACAAGGAGACCCAGTATCTCCTTTCTTTTTTATATTAGCAGTGGAAGTTCTCAATGTGGCTCTTCTTAAAGCATCAAACAATAACATATTTAAGGGTATCAAAGTGGGGAAAGACTTGGTTCATGTTTCTCATCTACAATTTACGGATGATGCTCTAATTTTGGGCGAGTGGTCGAGATCCAATGCTTTGAATTTCTCGAGGATTCTCACTTGTTTTCATCTTGCTTCTAGCCTTAAGGTCAACTTCAACAAAAGTAAGCTATATGGTATTGGTGTTTCTAATGTTGAATTGAACTCCCTTGCTTCTACCATTGGTTTCTTAGCCTCACAATTCCCTTGTATCTACTTGGGTCTTCCTATCGGAGCCAAAATGTCCAGATGTAACCATTGGTCACCCCTTGTTGAGAGATTTCATAAGCGGCTCTCTAATTGGAAATCCAAGTCTCTATCTATTGGTGGGTGCCTTACTTTGGTTAAATCCATTCTTGTAACACCCCGAAAATCTTAATGACGGTGGAAGACTAATTGGTGTTACTCGAATGGAGATCATAGTCAATAATTATAGAAAATGACTCAAAAGAGCGTTTTATTAAAAGTAGTTATCATTTCATTGAAAACTCATAGTTGTTACAAAGCGTTGTAAATTTTTCAAGTGTTTTCCCAAAAGAAAGATCATGAGTTTGAAAGAAATGACAACTTTATGTTTTACACCACCGATAAGCCTTGCCATGCCCCACCACGCCTTGGTCATAATCTTCACAGATTACGAGATAACATGCTTAAAAGGTCAACAAAAATGTTGAGTGAAATTCATAGGTTTAAAATAAGTTGAACACAAGTATAAGAGCATGATCATTGTAAACTAACAATATCATAAGGAAAATCACAGATTATTGTGCGCTAAGCTCATGCAACCAAGACTCAGCTGCATACACGAATCATCGGTGTACGTAAGTTTGCCCAAAGGAGGTAATAGCCAATTACCTAAAGAAATTCAAATATGGTGTGCCCGGTTATTTCTCTATAACCAAAGCGGGTCGTTAATCCCCATAGTACTATTCACGATATCTGCGTTCACTCGCGATGACTAATGGTTCGTGATCGGGGACTTATGGCTAAATACTTAAGCGGTACCAATAATCAAGCGAACATTTATGAAAAACCTTGTGTTCTAGTTTAGAGCATGTATCTCCTCGCGGGGTTTGCAAAATAAAGTAAAAGCGAGGCTATGAACTCACCTTGATGATATGAACAAGCACAAACAGATCAAGCACAATGTAGCGAAGGTTCCAAACCGAAACCTAAAAAATGATGAGATGGTGAGTCTCGATATCATGAACATTTTGGTTCGCGACCAAAATAATAGAGCATTGAATATTCTTATTCAATAGATCATTGGATTGTCCAATCCAATAGTGTGCGTCGATGCTTAACGTTCTAAGTTAATTTACTTGCTACATTGCCTTATTTAATGATCCTCACTTATGCATAAGTGAAATGTTTTCCTAGTTGTGATCTTGATAGGTTTGTTGAGTATTTTAACTTGTTTAGATTCCGTGCGTTTATCGGATTTTATATATATATATATATATATATATATATATATATATATATATATATATATATATATACGAGTGGAAACCCGCGATGCGGGGATTGGCTTAAAAGGACTTACTTTGTAGCGACACTTAAACCTTAGGGACTAATTTTGCGAGTTGCTATAGTTAGCAATTAATTCTCTGGACTTACCTTGCAACGCCGCTTAAACCTTAGGGACAATTTTTGCGATTGCTATAGATTGCAATTAATGATGCGGGACTTACTTTGCGGTACTTGAACCTTAGGGACTATTTTTGCCAAGTTGTGAAAGTTTGCATTTAATGTTTGGTTTGCACACAAAGTGTGTCGCCTTTTAGTATATAAAGAGAAGGACTATTTTGCCGATTGCTATAGATTGCAATTAATGATGGGACTTACTTTGCGGCGTCTTGAACCTCGGGGACTATTTTTGCCATGTTGTGAAAGTTTGCATTTAATGTTTGGTTTGCACACAAAAGTGTGTACGCCTTTTAGTATATAAAGAGAATATATATATATATATATATATATATATATATATATATATATATATATATATATATATATATATATATATATATATATATATATATATTCTCTAATAATATGTATATATATTTTTATATATATTTTCATATATGAAATATGTTTATCGATATCCGAAAATGATATACTCATATGATCGAAATACTGTTTTACGAAATTACGATAAGATTATAAGTTTTTCTAAACTTTTCCCGAATTTACACTTTTTACCCTCGAGTTATGAAAGTACGAGTTTAGTCCTTCAAGTTTGAGAAATGACACTTTATACCCGATTATATTTTATACCAAAACTTTCAGTTTTTGACGTTTTACCCTTGGTAAACTGTTTACTGAAAACAACCCTCCAAGTTTATTTTATCGTTTTAAACCTTTACTTTCCCAAATGTACACTTTCCACCCAAAAGTCTTATTATAACTAGTTTGAGCTAATTACAGAACTGGTCCTTGTGGTTTCATACGTACGCATGCACGTGATTCCCTACCCCTATACTTTCGAAAATGACCATAACAGCCCTTGTACTTTTCATGCGAAATATTTTACGTATAATCAACCCTTTATCTTTTTAAAATGTTTCAATTTCAACCCAAGGACTAATATATTTGCAATTTAGGTCTGAAATGTATTTTTTAAATCGAAAACTTTATAAAACATTTATAAGTTTACTTTAACTTATTTCTTTAGCAATAGCTTATTCTTATCATATTGGGCGGGTTGGGCTTTACTTGGACTTGTCGTGGGCTTAATGGTCTTAACGATTGGGCTTTAGGCCCAATAACACATTGCGTTAGTTTTTAAAGTGTACGAGTGCTCATTTTAGACTAGTATTAACGTGTGACTATGTGTCTTGTTAAGCTATAACATGCGTATCATACGAGTTGATTTATGAAATGGTGCACACAACATACTAAACGTGTGATAATCAAGTGTAAACGGGAAAATGAAATGGAAATGAGTTGAAAGGGACTTACTACACTCAAGTGAGTGGTGATGATACATGTGAGAAATGAACGAGCAGAAATGACCAACGAGAATCCCCTTGTTCTCCTTATAATGTTACCCGAATTATTAATTTACCCAAGCTTCCTTAGTGTTAACCCTTTTCGATACCCTTGTTCCTCCTTGATGCTTATGTGAATGGTTTAAGTGTTTGTGAGAGTCTAAGACTTGTGTTGGTATTGAGTGTGAGTAATGTGGTTAACAATGTGTGTGTGTCGTGTGTTTTTAAAAGGGAAACAAGCATGGTTCTTATTATTTCTTTAATCCTAGGTCACCTAATCCTTAACAACAATTAGACATGTGTGATAACTTGGTCTTAGGCGTGCCGAGTTTCATGGGAAGGAAAAGTGACAAAGTGAGCTAGTAGACAAATGTTTGACATATTATCCTTTGTGTATTAAGGTCAAAGTAAGGTCAAATGATTTTAGAGTATTAAACAAAGTGTTAGGGTGGCTAAAGTTGAGGCTTTGTCCTCCTTTGTCTATGCTTACATGACATAGTTGGGATCCAATGTGTGATTTGTTTAGTTTTTGTGTTTGGTTTGGTTCTCTTGTTACACGACCGGTTACAAGACTTCCCAAGTGAAAACAATTATCTCATATGTGCAAGTGTTACTAATCACAAGTTATGGTGTTGGGCTCGTTGGCTAGGCCCAAGAAAATAAGGGTGCGTTTGGACTACTAGGTTGGATCGTATAGATGGTTAGGCCCAAGAGATGAGTTAACGAGTTGGGCTAATAGATTAGTGGGTTCGTGTACAAGCTAGGCCCAAGGCTTAATGATAGTGTGGGTGGGCTCGAGTTGGGACGAGGCCCGATGACAGAAATAGGGGTGGGCTTGGTTCGGTTATGAGGCCCAATAACATGTCGGGTTGGGTCGTGAGGTGGTATAAAGTCCAATAAGTTCCGAGGCCCAATACGAGTTTTAATATATTTTTGTTATAATTTATTTCGTATTTTACAAGTTTTTACGTATTCGATCGTATTGTAAGATTATCGGATCGTGGGGAATTTTGTTACGATCACAGCGGTATATTTATGAACGCTCAGTGCGTTGATCATGCATATGCTAAATGATATGTAAATGTGATGTTTAGAAAATTTCTTGATAATATAAATCGTGCTTAATTTACGATTAAGGCTTTAAGTACAATGAAATTTTCAGGGAGCTTACAGTTCTTGGTAGTTTGGTGTCTATTACTTCTCCTCCTTGAGGCTCCCAAGAAGATAATCAATAAGCTTGAAAGTATTAGGAGAAATTTCTTTTAGGGTGGTTCGGTGGATAAAAACAAGATTTCTTGGATCGCTTGGGATAAGGTCTTATCTCCTTGAGATCGTGGTGGTCTTGGTATCGCATTCTTAGTTCTTGTAATCAAGCAATGTTGGCAAAATGGTGGTGGAGGTTCCGTAATGAGAACCATGCTTTATGGCGCAAACTTATATGCTCTATATATGGCTCGTCGGGTTGCCTTAATGATAACTCTCCCATAAGATCCAACTCTGGTGTTTGGTACCATATCGTGAGGCTTAGAGATGATCTTCTCAAAGTAAACATCAATCTCTCTTCGATCTTCAAGATTAAGCTAGGAAATAGCCAAACGACTAGCTTTTGGCATGATACTTGGTCAGGAGGTTCCACCTTACATGTTTTGTTTCCCCGACTTCACAAGCTCGATGTTAACCCAAATTGCTACGTTAGTGAGAGATATCTTGTATCTATTATATCAACCCTGTTATTTCGGTTTCTCACCATATAGATGTCGGGTTGGCAAACCCGAATTCCCTCTGATGCGCTCTTTAACGGGCTTGGCGTGAGGCCGAGAACATCTCTTGAGCGGAGGAGCTTACCAACCTCACTAGCCTCCTATCGCAATTACACCTTTTAAACATAGGCGATGCATGGGGTGTATTATAGATGACTCGAGAGGCTTTACGGTTAAGGGTATGCGTTCCTACATCACCTCTATGTACCCTTATGCTCCATCTCCAACAACTTTCTTTGGAATAATGCCATCCCATTGAAGATCAACATCAACACGTGGCGGGTTTTGAATGGTAGGATGGCAACTCGCTCCAACCTTGATCGTAGAGGCATAGACCTAGACTCAGTGAGGTGTCCCTTGTGTGATGATGGCATCGAATTGGAAGAGCATTTATTCATCCATTGCAAGGTCGCTAAGGAAATTTGGCTAGGCGTTCTAAAATGGTGGAGGATTCCAATGTCTCTTTCATCACTTTACATGATTTGATTCATTTGGCATACCACACCCTTTAAGACAAATTCTCGGTTTTTCGATGCGGTAGTCGGACTACCATTTGATCCATATGGCGATATAGAAACAACATCATTTTCACACTAAGAGACCTCTAAAGAACTCATCTTCAACGACATTAAGATATATTCTTTCAATTGGATTACTAGTAGATGTAAAAATACTCTTTAAATTGGATAGAGTGGTTTGATTACCCTTGTAACGCTTTATCCCCTCTTGTACTCTTATCTAGTATCTTGCTAGTTTTTTATTTATAAAATGTTGTTCAAAAAACTTTACACCAACGTGATCAAAATGGGCGGTGTCAAGAAACCATTAAACCGACTTCTCCAACACCTTCAATTTCATCCAAAATTCATAACCTTTCGGTGATCGATCATTTGCTCCCACTATTTATAACAATATAGTTTTATTCGATCTATCGCCATATTTTATCAATGGTTGGCACCTAAATCTTGAATCAATCACTATCACATTGTTTGACAAAATACTATCCATTCGAGCGGATCATCCCATCACACCTACAATAATACCTTATACCAATTGTAACAATTCTTAATTTGGTCTTGGTCATGTTTATTATGCCTTGACCGATTAGGATCTAAGTAGGAATTGGTGTTGGCCATTGTTTGTGAAATGTGCTTAAAGCTGCGGTGAATGTATGCGAAATATATGCGAGAGGATAGAACAAATATGGAGGAAATTTAGAAATAACTAACTTTTGTATTAATTGATTGATATAACTGTTTCTGAAATGAAGTATATATACATTTCAAGAGGTGCCTTTGTGTTGGTTCATGAGAATCAATAGGCATAGCGTTTGGAATGTAACTGTCAACAATATTAACTGCTTTTCTAATATGGGTCGTTTGGGACAAAAGGGCCCAAACCATATGAAAATATGCAGACATAGAATATACATAGGACTTGTAAATGTCTATTAAAACTATACTATAAAATAAGTAATTAAGTTAATTATGGGATGATCAGATTCTGATGGATGATTGATCTTAACAAGGGTTCCAACAGTCACCCCCCTAAGATCAATATCCATCAGATTTGTGCTTCTTCTGTCTTCAGAGTTTCTTCAGTTTATGATGACAAAGTCATCATTTGAAGTGCTCTTTTCTTCCTTGATTCTTTGATGGTTTGGTATGCTGCTTTGACCACATTGATGATGATTGTAGGCTTTGCCTTCTTTAGATTCATTTTCTAGTGTTATGCCAAAATATTCAAGTTTGGAGATGTTCTTCAATCCTGTAGGTGCATGCAAATGATCTTTCTGATCTTGACTTTGTAGGTAGTTGAAGTCTTTGCCTTTATCCACATTGATTGTGGCTTTGGTTGGGACAGAAGTTTGTCCCAACTTATGCACTCTAGCAGTGTTATGGTAACGTTTGAGAACATCAAGGTATTTGTTGTAGCATAACTTGAGGTCTTCACCCTCATGATAGGATAGGCCTAGGATCTCTGCTGCTTGTCCAAAATTCTTGGAGAAGTGTACTTGAAGATATCCACCCAAGCACTCAATGGCCTTGTAGAGGTCCATCAAATGCACTGTTTTGCCTTTTATTTGGGGTGGTATATGGCAGGAAAGGGACCATTTAAGTAAACTTCATAGAACCATTGTAAGACAGATACAAACCTTTTTCTAAAAAATTCCCATTTATGTCCAACCAATTTATCTTAACTAATGAGATTCATAAAGTTAATGAAATCATTGAAAGTAGTGACTTTGGTAGAAAGACCATTCCTTTGATTTCAATCTCATTAGATTCTTCTAGCAGTGGGTTGATTGATGCATCTAAGGCTTCAAAGTGTTTGTCTAAGAAATCATTATGCTTGATTCTAAGACAATCTTCATTGAAAAAATGAGTTTTGGGATCTTTAAACATATATTGCAGTGTGCAAGTATTGTTCTCATAGAGAACTTCTACCCTTTGTCTTTCAAGTAGGTCAACAGACAAGATGTTTAAGGATACTTAACCCCTGGGATTAAGTATTTCCCATTCGTATTTCTAACAATTACTTTCCCAATACCATATGTAAAGAGTAGTTTATTTTCTTCCTCAATTTTTCCAACAGAGAACTTTTCTTTAAGTTTGCAGAATAAATTTACTCTAGAACAAACATGCATGATTATATGGTTGCTTATGTACCATATATTGTCCCAGTTATCTTGATCAATACCCTTTAATATGCATTTTGTCTCAAAGTGGATTAATTCTGGAAACTTAATACTTACTGTGGGGCTTTGAAATTTGTGATGTGCAAAAGAGGTTTTTGCATAGTTACTTGGAACATCTTGGTGTCCCACTTCTTCCTACATCTTCCTTGTAGGACAGTCTTTAATGATGTGTCCTTCCTGTTTGCACTTGAAGCATTTGTATTTCCTGAATTTGTTATGTGAGACAGTATGGTGAGAGTGTGGGAGAGATTGAGTGAAGTCCTTGATTTCCTTAAGTTTTTTCTTTAGCATGTTCTTGCAGTCTTGGGTAATTTGCTTTATGCAAATTCCCAGTCTCTCCTCCCTTTCCCTTTTCTGTTGTCTCAACATAACAGAATCTTGAAATCTTCTCATTAGTTTCCTCAAACCTGTGCTCTGATGCCACTTCTTAATTTGGTCTTGGCCATGTTTATTATGCCTTGACCAGTTAGGATCTAAGTAGGAATTGGTGTTGTTTGTGAAATGTGCTTAAAGTGCAGTGAATGTATGCAGAATATATGCAGTAGGATAGAACAAATATGGAGGGAAATTTAGAAATAACTAACTTTTGTATTAATTGATTGATATAACCGTTTTACAGAAATGAAGTATATATACATTTCCAAGAGGTGCCTTTGTTTTGGTTCATGAGAATCAACAGACACAACTTTTGGAATGCAACTGTCAACAATATTAACTGCTTTTCTAATATGGGTCGTTTGGGACAAAAGGGCCCAACCCATATGAAAATATGCAGACATAGAATATACATAGGACTTGTAAATGTCTATTAAAACTATACTATAAAGTCAGTAATTAAGTTAACTATGGGATGATGAGATTCTGATGGATGATTGATCTTAACAAGGGTTCCAACAACAATGAAGGGGTTACGATTATTGATAGTCGATTCAGCAACTTGATTTTCTCAACAAAAAAAAAAAAAAGAAAAAAAAAAGGAGAGCTGCAAGATGAAAACCTAAAAGATCTTTTTCTACGGGTCTAGGTTTCAAAACTGGCACAATATTGTTCATGTTTGTAAATTGTTAAAAGATTATCTATATGTTAAATTAATACAGCTGAATTTGCCACACATAACTTTAGAAAGAATTGCCCTTAAATCGCGACAAGTTAAAGGATCGACAAGGTCCATTTTTGCTAACAATAATACAATCACAACATTCATTAACTCGTATAAAACAACCCGTAACATACGCTTTAACACCAAGGTTAAATATAGAAACCGACCCCTTATGTATTTCACCCTTTAGCTCTTTTTGATAATTGTTTCCTCACAAGTAACAATTCTAAAACAAAACATGGCCGATGACAAACCATCAAACTCTGAGCTTATGGCTAGCGCCAAGGTAATGGCTGATGCCGTGACGGGCAAGGAGACAGACACGGGTAAGATAGCTGGTGCGGCCGCTGATGTCATTGATGCAGCGTCCTCTTATGGAGTGGTAGATGAGAAGCAAGGGGTGGGGAAGTATATGGACCAAGCTGGAAACTATCTTCATAACTATGAAACGACCCATACTACTACCAAAACCGATGCTGATGGAACCAAGACCACCCAAACCACGACCACAACACATAGCGGCTCGGACGGGGATGAGAAATAGGTGTTTTGAACATTCGAAGACCCATGCATGTTTCTTTAACGAGAATGTGCATGCATGAAATATTATTACAAAAATGAATCAGAAACATTTTTTTTTTTACTTTTAATTTGAATTGCATATGATTGGAAAAAATATACGTAGAATTAATCCAACATTTATATATGATCTTCATGTTAAGAGGAGTCGTTGATTTGTATTTTGCTTTTCTTGTATCGATCGATCCATGTGTTTAAGTTGAGATTACATTGATTTACTTTCTCTGCTTATGCTATTTAACAAAGACTACATGCATGATTAGAAGACCATTTCATACGGTGTTTAGGGGCAAAATGATGTTCAAGCTTCAAATTTTGGCCAAGGACGAGAACAACTTCATCAATGAGCAGTTGAAGTTTATATTCACGCAAAATAAGGAAGATAAGAAATATAAGCAATTGTAAGTATGTATATGATTATAATTAACTATACATATTTACACATATGGTATTCTTCATCTTGAGAAGGCCTCATGAATCAACTTGGTCAAGATTTAAAAGCATAAGCAAGTTTTCGTTGGGATTTTTCCTGTTAACCTAATCGTGTCCGCCTTCTCTTTAACCTTCAGTATTTCCTTCTTTCGGTTTTCTGCAGCTTGTGATCTTGCTCCTTCTGCAATCTGATTAATCATTTCCATCTCAGTCTTGTAACTTTGCAAAGCTCTAGCCCTTTTCTTCTCCGATTCATCCTGCTACAAGTTTCAATAACATATTTCCAATTTATTTTTCAGTGGCATCCATGTTTATTATGAAGAATATAATGAGAAACAATACCTGTTTTCTGGACAACTTCTTCTTTGCTTTCGCCTTCTTTTCATTCTCCCACTCAAGTATTTTGGCGTATAACTTCTCGTACCTGACCATTCTCTCATTGTTAGAGAAAAACACATTCATGTTATTTAAATCGATGGAAGTCGTAACCTAAGGGTTAAGAAGACTAAAATGTCAAACTTTGGTAGTTTAGAAGTGGAAATATACCGTTCTTTGATCCTTTCCATTTCAGTTTTCTCCCAAACTTCTGCCTTGGTGTCTTTGTCTTCCAGTCTATGTTCTGAAATCTTTCTATTGACTTCAGTTGAAGGGAATGGGCCTTGTTGACCAGCATTACTTGCAAAACTGCTTCCGGTGTTTCTTTCGTCTGTTTGGTTGTCGAAAGAAGTAGAAGTCTCCTTAAAAAACGGAGATGAATTACCAGTACTTCCTCTTGGCGTTTCACCTTTGATTTCTGTTTTGCTGGAGATTTGGTCCTTTCTCTTGATACCTTTTCTTGCAATCCTGTAGCTCATTCAGACAAAGTTGAAACTAGTTAGTCTAATTAATTAATACCTGACACGAATCATCGATCGACTTTTTATAGAGTATATCAAATTTAAAATCATGGTGTAATTTGCCTGTTAACATCAACATACAACAAAAAATAACTACAGTTAAAAAATGTTTCACTTTTGTGATATAAAGATAATTTCATAAAATAGCAACATATATGTTTTGTTTGTAAAATTAATAATAAATGCTAACATGATCATTATATAGAATTCTACCAGATTATCGAGTTAATTAAAATCTCTAATATTACGTTTTTATTTATGGTTTCACGTTATTAAAATACTGTTTACGCAAAGACAACAATGACTTTTTGTGAACCTTTTTATGTAATCAAGGAATTTAACTAATTAATTGTACCTGAAATTTTCCTGGAGAACAAGCTAGAGTTGATATGGGAACTATATCGTCTTCTTTGTTCTTCATCTTATTACTGCAGAAGAAGAAAGGGTTCTTTCTCTTGCCCTTCTTGTCACAGAAACTGTGCCATCTTCTTGTTTCCTCTTGGGTTTGCTCAAACTATCATCACGGTGTCTTCTTGCTCTTCTTCGTTCTTCGACTGAAACAATGGCATATGCAGCTGCTGCAACTGCTGTTCGGAATTTGTCCCTCTCCAAGTAATCAGAGTCATAATCGTATGTCAATTCACGTGAAGATTGTCCTCTATACCAGTTTTGACCTCTTCTGTTTTCTACATACACAAAAATGGCTTCATTAACCCTAGCTATGATACTCGACACAAAGGAATTGAACCACTTATAACTTTTCGTGTAGTTAGGAACAATTTACATAGAGGCAACCCCTGCTGAATACTTTTTAAGAACTTTAGTATAATGTTACCTATGAATATATCTGCTCATTTTATGTATACAACATTATTGATTCTAGCTATAAATCCATAAGAAATGTCTTCTGGCAACAGGAATTACCTTCTTTAAAGGATAGACTCTTTTGAGATGGTAATCGTCTGTCTCTAACACGTGAAGTTTCACCTTCATTTTCGTCTTCAATGCCAGAAAATTTCACCCTAATATAAGAGGTTAGTTTGCATATGATCATAGTTAAGTTCGCTATAAAAAAATCAGATACCAAAAAAAAGTAGAAAATTTCTCACCTCATTTGCTTGATCACATTTGACATGATTGAAGATCAAATTACTTTTAAAATAGTTGTGAATAAATGCAAGTATGCAAGTTTAAACTTGAGTTTGTTTGAAGGATCCACAAAAGAAGAAGCAATGTTTTGCTTTTGCATGTAAACTTTGTGTTTGGTTATTGAAAATGTGTTGGAAAGAATTCTTTTCTTGATGCCAGAGTCTTCAATATGATGAAGGTATCTTAGCTTGGGTTTGTTTATGTTTTGAGCAAATGATGACTTGTGTGGATTCTATCGGTTGAGGAATCTGCTTAACTTTAAGTTGTACTTCATTACCTTTAGAATTTCCATTTGATGCAAGATACTTTACATAAATCTATTTACACAAATGCATAAAATAAGAAAATAAATCAGATGAGGTTCAAATGTTGATGGGTCGTTATCTTTTTTTGGCTTGACTTAACCAATTTATCTCACATCAGACATCACAAGTTTTGCGTTACGTGGCTTGACATATCATCTAACAGACCATGGGTGGAGCCAGGAATTCAAGTTAAAGGGACCACTTTTTCTTTCTTTTTTTTTTTTTCTTTTCAACATAGCAATGACAACGTTTGCTTTTGAGCAGGGGCAGATTCATGTATAATTAAGCGGTTTTCGGGAACTATTTTGGACGACTAAAACTTTTAAAAGCGATATAGAAATTTCTTTAAGAACCACCTTAGAAATTATTTGGGAACTACTTTAGAATCTTTTTTGAAAAATACTTCACTTTTTGTATAAACTATTCTTAGCTCAAATCTCAAATAACAAAAACAATTATTACATTTAATAACTAATAATTAACTTTAAAAGAGAAGATAAAAAATGCATTAATCGGCAATTCTGGTCCTGAAGGGGTTTAAGGAAACACACTCTAATAGTCGACTCACTTCATCCAACAATCCATATGTAAGCTATTTATCTTTTAGTTAATTTATTCATTCTAATTTTTATGAATAATTAAAGGGTAAAGAATGTTATGTAATGTACCACTGTACTATTATAATTGTTAATAGATTATTTAGATTTTAAGGTTTATTGTTTAAGACTTTAATTGGTTTTTAGGTTAAGATGTTTTGCATCATGTGAATGTTGATTAAAAGTTTGAATTTCGGCATTTGTTTTAGTTACAATATTGATGTTCTTAACCAAAAAATGAGCATTTAGTTTAATGTTTTATTGTCTCATCTTGTTAAATTGGACCCGATTCGACTCGAAAATTTGACCGGTTGGTTGGCTGACCGATTGCTATTTTTATCTTGACCAAATCAAAGAACCATCTTGAATTTCCGGCTAGATCCGCCACTGTTTTGAACGGCGTAAAAGGTCTTATATACGAAAGATAAATGAATAATAAAGATCCAATCTAAATGAAATAACATTATTAGCTTTGCCAAATTGATTTTCCATACCATCATCCCCTTCTTGTTGTTTTGTTGTTCATAAACATTTAAAAAAAGCTAAGAAGTTAGGCTTCAATTCTATTAAACGTTCAAATAGAAAAGCATAAGCCAATTACAAGCGTATCGTTAACTAAGGCGTTTCTTTTTTACATTAGTGGAAGGAATGTGAGATCCATTTATTTAATATTATTACTTTTCTTATTTGGACCCACAAATTCCACTAAATCCTCTATATGTATAGAGTGTGAAAATGAAACTCTTCCACATTAAGAGTCATTAACAGAACTGAGACCTACTGAATTCTTAGCTAAAGAAAAAAAATAAACACCCCTAACTGACATAACTAAAAGTATATGTATATGCTATTACAAGACAATATCAATATTTCATTTATTGTTTTTTTTTTTAAAAAAATAGGCCGTCTTAGTATGTAACTGGCGCTTACATATTTCCTAAAATATTTGACACAATAGAATATGAGAATGCCTAAATTAGTGGAATATCACCTACAGTAAAACATCCATAAATTAATACTCGATAAATTAATAACTTCGATAAATTAATAATTTGTCCAGTCCCAACTTAGGATCAGGAAAAATTTGGACTCCAATCGATAAAATAATGAGATAATAATTTTTTTGAAACCCCAGTGTATATATAGTAGTCCCAACAAAACTATAAATTAATAATTACTAAAAATTTCATATATATGTATATATGTGTGTGAGAGAGATATACACTTCAAAATCCTAAGATTATTTAGTAAAAAATGAATCCATAGTCAGTTGTTTTTGTTGAACTTCAAATCTATATTGAGTTTATCTTAAAATCTCCTTATTGCACTAAAGAGTTGATGCGTTGTCTTCTCGTATTTTAACAAAAAATGTTAATTTTATTTTCATAAAGTGTGAATGTGAATTTATAAAATGTTAATTGGAACTTGTTTTTCAAATCCATTTTTCGTCTATAATGAGAATACATTGTAACTAGCTAATATATTAGACTTGAAAATTTAAAGACATAAGTAAAACCTCTTTAAATTAATAAATTATTAATTTATCGGTATAATGATATCTCGCTAAATTAATAAAATATCACGTTCTCAACATTATTAATTTATAGAGGTTTTACTGTACATTTTTATATTACAAAACTATATGTCAAATAGGGTTATTGGCGGAAGAAGACAAACTTAAGAACTTGAGCCACCATGCAAGATACTAGTTGGGCCAGTTAGGGGAGGCCCAACACCAACCCGTCATCTCATTGGTTCCGCCTGTGTAGTAGACGACCCAAGGTCTTTGGTCTAATGGTATACTAGACTATCCAAAAGCTTGTTTTGGCTCAAGCTTCGTCAGAGACATTTGTGAGATAGATTGTATAAGTGTATTTTAAAAAAGACGTATACGTATTATCCATTTGTTTTCTAGTGAAGGGTTTATATTTGGGCTAATTGTCTGTAAATGTATCTTGACACTTTTTTTAGTGGTGTACGTGTACCATCGTTAGGATCGAATTATCTGATAAATATCTTTTCAATTTTTGTTTATTTCGTGTACCATTTTACATGTTATACCTGTCCATCCTATGTGGATCAGGCCACCTTACAAGTCAGTATCCATATCGTCCACGTCATTGTCCAGGTCAAGCCACGTCACTCTAATCCCTTTCACCTATAAATATTATTCAAACCCACCCACTACTTTCCCTCATCTCTTTTACCTAACAATTTTACTTCTCCCCAATCAATATATAAACCCTTATTATGCATACCCATTCTTCTTCTTCTTCTTCTTGATCATTTCAAAGACAGTTTAAAGACATACTCTACCGTTCTCACTACGAATGTGGTTTGCCCATTGACGAGCAAGTCTCATGGACGAAGAAAAACCCATGAAGGAGGTTTAAAGCTTGCCCAATTTATGTAAGCTATGTGTTTTACATTTATGAACTAACTTTTGTGTTATGTTAAAGTGTTCTAAAATAATACAATATAGGATGAAGATGAAAAGTGTCGTGTTTATGGGTTTCTTGATCCGAGCTTCAACACAATACTACAAAGACATGTTCTACAAGATGCATGTTGAGAATGTGAACTGGAAGAAGATGAGTAGGAATGGTAATCATGTTCTCACAAAGAATCAAGTTGCAAACTTGAAGGAGGATTGACTTTTAAAGGTCAAAGTCAAATTTTATGATGAAGTGAAGTTTTTGGTCATTGTGGTTCTTGTTTGTATCATGTTTAAGATTGTTATGTTTTAAGTTGTACCAGTTCTTATTTTTCTGCTATTGTAATCTTATCAATGTAATGTTGGATGAAATTTTTAATGTTGGATTAAGTTTGAAGTTTTTAATGTTGGATTATGTACCAACTTGTATGACAAACAAGGATGTTATCTTACAAAACTCACGTTTGACATAATAAAACGTAAGTCTGCATTTCATAAAATGTTTAAGTACACTTGCTTGATTTGCCCAAGTATGAACAAAATGGGTACAAAGGTGGCAATCAAATGGACACTAAAATGTTTACATGTTTTCTACACCCCTAATACGCACTTAAGGATGGCAAAAAAAACCCGAACCTGACGGGAAAACCTGAAACCGGAACTTTTTGGGGCAGGGCGAGGCATGCTTATCGGTTCTGGTGGGTTTCGAGCATATGAGGATTTTATTGGGTTTGGGGGGGGGATTGGGCTCAACACCTGCCCTTCCCACCCGCCCGCCCGAAACATATATATATACATACAAAAATATCTATATACAATTATATATAGAGTATTATGTTGGTATTACCTAATAAAAATATAATTCTTTAATGTTCAATATTTGAAAGATTGAAAGTTGTGATCATGAAATCTTGTTTCGTATCATAATATTCTAAAAAAGTTGTTTGCGGCGTGAGTAGCTTATCATATTTTATGTTTAATATTGTTGTTGAAAGTTGTTAGGTCACCATAAGTTAACACAAGTACCAATATGTAAGAAATAGAAAGAAAGTGATCGGATGAACACCACACAAAAACAGCGTATAAGAATGACAAAGAGTTAGGCGTGGGTATTATGTGAAAGTGAACAACCAACCTTGAAGGAAGGTTTACATGTCTTTATATAGGGAATGGAGCTAGGGCAACATGTTTAGTCCCTTCCTTCCTTATTGGGCTTGGGCCTAGGCCTATGGGCTTTCTACATAAGCCTTGCCAATAATAACTAACATAAAAGCCTAGTTTAAGCAACCTATTACATATTAAATACTAACACTTGAAATATAAGTTAGGAGTGATTCCAACAATCTCCCCCTAAGTGTTGGTAATTAATAAATGATGACACCAGCAATCTTGGAAAATTTGTTGGTGTTGATGTAATAGTCACCTTGACGTCTTCTGACATTCCTCTTTCTTGTGAGAAGAAGTGCCTTGATTCCAACAATCTCCTCAGTGTGAGGATCTTGTTTTCTTTTAACGTTTTCAGCTTTGACGTCTTCGTAATCTTTGTTCTTTGTTCTTTGTTCAGGTGTGGATATGGTGATGTTATGTTGTTGTTGTATGCATCAGGTCCGCTTCGTTGCTCAGGTGTCTCCACGTTTTTCTCCAACATGCTCACACACTCTTTGACGTTGGATTTCAGTATTGATGTAGTTCTCTTAGTATTTAACTTTGTAGATTCTTTGGCTTTGAAGAAGAATCATTCTGACTTTTGTGTTGCCTTTCGAGAGAACTTCAAATTTGTGTTGTTGTTGGTATGTGCATGTGGAGAATCAGCACGATCATCTCCCAGGAGCACCCATAAGAAGAAAACATAAGAATGGGTTAGTGATAAACACTAATCGATCAACGTAGTCGTTTCTTAGAGAATTGAACACTCGATTGTTCTTTGATGAATGTCTTGATTCCATTCACTTGGTCGGACGAATCACCGTCCGAATCCTATAAGGACGATTGGCATTACATTGAACAAGTTCAAGTAATGACCCACATTTCGAGGACTCGATTCTTGAAAGGAATCTCCTTAGCGGGATTTCCGGACTTACAAATTCGAACCGAGTGTTATGACATAGTGTGAAACACATCTCTAATCCTGCGATGGTTGTTCCCGTGGAGTCCCTCAAGTAGGATAACACGATGTAGAAGTACACCTCTGATTCGGTGAGTCGGTGAGGTACACAAGCATCACCCCACGACGTAGACCGTTTGAGACAATACTAAGCGTAACCCACAAGGAGTTACCGAAGTGACTCTTTGTCGGTGTTTGATGTTGACCTGGCGGAGTTTCCATTCAATCGAGGATCACAATTGTGAACCCCTCATAAATGTTCTCGACAGATTGCTAAGATCATGTGGGACTCTAAATTGTATCACTTGCGTCCTTAATGTTGAGCGACAAGTGATGAAATGTCAAGTGTTCTAGAGATCTTTTGATGAATCTCGTGGCTCTAGACTCAATAGTGCGCTTTGGTTTTCCTAAGCGGAGAGTATGGAGAGGGTCTCCTTCTTCAATACCGGTAATCCCTAAGAAAGCCGATAGTTTACGTAGGGTTCCCTGTGAGAATGAAACAAGCTTCTGTTGAGAGAAACTTGAATGGCTAAGAAGGTTTAGTGCATGCGTCACTGGGTCCATGACGACTTTATTCTTCAATACCAGTGTCATCTAGTGACAACCAGTAGCATATGTATTGAACCCGGTGTCTGACCTAAGTTGAGTAATTTGGAGGGCTATTTCTTTTCACCCTTTTCTTTACTTTTCTTTTTAATTCTTCAACTCCTTCTTTCTCCGATTCTCATTTTCTCCTTTTTATAATCATACCTAAGGACTTCTAAATTCTAACTATTGGTAGTGTCCTTGGGTAGATCCCTCGACTCTGCGGATCATAGGGCAGTTATTCCTAACCTTAGTCACCTTATAACTCCATGACTATCCTAAGTTGCCATAAAACCATTTTCTCGAAAATCTCTCAAAGTGTTTATGAGTGAAAACATTTTGTAACACTTGAGAGTTTTGTATTTTCAGAAATACTCCCCCTCCACATGTGCTTAAGTGTTTTGATATAAATCTGCACAGTGAGGGTAGAGCTCGCACTTTTGAATTGATCGACTCAAGATAGACAATTCTCCGCGAGACACGGTTAAATTGCATAGTTAAAGAGTTGCATTGTCAGCTTTTAGGTGACAACTAGCTCTAATAACTACCTTGAAGGTGTGGACAAACCTTGAAAAAGTTGTCAAACCCGTCAAAGTTCATGTCTATCAAAAGTTTCTCGAATAGGTACGATCTACTTGGATAAGTCTTGGAAGACAAATCTTTTCGATGTATGACAGTTCAGATCTCATCAATTCATGGGTTAAGTCTTAGCACACATTGATTCAATCTCATTAACAACATATTTGTATCACACAATTTTTCTCCCCCTCAAAAATGGCATATAAATGTTATTTTTGATGAAATTTTGATATCGAATATGACCATTTCGAGTTTTGTGGGAAGATTTCCACGAAGAACAAATTGTGAACAAAGATTTTTAGCAAATACTCCCCCTCAACAAGTAATATTAACTTTTGAGGTTTTGAAAACATAAGGGGAAGTACTTGTTCTTTTGAGCAAAACTTTGAAAAATGAAAGTTTTGATAAGTTTTACTCAAAAGTAAGAAGCTTCGCTCCTTTTATAAGGATTGTGGCGATGCGTACCACGAGGTCCTTTCATTATAAGTACGGGTTGTACCTTTATTGTGTGCACAAGCCATTGTCAATATACAAATCATATTATCCAAATGTCAATCAATGAAATAATTTAAAGAGTACCATCTAATCCTTCAATAAGACCCAAAGTTCTCTCTTGACGTTGATAACCCGTAATAGAGAAACTCTCTCTTCCACCCACAAAGCTTTCCAAATTCCGCATATGATCACGATGAAACAGCCTTTCATCTATCCTGGTGATTATCTTCCTAGCATCCCTCCTTTCCTTGGAATTCCAACGCTTCTTTGACCCAATTCCTTGCTGTATGTCCTTCAACCGATATGCTAGCCCATCACGAACCAACTTCAAAGTGTGATCGCAAAACTTGTGAACCTCGTTGTACGCCATGAAACAGTTGTGGTGAAGTTCATTGCGGTAAACTACTCCAAACTTCGGTTTCTTAAGAATGGTGTACTGAGATAGTCGATTGATGTCAGGAAAGTTTAGCAATGATTTTGTGAGGTTGACTTGTTTCTGGTAAGATTCCACAGCAAGTTGAAGATCTTCAACACGTTCCTGGATCACTGTGCTTCTAATGAATATTAGCAATGACGTGATGTACTGGAGCTGAATGTTGGTGGAGAATTGTCTCATCCGACCTTGTACCTTAGCAAGGTACATGTCTTCAATGTCGGTGAGAGACAACCTCGAAAAATCGGCCTCAGTAAAATCATATTCTTGCTCGTCCTGGCGTTTGACTTTGATTTTCTTTAGGAACGAGTAATCCCACTTTGTAGCCAGAGAGACATCCATTATAGCCACGATCCTTTTGTCATTGAACACCTCTTTGTTTGATTTCTGAACTTGGCAGCTTCTGTAGTATAATCGTCTTCTTTCGGGCCAATGATGAATGCCATACTGTGCATCGAGATCATAATTCACCACATTTTCAATGAACATTCTTGTGGCTTCTTATTCGATGGCAACATTATGGGAGAAGAATGCTGCTGGAATGTTTAAGGTGAGTGACATAGCATACTTCTTGTGGATGTAGCTACGATGTTGAATAAATTCCAAGTCATTGTTGAAGAAGTATTGGTAAGGGATCCTGGGTTGATCTGGTCGACCAATGGTTCGTAGTGGTTTAGTCCAGTCAGTGTAGTACGGAGTCTTATCCTGTCTTGTGAAGTCAATGTTCGATTCGAGGTTGAGCCAATCAATGTTGTTGGACATAGCTCGTGCGATGTTGTTGAGATGATATTCTACTTCAATGGCACTATCGAGCGTCCTTTAGCAATTAAACGCATCGTTCTTGATTGGCGTAACTCCCTTTCGTCATCTTTTCACTTTGAACTTATCACGGATGATCTTAACATGCTCCATAGTACGACCATCTACCGGTTCTTGGCCTTAGGTAATTGAGGAGTAGCATCAACAAGCTTGCTAAACCATTTGTATCTTCTTTGTTTCATCTTCATCTAACCATGAGACGGCATAGATGGATCTCTTCTGCTTTGATTTTGATGATGGTCCTGGTTGCTGCTTAGTTTATGTTGGAGATGGAGACTGTTGCTGGGGCTCAGGAATTTCCTCATCTTCACCACCGGTGTATTGGAAATGATCACCAGTTTTCTCCGATGGTGGTGGAGACTCAAAATCCTGAGGTTTATCGATGAGGAGATCGTTGAGTTGAGCTAGTAGTGGTGGTGGTCTTTGGTGGTGGTGGAGGCATAGATGAGGACCCGTCTGTTTTCTTTGGACGTTTAGCCTTTGGATCCTTGTCCGCATCATCGTCTCTTGGTCGCTTTTCCTGACCAGCTTCTTCCTTGCAAGTTGTCTTGAGTTGATATGCAAGCAATGCCTCAAATAGTATAGATTCATGAGATGTAAAAGTTGGAGATCGGGGAGACATCTGCATAATCAACTGTGAAATCAAGTCAGCTTCAGTTACATTCTGAGGCTAAACTGGTCGGGTTTACATTACCACTGGTGTTGTCGTAATTGTTTTCCTGAGCATTTTCTTCAGATATGGGTAAAGTTGTTTAGCAAACATTTCTCTTGTAACACCAGGGACAATGTTGAGAAGGAACTGATGAGTGTAGTCCCTAATCTTCTTGTCCATTTCACCTTGAATATCTCTATTGAGGAATTGTTTGATCTGGTCTCTTTCCTCCGAGAACTCGTTCATCATATCACCGAGTAAGTTAACTCATCACTAGTGATTCAACTTTTATTAACGACATTTCATTTTCTTGCTTGTGACCTTAATGATCTTGGTTTTGCACGAGATGCCCAGTGTCGTGGGTTTCTTGGTGATCCGGATGATGATCGGTGGTTGTTTTATCGGATGGTGGTGGTGAGGGTGAGATGATGATTCATTTGTGGATGGGTCTTGAGGTGGCTCGAAGTTTTTCGGGATTATGCTCAGGATTATCGCGAATGTAGTTGTCGGTTTTGATTCGAATCCTTTCTTCTTCATCAGCTTTAGCCCGAGCTTCTTCATCAGCCTTTTCCTTAGCGGCTTCCTCCACATCTTCATCTGTTATCTTCTCAGTCTTTTCTTGCTCTTCTTCCTCAAAGTCGAACTTGACTTCATACTCTTGTTGCTGTTGCTCTGTAGATTCTGTAGTGGTGGTACCAGTTCCCTTATCGGGTCGATTAACCGCATCGAGAACTGGTGTGATTTGTGCTCCACCACTGGAACCTCCAGGGCCTCTTGTTTGTTGAAGATTGAATTCTTTAGCAACATGCTGCAACCTAAGCTGCTTAAGAGTTTTGTGGTAAGCTCTCTCTTCATCCTTTGGATCAATTTCTTCATCAGAACTTTCTTCTTCTTCTTCAGCAACAAGTGTCTTCCCTTTGTCTGATTTGGGACTTGGTGGTTTATCTTCTAACCTTGTTGAGGTAGTATCATCTGTAGCAGTTTCGGAGTGGTAAACCACCTCTTCAGACTCAGTAGCTTCAGAGTCGTCATCCTCTGGAGTTGGTTCTGGTTTAGGATTAGGATGAGTGACCTGATAAGGGATTTTTCTTTTGAAGCTTGGATGCCTCTTTGGGTACTTGAGCGCTCGGTGCTCCGAGCATCTTGCCAAGCTTCGCTCTTTTGGTCTTCTTGACAGGAACAGCTGAAGTCTTTTCATCCATAAAACCTACTTTGCCTTTACTCACTGCTTCTTGGTATCGACAATACGATGGAAGACTTTTGATTGCGTCAGTGAGAAGGCAATCAAGTAGTACAACACTTTGTTTCTTTGTTGATGAGTCTTTAATTCTGACAATGTTCAATGTAGGCTCATACAACGCAGAGTGATTCTTGCGGTCATTGATTCTCAAGGGAATGTCTCGATTTTTCCCGAGAATATTCTGGATCAACAGCTTCGTGTATCTGATAAAAGGAACTTTTGTCCCCGGCTTCTTGAGGTGAGACATCATGTCTTCCCATATCAGGCTTGCAAAGTCGATATGATGTTTGTTGACCATTCCCCAGAAGGTTTGTAGGTGCATGAGTTTTGGATGCTCATGACCGTTGTCTCTTCCAGACACAGACTTAGTGATTATTATGTGTAAAATCCTCCACGGTTGAATAATGTTCTTTAGATCGTAGTGGGTGCTAATAATGACTCCGGGCTTTATCATAGCCAATGTCGACCATGAACTGAATTGTAGCCTCTTCATTTGGAATTGCCACACAGTCAGCAGGTTGAATAGCAGGCAGAAGAATAATTGTTCGAAGATCTGCTACCGTGATGGTGAATTTCTTATCATTGAGGGTCACTGTGACAGCATCTTGACCATCAACCTTTTTCATCGTGTGCCAGAATTGATGAATGTAGATTTCTGGTACAGTTACTGAGTTTGTGAGCATGTTGTTGTAACGATGAGTTTTGAGGATATCCATAGCAATCCTGCATGACAACTCTGAGCACGTGAAGTTCTCAAAATCGACCTTGAGGTTTTTCTTTCCAATCGTTTTGCTATAATCAGTTGGGAAGATGTCTTCCATTGTGAGTTCGTTTGGTGCGTTGACATTTTCCATGATGACGTCCATTTCGTGATCTGAAAGTTATTGAGACAAAAGAACCAACATATCGAAGACATTACGTTAGTCAAAAGTTGATTTTATTGTCCAATTATTGAAGTTGTTATGCATATGAATATTCACGAGTCCAAAGTCACATATTGTCCAATAGTCCAAAGTTGACGTGATAAGTTACGTGGTATGTTAATTTTGAATGTTTAAAGTCCAAAGTTTACTTAATCACACAACGTTTAACTTTTGTAGCTTATTAGTGACATTTTGGTTTTGTGACATTATGAGTAACTTATTATAGGTTTGTCTGCGTAACATTTCAAAATTTAGTTACAATTTGGCTTAAGCGTGAGGTTATTAGGCTTATGTGTAAGCAGTGTAACCATAAGCGTAGGAATAAGCTTATGCGTAGGAATCACCCTTAGGCGTAAGGAGGGCTTCTGCGTGGGGTGGATTCTTAGCATAAGGCTTACGTGAAGCTTTGGTTAAGGACTTACGCGTAAGGTTTACTCGTAAGAGTAAGCCTTGGGCATAGAAATCCAAGTTTACGCATATCCTTCACAGGATACGCGTAGTCCATTGTAGACCCTTATGCGTAAGAGTTACGCGTAAGATTTCTCTTATGCGTAACATCTACGCATAAGGTATTCCATAAGCGTAGATTCCATTTTAACCTTGATTATGAAACTGGTACGCGTAGAATCCTATAATAGATCAAACATAACACTCATTTTAACAAGTTTTCAACCATTTTCAAGATCACAAACATGACATGCATGTTACGCGTAAGACATGTTTAGGCGTAGCTTAAACCCTAAGTTCAAATTCTACGTGTAAACAAATCAACCATGGAATTCAACCAAACGTTTTACGGGATGTCTTAGAAGCTATATGAATTGTTTTCAACAAGTTTTAACATCGAAGTACCATGAATCAAAGATACCCAATTCTACGTTCATAAACCCTAAAGCTTAATTCTTAAGAATTGATGTTTACGGGTATGATTCAAATGTAATAAGGATCAATTAAACATGTAACAATCATTTATCAAGCATCTAATTAGCGAAACATTCACAATGGAAAACCCCAAATCCACGCATAAACCCTAACTTTCGAATGTGATTAAAAATGATTTCTGGGTGATTTTGATGGAAATGATTATAAGACATGATTTTGACAATGTTAACACTAACCATTTCATCATAACATCCTTTTCCAAAATCATATTTATACGCGTAAGCTTATGAACACAAAATCATACGTTTTGGAAAATCTAACCGTTGAAATCGTTTAAGATTAAAATCCTATGTTTGTAATCACACAAGGAAACGTTTTACACTTACAAATTTAAATATTGAAGCACGGATTTGAGGTTTAATCTTAGGCGTGGATTATGGTGGTTGAAGGTTTTAATGTTTGTAATAAATGTGTAAGTGAAATTAGGTGAAAGGAGTTAATGAAAATAAGTTTTCAAATTTGACACATTTGGTCCTTCCACCCAACCGTTTTCAACCATGACCCATAACTTTCATTTTGGTTAAGCAAAACGTGATATTTTGGAAAGAAACTTGACGACACTCTCCATCAATTTTAGTAATGATAAAATTTTACAAATTTGAGTCCGAGGAGAGTGTGAAACAAGAAACGTGTCCACCATTGTCAAAGAAACAACCAATTAAAGGTAACATGCAAGTACAAGGTTTTATGAGACTGGAAAATATTTACATTCTCCCCCTCAACACTTGTTCGGGAAAATAATGAAAGTTTTGATAGAACAAAGTGTTGACGGAAGATTTGCACTTGCAATGTTTGAAAGAATTTAGATAGAAGATTATTTTTGTATTTTAGGATATTTAGTATTTTTCTATTTTTGTTTTGAAAAGTTTATTTACAAAAGAGGTTTTGGTGTTTGGTGGTTTTAAGATTGTGTTAACGATTCGTCAGCCCTCTGAGTCAAACACCTTATGCTAATCTGGTGGATCAAATCAATAAACCTAGCGAGAGATCGCAATAGCACTTGATTGTCACAAGACACGAGGATTACATCAAACACGTAACCATAGTCCTTGAGTTGTGTTCTCATCCAAATGACTTGAGCACAACACGCAGACATGGCTACATATTCGCTTGATTGAGGACAACGATGTACAATCTTGCTTCTTCGATTGCCATGACACCAATTTATCACCAAGGAATTGCGAGACCACCAAGTACTTTTTCGAGAATCTAAGCATCTTGCATGATCGTCGAAAATGATATTAGTTCAAAACGAGAATCCTTCTGGATACGGATCCCAAATTAATGGTTCCCTTTATGTATCGGAGGTTCTTTTAGCCTCAGTGAGGTGACGTTCGATTGGTCTTGATACGATAACGGAGCAAAGATATACTGAGAAAATACAATGTCGGTCTATCGCTATTAGATACATGAGAGACCCAATAATACTTCGGTATTTGGTAGGGTCAACCAATTTCCCATGCAAATCAGCATCCAGTTTGTTGGTATGTGCCATTGGTGTGGCATAGGTATCACAGCTTTGCATTCCATGTTTGTTTAAAATCTCAAGAGCATATTTGAACTGACTTAGGAAAATACCACGGGGTGATTGATGAACTTGCAGTCCTAAGAAGAACGTAAGTTCACCCATCATGGACATTTCAAAATGTATTTTCATAAGTTTTGAAAAAGCGTTTGAGTACTTTTTATGGGTTGACCCCAAAATGAGATCATCCACATAAATTTGAGCGATTAAAATGTGTGCCCGTGATATTGTATAAACGGTGTTGGGTCGACCGATCCTTTGACAAAATTATGGGATAGAAGAAAGGATGATAACTCATCATACCACGCCCGGGGGCTTGTTTGAGACCGTAGAGAGCCTTGTTCGGTTGTAGACGTGATTAGGGAACTACGGATCAACAAATCCTTCTAGCCGACTAACATATACCGTTTCCTTGGGTTTACCATTCATAAAAGCGATTTTGACATCCATCGATGAGACCGTGATGTTCATGTGAGTCGCGAATGCCGGAAAAATCCGTCTGACCTCAAGTCTAGCAAGCTGTGCGAATGATTCCTCGAAGTTAATCCCTCTTCTTGTCTATAACCCTTAGCCACCAGACGTGACTTATTTTTTATCACCGTACCCTCAGCATCTAACTTGTTTTTCCAAATCCATTTAAGACCAATGACGTAGACCCCTATTGGTCGTTCCACCAATTCCCATACTTCAAGACGTTTAAACTGATTTAATTCTTCTTGCATGGATTCAATCCAGTTGTCATAAGTCATTGCTTCTTTAATGTTCTTTAGTTTAGATTGACAAACGGTAAGTGCATAAATGCAATGTTCACCGTCGATCCCAAGCGTTGTCTAATAACTTGTTGGTTGATTCGGGTTTCCAATAATGTTCACAAAAGGATGGTCTTTCGTCCAAAACGATGTGTGGAGGGTTGATGTTGATATACATTATGCAGATTAGGTGGATTCAAATGGCTTGTCGATGATTCCGCAACATCAGAAGTTGCAGATTCATTAGCGAAAGGGTTAAAGAACGCATTTGGATCATAATCTGCAAGTGTAGGTACATCTTGATTCAGAAGATCATCAGCTGGTTCAGCGTCATTGGATGTGGTTTGTTCGGTGTTGTTGTAGAATCAATTGAGGTGCTTCTTCAGATTGTTGTTGTTTCGTGTATCGTGGATTGGAGTATTATCGGGAGCAATGGAAACATTTGATACATCTAGAACACGTTGATCAATATCATCTCTAAATAGAGGAGAAAATATTTTGTTCTATTTGATGTAGTAAGTCGTAAGCTTGGTTCACCGATGATGGGGTTTGGGGAAAGTTTAGACGGTTATGTCGGGTTGAAGTTGTTTTGCTCGAAGCCATTTCGTAAGCTCATCGAAATTGGCATGAATCGTTTCCATAATCTCCCTTGTACAACGGTTCCAGTTCGGTATCCTTTAGAATTTTCACAAGATCCAACGAAGACTCCAATGTCAGCTTTAGCTTTGAGTTTTCCAAAGTCATCACGATCATTATTCGGGTAACAGAGAGAGCCAAATACATGAAAGTATTTGAGATTCGGTTTCCGATTATGGATAAGCTCATAAGGTGTTTTGTTGTTGCGTTTAGTGATCATAGAACGGTTTTGAGTGTAGCATGCGTTGACACGGCCACACCCACAAGTGTCTGAAGTTTTGCATTTATCAACATCGTTCTTGCAGCTTCCACTAATGTACTGGTTTCGTCTTTCAACAACTCCGTTTTGTTCTAGTGTTTGTTCAATTGATGTTTGATGCTCAATTCCTACTTTCTCATAATATTCACGAAGAGTTTGATTCACAAATTCGGTTCCTCATGTCATTACGATTTGTCGGCGTGTTCGGAGTTGAACTTGAATTTTCGTGAGAAGGTGATGATCATATGTGGAGCTTGATCTTTACTTGAAGAAAATAAACCAGGTCCATCTTGAGTAGTCATCGACAATTACAAGAATGTAGCGTTTTCCATTGATCGTGCGCCGCACGCGACGGGCCACACAAATCCATGTGAAGAAGATGAAGCACAGTGAGAGTCGTGTTCCACCTTTGAAGGAAAATGAGCACGTGCTTTTCCCTTGTTCATGTTCGAGCATAGATGATATTTAGAATACCGAAATCTAGGAAGACCTTCAACTAGTTTGTATCGTGCAAGATTGGTTATGGTTTGAAAGTTCAAGTGTGAAAGTCGACGGTGCCACAGCCAAGATTTTGTCGATGTTGCCTTAGAAAGTAGACATATGGGAGATGAAGCAATCATGTCTTGCATTGAGATTGTTTAAAGGCTTGATGTGCGGTTTCCAGACATAAAATCGTTTCCTTGTAGATCATGTATGAAACAAGTTTTCTCCCTAAAAGCAACTTCCAAATCTCCATCACAAAATTGACCGACTGAAAAGAGATTGTGACTGAGACCTTCCACATAATAAACCCTACTAATTTCGATGTTCTCATTGATGTAATCTCCGTAGCCCATGATAGCTAGTGATCATTCCCGAACGATAAAGTCTTGATGAATTTGAGACAAAGTTTGATAACGTTTAAGATTCCACGTCATGTGCCGGGAACATCCGCTATCAAAAATCCAAAGGATAATATCATATCAAAACACGTAACTAATATCATATCAAAACACACCATATAGAGATAATATACAGATAACAAGTAACCTACTATAACAGGCCAGGTCCACATGAGTATACCATCATAATGGTCATACATAATCAAGCGGTAATAAAACAACATCATCAAGAAAATAAATAGCAGACGAAACTTATGAGGACTAATGGAAACTCAACGAATCTATCAGAAGGAAAACAACGAACAGGAACTATACTATCAAAATTTGTTTCATTACCAATAATCAAACAAAATTTGCAAAATCGTCAAAAGATGAGTTCCCAAAATAAAACTTAATAATCCAAGATTCAATCATCTAATGAAACAAAAGAACCTAACCCAAAATCCAATGTCAAAAACTTCTCATAACGAGGGCAACTAATCGGAGCGAAAATTCCTATCCTTGTGTCGGATTAAACCTACTAGTAGTAGTAGACTCCAATTCCGAGTCCACCGTATTCTTCCTCATCTTCTTCTTCCTCCTCTTCTTCCGCACTTATCCATCCGTTCTTATTTCCTTCACGCTGCGGTAATAAGCGGCTAGCAAAGTCGTTCTCGATTCTCTCCTCCTCTTCCGACACGGTCCACCTAAAGCATACAAATCGTGACTCTAGTCCAACCCACTCCGCCATCTTCAACGAACTTTGGACACCTATCATGATACGTAGTGGTGAAACCTTGGTTGTCAACAACCTTAGTTTCGTAGTCCTCTACTACTTTTCCGTCCACTTCCTTCAAGGTCGACTTCTCCTCGATCGTGCATGGCCACATATAGGTAGGGACTCGTATCCTCTTGTTGGTTCGCTTCACTCTACCAAACCTCGTCTGACCTTTAGCAACAACAACGGCCCACCTCGTCTTCTCCTTAGGTTGTCTAGCGGGTCCTTGATTGCTCCTATCGGGTGAACTAGAGCGACGAGGATCACCATCTAAAAGAACAATCAACTATTAGCAAAGTCTAAGTGCGGTGGGGGCCTTGAGGAAAGTATGCGAAGGAAATCCTAAATCTACCCAATACTCACAGTCATAGCCTAAGCTCTAAGGGTCCTAAAACCTAGAGCTCGATACCATAAATTGTAACACCCACCCGACAAGGGTAAAGATATCACAATACGGTTTCATATCGAACTTTAAATACTATACAAAAGCAAAAGCCTTACAAAATACTAAAAAAAAACATAAATAACTAAACTTCAAAATAAATCTAAGATCTCTATAATCAAATCTTGCTCTCGCCTCTACTCTCAACCCGATCGACTATCCCATAAGCTCATCTCGAATGCTTAAAATACCGCCGCAGAAAAAAATGCGGTTTGAGCTTACAAAGCTCGGTGAGCAGATATAAAAACAAAAACTAAACAAAACAAATATACAAATGACAAAACAAAATAAAATGATAAGGAATCTTTTGGATTCTCATGAACTCAAACATACTGAAATCCAAACAATCACATAACGGTTTAAACATCTCATAGCACATTAATGACACAAACACAAACACATCGAACAACCAAACACTCAACATACCAAGAATAACAAATTATTTATAAGCCAAACGAAAAGTCTAATGACTAACGAAAACAATTACCAAAGAAATGATCATAGCATTCATACAACTCATTTAATCAACATTTAACACCCTTAAATCAATATAGCAAGAAGTAAAATAGCGATTCAAAACATAGTAATCTCACAAACAAATAGGAACATAGTAGACAACTATAATCAAATATACCAAACAAAACATAGCATAACCATTAGCAATTATCAAGACAACTATCATAAGCTAAACCATTTCTAAGATCAAATCCTAACATCAAGATAATTAAAACATGGCGGTCACACAAGCAAATAAACCACTAACATATAAGCAAAGTTCACAAATTAATCGAACAAATTATACATACTAAACTTATAGAATACTCACTCACACTAACACATTCATCCCACAGTTCAACGAATTCACATAACAAGAAACCAACATGACATCGATACAAAGATGCAAATCCCATTTAAACCTATTAATCATAACCTAGCATTTTAAACGATAATCACATAAACATACAAAAGCATACACATATATAAGAACATATAATAAACTCAGCACATAAATATAAACATTTGAACATACCGAATCATAATCAGAATACTTAACATAAAAATATCAAATAAAGATTTAGTTAACTACCACGAGCCCAGAACATATCATATCAAAAAAAAAACATCATAACTATATAGAAACAATCTCAAAATAATACGGAGTAGCGAGCTCCCAGAATTTTATGAAGATGCGTATTGCACACGACATCATTCATCTTAAACAAATCATATCAGACAACTGATCAGATCTAGGATGCATCCATACGCCCCACAAACATATATTGATCATTTAATATAACTAGAGCTCATAACAAATAATAGATAAGGGACGTGGCGAACTTCACTCTCATCGCCTAGAGTCATGTCGAGGTGCATCATCGACACGGACATGGAACCCCATGACTAGGTATTATTTGGCTGGTGTCAAACTAACTTAGGTCAAACAATATTTCGGTTATGACACAAGTCTTAATCAAACACAAGGTTCAAGAAAGATCATATCAATATCTCATATCATAAGGTTCATATTCAAATACCACATAAGGTTCAACAAATACACATATCAAAGTCTTCCTAACATAGAGTTCAAATCAAGTATCGCATGATTCAATAAAACATAAGTTTAGATAAGCAATGTGTCAAATAATCGGAAAGGGTTCATAGCAATGGCATTGGAAACCCTAATAAGTAAAATGGAAAGACTAACGAAAGAACATCATAAGGAACCTTTACTAAGAAGGTCAGAATATATGTACCTTAAAGCAAATGAGAAGAAAGCAAACGAATGTAGGAATACGAAGATGTAACGTCGCGTCTCCTTCAACGAATCTACACGGATTATGTTTTATTTAATACTTATTAGCATCATTAATGTTATAACGGATTTATCGCATTAATACTTTTAGAGTTGTCAGAATATTCTCATTTTAGTGACAAAAGGAATTTCACCCTCTTAAAGTATAAATCACTTATTAGCCAAACTTAAGATTTGAAATGGCAATTAGTAAACTTAAAGGCTTAATACAATAATTATCTTATTTGAGGACTTATATGATCATCATTTAAAGTATAAGGTTTATAATTACCAATAATGGTTTTTAAGACTCTCTTTCAAAATAGTTTACACAAGCCTTGATAACTTACATGAAATAACGAATTTACACATTTAGCTTTTAACCCTAATCAACTTTCTATTTAGGTACTAGGGTTTCCCCTACTCTTTAATATCACTTAATACGCATTAAATTCATATGTTACTTCTTTCAATGATTCCCCACTTTGACCTAAAACGTAAATGATAACAAACCAAGTTATCTCAAAACTCACGCATGTCTCTACAAAACTCAACTCACACTTGTCGAACCCATAATTACTCAGAATTACCAATTACACCTTTGACATCTTTAATTTCACGATCTAACCTTATATTATCAGATTTTACCATTTTAGCCCAAAGGTTTTAGAATTTACAAAACGTACCCTTTTTAATTTAATAACAATTCAAATGGCTCTCTAAGTATCCAAAATTACACGTTTAACCCCCACACTTATTTTATACGTTTAGTACATGTATTTTACTTTTTACAAAAATAACCCTTAAGTTTCATAATTTACAAAACCAACCCAAAACTTTTATTAAGAACCGAATTATGCATAATTCAAATACAAACCCTAAACCTAGGTTGAACCCATCATTAGCTCATCATTATTACTTCATTAATCACCCTTAATGATGACAAGCAAACCCTAGTTTATGTAAACCCTAATCACCCCTTTTTATTTCTTTCCTTATTTATACGCGATCGAACAAATAAAACCCCAAACAAATCACACAAGCTTCGAATTCATGGACATGTATTTTATTCAGGTCGTACATCATATAAGAGTCTTCAGAAAATAAATATCATGGTCCCAAAAATTATCATATGCTCGTTCGCTATTTTAATACGCTTTTAGGGTTTTAATTCCAAATAATTCCATACGACTTATTAATTATGCATGACTAATTTTCACGTGTTCTATATGACTTGTAGGACTAAAAATAATATTAGGAACATACCCTTGATGAGAATCGAACGCTAGAACAAAGAACACACAAACTTCCACTCGATAAAACCCTAATCGACCCAAAACTAACCACGATCAAAACAGCGCCTTAGAGCTTTGAACCAGATTTTTCCCACCTTCTTCACCTTCAAACTCGTCTAAGAAAAATAACTTCAGGCCTTGGAAACTGGAAGTCGAATTTAGTAGGGTTTTGGAGTCGGTTTAGGTTTATTCGGTTATTAGGGATATAGTGAACCGTACCTTATGTATTTATATGATTTTTCAATTTTCTTATGGGCTTAATATTGTGATGGACTTGAAATAAATGGATTCTTAATTTTATAAATTTGTATTGGGCTTTTAGTTAATTAAATTCTTTTATAAAACAAGTTAAATATATTCGGTTATTATAAAAACACCAAAAATGATTTTATAAAATTATAATCTATAAAATTAACTTTACAAAGTCTTCAAAATTTATTTAGATCATATGTGATATTTCTTAAAAATTTTCTGAATTTACATAGCTTATTTGGTATTCTGTTAATTAATTATTCTTACTTTTGATCATAAGGGTATTTTGGTCTTTTTGTGAATTTTAGAAATTCAGGTATTACAATTTCTTCCCCTCTAAAAATGAAATTTCGTCCTCGAAATTGAGCAAGACGGAATAGTACGGCGACAAATATGGATTTCGGGACTTCAAGGAATATATGACGAATGCTAATCATATACTTATAAAGTATTAGCAGTAAAAAGATGAGATGTAGAAAAATCGAAAACACACTCTAACTTATACATGTATCTAATGATGAAAACTATCATATGCATAGATGGGACGAATCCTAACGGTCTTACTAATCGCAGGAGTATGTGGAGGCATACAAATTTAAGACAGGCATAACAATCTATAGGTTAACACGGATAATAACAACTTCGGATCCCAATGGTACAAAACTCATATGTAACAGATATCGGTTAAAATCTCACAATTAGGTACAGAGTCTCAACTCAATATGAAAAGTACCAAATAACAGCTACAAGTCAAAGTCCAATCACGTAACAACCACAGGCATTTCCCAGACGTCATATAATTTCAATAAGTTCAAATTATATGATCTCGGTATTATCACGTTGATCAGGCGTCATAATACTTGCATCACATAACGAGTTCTTATTGTCACTATAATTGGTCTCGGGTCATGTCAAAACACGTAACTAATATCATATCAAAACACACCATATAGAGATAATATACAGATAACAAGTAACCTACTATAACAGGCCAGGTCCACATGAGTATACCATCATAATGGTCATACATAATCAATCGGTAATAAAACAACATCATCAAGAAAATAAATAGCAGACGAAACTTATGAGGACTAATGGAAACTCAACGAATCTATCAGAAGGAAAACAACGAGCAGGAACTATACTATCAAAATTTGTTTCATTAACAATAATCAAACAAAATTTGCAAAATCGTCAAAAGATGAGTTCCCAAAATAAAACTTAATAATCCAAGATTCAATCATCTAATGAAACAAAAGAACCTAACCCAAAATCCAATGTCAAAAACTTCTCATAACGAGGGCAACTAATCAGGAGCGCAAATTCCTATCCTTGTGTCGGATTAAACCTACAAGTAGCCGTAGACTCCAATTCCGAGTCCACCTCGTATTCTTCCTCATCTTCTTCTTCCTCCTCTTCTTCCGCACTTATCCATCCGTTCTTATTTCCTTCACGCTGCGGTAATAAGCGGCTAGCAAAGTCGTTTCTCCGATTCCTCTCCTCCTCTTCCGACACACGGTCCACGAAAGCATACAAATCGTGACTCCTAGTCCAACCCACTCCGCCATCTTCAACGAACTTTGGACACCTATCATGATACGTAGTGGTGAAACCTTGGTTGTCAACAACCTTAGTTTCGTAGTCCTCTACTACTTTTCCGTCCACTTCCTTCAAGGTCAGCTTCTCCTCGATCGTGCATGGCCACATATAGGCCGGGACTCGTATCCTCTTGTTGGTTCGCTTCACTCTACCAAACCTCGTACAGCCTTTAGCAACAACAACGGCCCACCTCGTCTTCTCCTTAGGTTGTCTAGCAGGTCCTTGATTGCTCCTATCGGGTGAACTAGAGCGACGAGGATCACCATCTAAAGAACAATCAACTATTAGCAAAGTCTAAGTGCGGTAGGGACGCAAGGAAAGTATGCGAAGGAAATCCTAAATCTACCCAATACTCGCAGTCATAGCCTAAGCTCTAAGGGTCCTAAAACCTAGAGCTCGATACCATAAATTGTAACACCCAACCGACAAGGGTAAAGATATCACAATACGGTTTCATATCGAACTTTAAATACTATACAAAAGCAAAAGCCTTACAAAATACTAAAAAACATAAATAACTAAACTTCAAAATAAATCTAAGATCTCTATAATCAAATCTTGCTCTCGTCTCTACTCTCAACCCGGATCGCCTATCCCATAAGCTCATCTCGAATGCTTAAAATACCGCCGCAGAAAAGAAAATGCGGTGAGCTTACAAAGCTCGGTGAATGAGATATAAAGAACAAAAACTAAACAAAACAAATATACAAATGACAAAACCAAAATAAAATGATAAGGAAATCTTTAGGATTCTCGGAACTCAAACATACTGTAAATCCAAACAATCACATAACAGTTTAAACATCTCATAGCACATTAATGACACAAACACAAACACATCAGAACAACCAAACACTCAACATACCAAGAATAACAAATTATTTATAAGCCAAACGAAAAGTCTAATGACTAACGAAAACAATTACCAGCAAATGATCATAGCATTCATACAACTCATTTAATCAACATTTAACACCCTTAAATCAATATAGCAGCAGCGAAAATAGCAGTCCAAAACATAGTAATCTCACAAACAAATAGGAACATAGTAGACAACTATAATCAAATATACCAAACAAAACATAGCATAACCATTAGCAATTATCAAGACAACTATCATAAGCTAAACCAGTTCTAAGATCAAATCCTAACATCAGCATAATTAAAACATGGCAGTTCACACAAGCAAATAAACCACTAACATATAAGCAAAGTTCACAAATTAACTGAACAAATTATACATGCTAAACTTATAGAATACTCACTTCACACTAACACATTCATCCCACAGTTCAACGAATTCACATAACAAGAAACCAACATGACATCAGATAACAGCATGCAAATCCCATTTAAACCTATTAATCATAACCTAGCATTTTAAACGATAATCACATAAACATACAAAAGCATACACATATATAAGAACATATAATAAACTCAGCACATAATCATAAACATTTGAACATACCGAATCATAATCAGAATACTTAACATAAAAATATCAAATAAAGATTTAGTTAACTACCACGAGCCCAGAACATATCATATCAAAAAAAAAACATCATAACTATATAGAAACAATCTCAAAATAATACGGAGTAGCGAGCTCCCTGAATTTTATGAAGATGCGTATTACTGCGACATCATTCATCTTAAACAAATCATATCGGACAACCGATCGGATCTAGGATGCATCTATCGCCCACAAACATATATTGATCATTTAATATAACTAGAGCTCATAACAAATAATAGATAAGGGACGTGGCGTAACTTCACTCTATCGCCCTAGAGTCATGTCGAGGTGCATCATCGACACGGACATGGAACCCCATGACTAGGTATTATTTGGCTCGGTGTCAAACTAACTTAGGTCAAACAATATTTCAGTTATGACACAAGTCTTAATCAAACACAAGGTTCAGCAAAGATCATATCAATATCTCATATCATAAGGTTCATATTCAAATACCACAGGGTTCAACAAATACACATATCAAAGTCTTCCTAACATAGAGTTCAAATCAAGTATCGCATGATTCAATAAAACATAAGTTTAGATAAGCAACAGGTCAAATAATCAGGAAAGGGTTCATAGCAATGGCATTGGAAACCCTAATAAGTAAAATGGAAAGACTAACGAAAGAACATCATAAGGAACCTTTACTAAGAAGGTCAGAATATCTGTACCTTAAAGCAAATGAGAAGAAAGCAAACGAATGTAGGAATACGAAGATGTAACGTCGCGTCTCCTTCAACGAATCTACACGGATTATGTTTTATTTAATACTTATTAGCATCATTAATGTTATAACGGATTTATCGCATTAATACTTTTAGAGTTGTCAGAATATTCTCATTTTAGTGACAAAAGGAATTTCACCCTTTTAAAGTATAAATCACTTATTAGCCAAACTTAAGATTTGAAATGGCAATTAGTAAACTTAAAGGCTTAATACAATAATTATCTTATTTGAGGACTTATATGATCATCATTTAAAGTATAAGGTTTATAATTACCAATAATGGTTTTTAAGACTCTCTTTCAAAATAGTTTACACAAGCCTTGATAACTTACATGAAATAACGAATTTACACATTTACCTTTTAACCCTAACCAACTTTCTATTTAGGTACTAGGGTTTCCCCTACTCTTTAATATCACTTAATACGCATTAAATTCATATGTTACTTCTTTCAATGATTCCCCACTTTGACCTAAAACGTAAATGATAACAAACCAAGTTATCTCAAAACTCACGCATGTCTCTACAAAACTCAACTCACACTTGTCGAACCCATAATTACTCAGAATTACCAATTACACCCTTGACATCTTTAATCTCACGATCTAACCTTATATTATTAGATTTTACCATTTTAGCCCAAAGGTTTTAGAATTTACAAAACATACCTTTTTAATTTAATAACAATTCAAATGGCTCTCTAAGTATCCAAAATTACACGTTTAACCCCACACTTATTTTATACGTTTAGTACATGTATTTTACTTTTTACAAAAATAACCCTTAAGTTTCATAATTTACAAAACCAACCCAAAACTTTTATTAAGAACCGAATTATGCATAATTCAAATACAAACCCTAAACCTAGGTTGAACCCATCATTAGCTCATCATTATTACTTCATTAATCACCCTTGATGATGACAAGCAAACCCTAGTTTATGTAAACCCTAATCACCCCTTTTTATTTCTTTCCTTATTTATACGCGATCGAACAAATAAAACCCCAAACAAATCACACAAGCTTCGAATTCATGGACATGTATTTTATTCAGGTCGTACATCATATAAGAGTCTTCGGAAAATAAATATCATGGTCCCAAAATTATCATATGCTCAATCGCTATTTTAATACGCTTTTAGGGTTTTAATTCCAAATAATTCCATACGACTTATTAATTATGCATGACTAATTTTCACGTGTTCTATATGACTTGTAGGACTAAAAATAATATTAGGAACATACCCTTGATGAGAATCGAACGCTAGAACAAAGAACACACAAACTTCCACTCGATAAAACCCTAATCGACCCAAAACTAACCACGATCAAAACAGCGCCTTAGAGCTTTGAACCAGATTTTTCCCACCTTCTTCACCTTCAAACTCGTCTAAGAAAAATAACTTCGGGCCTTGGAAACCGGAAGTCGAATTTAGTAGGGTTTTGGAGTCGGTTTAGGTTTATTCGGTTATTAGGGATATAGTGAACCGTACCTTATGTATTTATATGATTTTCAATTTTCTTATGGGCTTAATATTGTGATGGACTTGAAATAAATGGATTCTTAATTTTATAAATTTGTATTGGGCTTTTAGTTAATTAAATTCTTTTATAAAACAAGTTAAATATATTCGGTTATTATAAAAACACCAAAATGATTTTATAAAATTATAATCTATAAAATTAACTTTACAAAGTCTTCAAAATTTATTTAGATCATATGTGATATTTCTTAAAAATTTTACGAATTTACATAGCTTATTTGGTATTACATTAATTAATTATTCTTACTTTTGATCATAAGGGTATTTTGGTCTTTTGTGAATTTTAGAAATTCGGTATTACAATTTCTTCCCTCTAAAATGAAATTTAGTCCTCGAAATTGAGCAAGACAGAATAATGCGGCGACAAATATGGATTCGGGACTTGAGGAATATATGACGAATGCTAATCATATACTTATAAAGTATTAGCAGTAAAAAGATGAGATGTAGAAAAATCGAAAACACACTCTAACTTATACATGTATCTAATGATGAAAACTATCATATGCATAGATGGGACGAATCCTAACGGTCTTACTAATCGCAGGAGTATGTGGAGGCATACGAATTTAAGACATGCATAACAATATATAGGTTAACACGGCTAATAACAACGGATCCCAATGGTACAAAACTCATATGTATGAGATATCGGTTAAAATCTCACAATTAGGTACGTAGTCTCAACTCAATATGAAAAGTACCAAATAATGACTACAAGTCAAAGTCGATCACGTAACAACCACGGGCATTTCCCAGACGTCATATAATTTCAATAAGTTCAAATTATATGATCTCGGTATTATCACGTTGATCAGGCGTCATAATACTTGCATCACATAACGAGTTCTTATTGTCACTATAATTGGTCTCGGGTTTAGGTTTATTCGGTTATTAGGGATATAGTGAACCGTACCTTATGTATTTATATGATTTTTCAATTTTCTTATGGGCTTAATATTGTGATGGACTTGAAATAAATGGATTCTTAATTTTATAAATTTGTATTGGGCTTTTAATTAATTAAATTCTTTTATAAAACAAGTTAAATATATTCGGTTATTATAAAAACACCAAAAATGATTTTATAAAATTATAATCTATAAAATTAACTTTACAAAGTCTTCAAAATTTATTTAGATCATATGTGATATTTCTTAAAAATTTTCTGAATTTACATAGCTTATTTGGTATTCTGTTAATTAATTATTCTTACTTTTGATCATAAGGGTATTTTGGTCTTTTTGTGAATTTTAGAAATTCAGGTATTACAAGAAACACACATATTAATGATTTTAAGAATCCATTTAAATCCTGGTATATTTTGTAATCATCTCTGCCAAGTCCAACTAGTCTTTGCTTTGGTCTTAGTGAATGCACTAGGTGATAATTTCTTCCTAGGAGGTGAAATGGGTTCTATGGGTACATCAATGATTGTAGCAGAAACACTATAAGGCGGTTTACCTAGCACAGACTTAGAAGCATTAGTGGGCCTAGGGGTTATCCGTTTTCTATTATTCCGCTTGCGATATAAGATAGACTTAGCAACACATTTATCATGACAACCAGAAAACATGCTTTTAGGACAACCAACACAAGATGCTTCAAACAAAACATTCAAAGTACTTAAAGATTCAACATTCGTTACATCACTTTTGCTATTACATTTGTCTAACGCAATGTCTAAAGCGGGTGCAACTTGAGTTTTATTCAAAGTCCTAAGGTGTTCTTCTACTTCAGAGGTCTTTATTGTTTGTAGAAAACTAGAAGGGGGGGTTGAATAGTTTTACCAATTAAAACTTGTTTTAAACTATTTAGATCGACTTATGTCAATTTATTTGGATTTGTGTTGGTTGTTGATAAACAAACATACAGAAATATAAATATGTAATGATAAGATAAAGAGTAAGAAGCACAAGACCACAACGCAGTATTTATAGTGGTTCGGCTACAAGGACACCTTCCTTGCCTACTCCACCCCCGAGTCACCTACTCGAGAGTTCGTAATCACTACACAACACCGACTCCTTATGGTGGAGAAACCTTCACGGCGTTGCCTACACTTTATACGGTACAAGGCTGAACCGAGTCCTTTTCACCATGGAGAACCAATCATATCTGGCGTCGCCTACCCTTTATCCGGTACTAGGCTAGATACCAAGTTCCATTACAATGGAGGAACTACTACCCAACACTACACCAATCACCTAACCCCAAAGGAGATCTACTCCTTATAATATCAACAAGGATAACAATATCCTTTAACCCAATACTAATCTATCTTGTACATCGAATCACACCATATCGAATGTACACCTTAGGCACCTTTCACTAATGCCTTTGACTAGATCTTCAAGACACCCTTCACTAATGTCTTGTGACTTGACTTCTAGGCACCATTCACTAATGCCTACAATATGGACGATCGACACCCTTCACTAATGTATTCGTCTTGACACTTGAGACATCTTTCACTAATGTCTTCAAGACTACACTTAGAAAAGAACCATCAACAAGATAACTTGATGGTCTTGATGATGAGGAAGCATGGCAACTCATGGACTTGAGCTTGCTTGACTTCAAAGGTGGTGATCTCACCTTTAAGAGAAACCTAGAGGATCACACAAAAACAAAACTACATACATAGATCACTTGGATCTATGGTTAGAGAGTTTTTAACTCAAGGAGAAAGTATGTAAGAAAGGGGTGAGAAACAATGAAGAAATGGCTCACTATTTATAGAGAGAAAATGTCCACTGTTCCACGGATCCCTCCCTCAAGGGATCCGTCTAGTGTAAAGCTAAGGATCCGTAGGATGCTCCTCTTTGCCTATGGGTCATGGGTTAAGGGTTGATCCATGGGTATTTCATTAGATACAATGTACCTAATAGATGCAATGCATCTAGTCAAATGGGTATGGGTCAATATCATGGGTTATGGATATGCTCCATGGGTTGTAGTTTTTACCCATTATAATATATACTAGTTATATATATATTTGCCCAATATGTAAACACTAGTTGTTGTACATATGTATTACTAAGTCATAAAATCACTTATACTTGTTTTAGTGTTTTATGTGAAAACGTAAGTGTGTTAGAAAACTATTGACTCAAGCCATTTACGTATTTTATTTGTTTCGTTAAAATGATTTTACGTTTGTTATCGACAAAACATTAGAAGATCGTAAAATATAAATAAACATTTTTACAGCTTATTTGTATTAACATTGTTCTTCTCTTACGTTGCAACTTCCTATTCTTCCTATTTTTGCTCTTAAGCTGTGAAGTGCTAACGTTGGGAAAAGAGGCACTATTCCTGTTTCAGTGGAAGGAAGCACATTAGTGTCTTGTGGTTTGTCATTAAGCGTTCTAGTGTCAATTTTAAGCATTCCAGGTGCAAGTACATTTGTGTTACTAATCTTATCTTGCTTAAGTTTCACCAACTCCGCTTTCAAGTCAATGATAGTGTGTAACAAATCTTGATTTTCAGAGCGAGTGTTTCTATTATTTCGTAAAACTTCTTTGGTATATGCAAGATGATCATCAGCATCTTTTGACGCTTGAGCACGAGTCTTTTTGAGCAAATCAAATATGACACCATATTCAGTTTTGACTTTCGCAATTTCTTGTTCATATTTTGAAATTTGACATTTTAAAGACACTTTTTCATCATCCAGTTGTTCTGTTTTTAGATCAAAAGATTTTGCACACAACTGGTTTATTTTGTTTTGCAAAGCAAGTTCACGATTTTGACAATCTTTTTTACACCATTGAAGACGACGTTTTGCATTCGAAAGCTCATTTAACAATCGCTCATTTTCAATTTTTAAAGGCTCGATTTGTGACACATTATCGGTATTCTCAACATTATCAACAGAATCAACAGCGATATAATCAAATGCATATGCAACAGTATGTAATAACACAACATTTATGGTATCAGCACAAATAACATCTTCCAAGAGTCGGTCAACATGATTTCTTAACATTTTCTTTTTACGTTTAGTATTTGAAATCGATGTTTTTGTTTGCTCAAAAACTGTTTTCATAAGACCAATCTCCTACGAATATCACGTTCCCAATATATTGCACACATTTTCAAATTTGAACATGGGGTAAAGTCTTTTCGAAAAATATCTCTTTGATTTCGCGATGTGGCGATTGAAAATGTTGACTTTTATTTCAGAATTAACTTCAATTTCACGTTTCAAAAGTTTGATGTCACACATAAATGTATCAAAATATTTAAGAATTTGACATCTGTCGGGTAATGATTTTACTTCACTAAAGGAAGGTAAAGGACCATTAATTTGTGCAACATTGTGTCGGGGGCCATCATTAGAAGATGACTCAGGAGTTGGTGTGATAACCCAAGGTGTGTTAGAATTATCCTGTTGTGTGACGAAAGTTATGGCTTTTGAATAGTCAAATGGTTTGTTATAAACAACATTTTCCAATTTTAACTGACTCTCGTCTTCTGCATCTAATTCCTCAACCCGATTATATTCGACAACACTCATTATGGAATCATCAATTCTATGTTCTGCACTGTAAACTTGAGGATTTAGTTTGAATGCTCTATGTGAAAAACGTGGTTTGTAATCAGCAAGAATTGGTCCATATCCATCTGGATTTGGTTTAAAAGAAAACTTTTGAATTTTTGTGATTGACTCACCATGTTTGTAAACAACATTTCAAAATTCTTTTATTTTGTTTTGTAAATCGACAATTTCATCAAGATAGTCATCTATTTGTCTCCTCGAATGCTTTTTGTACTCACAAAACTGTTTTTGACAAGTTAACAACTCAGACTTGGCTTTTTGAGTTTCCGAAGTGAGAGCGTTAAGTTGTTTATGATCAAATTTGAGTTGTTCTATTTGAGAAAGCAATGCATTCTTGGAGGCAACTAGATCACATATCTGTTTTTCCAAAGATTTTTCATTTTGGTAAGATTTAGAAAATGCGACTTCAAAACCTTTTTCACGTTTCTCTTTTGTTTCAAAAATGTTGAGTTGGAACTTATAGCATTCATTGTCCTTAGTCAACAGTGCAATTTTATCTTGTAATTTTTTATTGATCTCATTGCACTTTGCCAGATGAGATTGGGTGGTCTTAATTAGGTTGGTCATAAGCTCAAAATCTAGATTAGACAAAAGATTCATCTTGTTCAACTTGAGTCTCAACATGATCGTTATTTAGATCCTCAAATATGACCACGGAGTCAACTTGATTATCAATGTTAACCATAAGGTCATCTTGATCGTCAAATATAACTACGGGATCCATTTGATTTCCGTCGGAATGATATGTAGAAGATTCATGTTGAACACTCGAGCCTCGTCGGATGCGGATGTTGGCGGAGATATCGGATCATTAATGAGTATATTTTGATTGATTACACGAGACAAGCCATCGATGTCATACATCGGGCATGTGTCACTCATGTGGAGCTCTTGCATGTTTGCCATTAACATCACATTTGCATTAGCTTGCAAGTCCTCCATGTCATCATCGGAATCAACATCGACCATGAAGCTCGTTCTTTGTTGGTAAGTGTTCCACCGACTTCATCCTTGAGAGCCAAGAGTAAAGCCTCTTTGTGATAAGCATTGCCTCTTGTTCTCGGCTTTGGGCATGCATTAGCGATGACCCTTTTCATTGCGGTTATAGCATCGAGACCATTAACCCCGATCGAGCATTTCACGATCAACCACTTGAACCCGTTGTTGTGGAGCACCTATGTTATGCCTACCATTAACATTAAACCCTTGACCACTATTCATCTGACAACCATTTCCACGATTTTGAACCTCAACTCTTCCATTGTTAACAACAGCTTGATTTCTTGTATTTGATGAGGTGCGAATGCGGTTGTTGGATTTGTTAGCAAATCATCCGAAGGCTCTTGCAATCATTACAAATCCTTGATTCAATGCATCGAAGGCTTCTGCATCCTCATTTGATTCACTGTAGAATGCTTGATCATTGTTGTTGATGTATGGAACCAATTGAGTTTCTTGTGATTGTTATTGTGATGGATCATATGATGTAATCTGAGCAGTTGGTTGTGGAGGGTTTGTGAAGACAGTTGGCAAAGTCGGAAATGAGGATAACATGCTTGAGTGAACAAAGCAAGAGTTTGATTATCCGGGGTGACGGCGAGGACTCCACGGATGATTCTTTCTTTGTCTACTTCCTTTTGATGGTGCTTCAAATAGTCATACAACAATCCGTATGTAGCTTGATGAAGATTCTTCTTGACGGATGAATGTAACATACTTCTCCCAATCGGGACCAAGGCAAATTTCGGGAACTTTGTGTTGATTGCAATCCTTGGCATAATGATATTATGTTTATCCAAGTCATTGATGATGTCGAGAACCGATGATGATATGACTCTAATGTCTCCACTAGTTCAATTATGAAGTGTTCATATGATAAGTAGATTTTGGATTCCATGTCCTCTTGATTGAGTTCGTTCCTCCATTAGAAGATGAATGTGCTCCCGCATTGCTTTAGCGATCTTCGAGCATCAACACTACTAAGTATCGGATTGGGTAATCCCAAAGGATATATTGCCTTTGCAATTTCATCGGCTTCTAAGTGAAGAAGTTGGTTAGTAGTGAGTTGATCAAGACCGACAACGTTGGTAACATCATCTCTTGGTGGAGTAGCATTTGGATCTCCGTATAGTGAAGATGGGCATCGAAAAGGACCTTCAAGTATGACCTTCTTCAAAACTTACCATGTGGTTTCTTGAGATATTGATGAGTGTCTTAAATACTCATCAGTTTTTTGTACAATAATCTAGGAAGCTGCAAAATCATCGAAAACACTCAAAAACACATCAAAATGATCAAAATATCACAAATCGGTGTTTTATGTGTTTTAAATGCAAAAATATCAAAATCGGATGAAAAATGATTCAAGTTTGCAAAATTGGCGGTTTAGTCCCCAAGTTTTAAAAGTTGTCAAATCTAGTCCACGGAATTCAAAATGTGGAATTTTATCATTCAAGGTCCCTGAAGTATTCTAAGTTGTAAAAATGGTCCTTGAATGATTCTTTGTTCAATTGGCAAGAAAGGTCCTTAAACTTTGGAAAATTGCAAAATCAGTCCTTGGACCTTTTAAAATGGACTTTATACAAAAAGGGTCCTTGCACTATCAATGTTTGTCATGTTTGGTCCTTGTGAGAAGTTTGGAAAAGTGGCATTTTCAGTCCTTGAAGTTTGATGAAATTACATTTTTGGTCCTTGTTATTCTAGCTAAACCAAACGGATCCAAAATCCAATCCGGCCCAAATACATTATCCAAGCCCAATCTCCACTTATCCCCAAGCATGACCCTTGAGCTAGGTCATAATGCATTTGAATACTTGAACTTGACCCGGGTATTATTAAAAGTCAAAAAAAAGTCAAAACACCTCAAAGCGCCCAAAATACGGTCTTGTAGCTCCCCTCTCCACACCACGAATCCCAAAACCGGAAGCAGTTTTCCATGACTTTTTCAACCCCTCCCTTACCTTGTCCCTCCACCTCCTCTAAACACCAAAACTCTTAATTGATTGAAACCAACTCCAATTAATGCTAAAACACCTTTGAAGAAATTGGCGCCAAAAACACAAGTGGACGGTTTGATGAGTTAGAGTGATCCAATGGTTTGGAATTTGGTGGGAAGCAATCGAGACATGTGGGGATGCTAAAAATCTATAAAGAAGAGGAGAGATGCATTGTATCAATCTATCTAGTGTAAAATTTAAGTCTTTATGTCGTTTTAGTCATTTGATTTCAAGTGTATTTTAATCTTTCAAGTACTTTGTTTAAGTTATAAAAGTGTATTTGAATCTTTTCTAATCCTTAATTTCATTATCAAGTTCTATTTAAAGTTTATGCAAATTTCATGCTCAAAATCTCATATGATCAAATGTTGTTTTATTAGTTGCTTTGGTGAATTAGATCATGTAAGCTCCATAAAGCTCATTCAAGCTTTTAGAAACATTTAAAATCGGTTTAGAATCAAAATCAAAAATCACCAAAATACAAATTAAATAGTTTAAAAATCAAAATCGGTTGGAAATGGTGTAACACAGTGGGCGGGGTAAATCATGGATGGCCTTGGGTTAGAAGCTTAGTGGTAAGCTAATAGGGGTGTTCATTGGTCCTTGATCTCAGTTTGCAGTTGGATAGCATTTGTAAGATTTTTGTTCATTTTTACATTTCTTTGTTTTAATTGTCTAGTAGTGGTAATTTCTGTTTCTTAGTAATCACTAGTCATAATTAAGTGTACCTAAGCCATAAAATCAGTAGGTTGTTCTTTGAAATTGGTAGTTTACAAAATCTCATTTTTGTGATTAAAAGCTCATCTTGGTCATTTTTGAGTTTCTTGTTGTTAATGTTGTTGTTTAATGCTTCATTAGTTCTAATATATGATATTTCATGTGCTGCAATCGGTTTAATGGATTACATTTGTGATTTGCTTTGAAAATCACTATCTTGATGAAGTAAAGGTTGTTTGGATTTGTTTGCTTAAGCTGTTATAGATATTGTTTGAGTTGTTGTTTGTGCTTGCTCTGTGTCTCTTTAGTGTCTATAAACTCATTTCGATCATAAAAACAAGTCCTCATTCAAGCAAAAGTCAAAATTAGCTTTTGATCAAATTGTGCGATCCTTTGTTGGATTTTAAAAGTAAGGATCATTATTTTGTGTAAGAAAGTTGTTAGTATTGATCAAATCGGTCTTATACTACCTTTTAACAACATATTCAGTGCATAGAATCAAATCAAAGTTCACTTTGGTCAAACTCTTAGTGCAAACCAAAAGTCAAAATTTCTCATTTGGTGGTTTTGATTAAAGCAGATATTTTCATTGTGTGTTCAATAGTGAGTTTTAGCTTAAAAGCTTTTGGGGTTTTAAAGTTCAGTTGCTAGACAAAATAGAAAATACTAGCTATCTTTGAATCGACTTTTTAAGTGCTTTTTAATTAGCTTTTGTTGGTACCTTGTCTGCAAACATGCCTTGTGCACGATGAATGGCATCATTTTGATAAGCTTGCATAGAGCTTATTAGTTGCTCAAATCTTGTGATCTTTGTTTCTTTGGAAAGCCAACCAAGCCCTCTTGAGGTCTCAAGCCTTGTTTTCATTTTGAAGCTTGTTTGCTAGAAATGCTATAAGCCTCTATCTTGTCCCATTTCGTGTTTAAGCCAAGTGCTTATTGTCTTTGTTCTAGCTTTTCGGTGTGCTTATCTTTGTCTTTTAGCTTCATTCTAGTTCATCTAGCTTGTTTGTAGCTTATTTGAGCTTTTGTTTCGGTTGTGAGCTTGTTTGAGCTTATTTACACCAAATAAGCTCATTAAGCCATCTGTTGGTCCATAAGCCATCAAAGCGACTTATTTGTGACTTGTAAAATTTTGTCTTTGTTAAAGTTTCATAATATCAGTAGTAAAGTAGTTTTCAAAAGAAAATCGAGAAAAGATCAATTAAAATCGGTGATAGTGTTTATTTAATATTTTTAGCTTTTTGATTTTTCTTTTCAGCTTATTAATAAGCAAATCTTGTTTTCTATTTTCTTAGTTTTCTGTCATCATATAGTATTTTTAGAAAAAGTTTCATATTTTTCTCTATCTTTTAGTATTTATTATAATTTTAAATAGTTAAAAATAGTAATTAATTAGTAATAAATAATTAAAAAGCATAAAAATATCTTTTCAGTTTTAAAATTAGTTTTATCATATTTTAGATTTTCCAAGTTAAAATTTTATTTTCCAAGTTTATTTTATATTTTCTAGTATTTAAGTGTATTTTAAATAATAATTAATTAGTAATAATTAGATAAAAGTGTGAAAAATATATTTTAATTTTAAAATTAGTTTTATAGTATTTTAGATTTTCTGAATCATAATTTTATTTTTCTAGCCTTATTTTGTATTTTCTTCTATTTTAGAGTATTTATTAAATAGTTAAAATAGTTTTAATTAATAATAATTAATTAAATAGTGTTAAAATAATTTTCTTTTTCTAATAATTTTCTTTTATTTTTAGGATTCTAAAATGTTATTTTCATATTTTTAGGTCTTTTATTTCTTAGATTTCACTTTTTATTTTGTGCGTATCGTAGTTTTTAAACTTACGTTTACGTTTCTTTCATCGATTGTTGTGCTTTCGATTCGTATCCTATTCCATTCCAATCAATCGGTAGTGTAATTTCTCTAATCAAAACCTTTCTTGATCACTATCCTTAGTGATCATTCCATCATCTGAGTTTGTTTTGACACACCATTGAGTCTCAGTGGGACTAAACGACCGGAATTCATTCTATTCTCGGGACTTCATTGTATTTGTGCTTAAGCTGTTTTAAGTGCATTACGGTTGGCCATTCACAAGTGGCTAGCTTGTGTGATTAGACTTGACGGTTTAGCACAGATCAAATTTTGCGCGCTTGCTTGCGGGAGAGCTTTAGCGTGTGTTTAGCCATTTCGGACCCATTCTTGCACATAACCCATCATTTGTAAAAGTTTTTGTAAAGTTATAAGAAAATCAAAAGTTCATTAACACTTTTCCTAAAGTGTTAAAACACCAAAAAATATAAAACAACAAAACAATCGTAGCGTTTTCTATCTTGTATTGTCTTTAAGGTGATTCTTAAAAGCGATGCGATTTGGTTAAACGAGGCGATACCAAAAATATTGTCCAAAAGTTTTTGAACCCATTTGCACAAATCTTACCTCGTCTTTTCGGTGGTACTTAATATATACATAAAAATCAACCACCATAAATCAAGGCGATTGCACTACCTAGCGGGGTGCGACCATAATAAGTTCCGAACATCGATTTAAAACTTGCCTTTGTGTCACTTGTGATTTGGTGTACCTTTTCAAAGCCATTTCATTTGTGATTATTGGTTAAGTTCACTTGTCGTTTTGCCTCATTTGTTTTGAAAATTGATTTTTATACTTAGTGCATCTTTTCGTTCTTCGATTCTACAAGTCCACTTTACGAACTTGGAAACATTCCTCGTGAGCGTGAGGGCGTTCGGCTCCTTCACCGTGGTGAGGCGTCTACCACCACCACCTCTGTCGAAATGGCGGAAGACAAACCCATGAATGAGCTTCTCCAAGCACCCATCGAGGGTTACGGAGATGCCATTGTTGTCCGACCATCGTGGGCGACACTTCGAGCTCAAACCGGGTTGCTTAATCTAGTAACCCAAAGCCAATTCTATGGTTTTGGCGGGATGATCCTCATGCACACATTCGATGGTTTAACAAGATTGCATCTACCATCAAGTACAAGAATGTCCACATGAAGCTATCAAGCTTCTTACATTCCCATTTTCTCTAGAGAGGACAAGCCGGAATTGGCGAGAAACAACCCCTCGTTCTATTGAGACATGGGAAGATCTTGTCACCAAGTTAGTTAACGAGTTCTATCCTCCATCCCGAACCACAAGTCTTAAGAATGAGATAATGAAATTTTCTCGGAGATTTGATGAATCATTCGGGAGGCATGGGATCGTTACAAAGAGTTGCCATGAGTGTCGCATCATGGTTTTACCGAGTTAATGCAAATGGATACTTTCTACAATGGTCTCAATCGGACTAATCAAGACTCTTTGAATGCCTCCGCGGAGGTAATTTCTGAGCAAGACCACAAAGAGGCCTTGCAAATCATTGAGAACAAATCTCGGTCCGTCCTTTCGGAGCAAAGACATATCGGTCTCATCTTGGACCTTCTTCTTCTTCATCCCCGTGAGTACATCTAGCACCGATGCTAAGATTGACAAACTCACGAGACATTGTTCGAGCTTTGGTTCTTGCTAACGGAAGAAAGTCACCTTCACTCGAGACACCAACACATCTTGAAGTGAAGAAAGTTGAGAGTTGTGTTACTTGTGGTGGTCCTCATGCTTACTACAATTGTCACGCCACCGATGGTAGTCCTTTTGAAGCCAATGCTCTAGCCGGTAGTTCACGACAAGGAGGTAATCAATACCGTCCTCAAAATGAACCACACTACCGTGCTAACACTAATCGAGCACCACCGGGTTTAACGAGAATCATAACATGCAAAACCGGAATATGAACCAACCAAGAATGAACCAAGGTTATCAAAACCAAGGTAATTTCTATCTGGACCCAATCAAGGTTTCCAACATCAAAACCCTAATCAAAACAATTTCAATCGGGGAATCAATTTCATGGGAATATGAATCCTAATCAAGGAATTTTGGCTATAATCAAAACATACGACCTCAAATTGTCCCTCAGCTCCTCCGTCATTGTTCCTCCGGGACCATCATCGATGAGTTCTTGAAGCGGTTCATGAAATCCCAAGATGAAATGAGCAGGTTGTTGGTCGGTCAGATTGCGATCTTAAGAAGTCTTTAAATGATCAACCCTCGGGCTCGGAAAACTTCCGAGCAACACGATCGCTAACCGAGGCGATGCAAAGCGATCATGACCCGAAGTGGTGTTTCATATGATGGACTGCTGTTCCTACTACCTCTTCTTCTTCTCTCCCAAAGGTAGTGGAAAGTGAACCTCCGACACACAATGGACCTCGACTCCAATGCCCCTCCTCTGTGGCAATGAGTCAAGTTACCAAGGAAACAACGGACAAGGTGCATTATTCTAGCCCAAGTACCTTTGCGTCCTACCTTGGTAGTCAACCTCAGTGGTCCGAAACCCAAGTCAAATCAAGGAGTTGTTTTGAACCTCCTGTAGCTCTGTTGAGAATCAATCCAAATCTTCTATTCCTTACCCATCACGTTTGAATGAGCAAAAGCTCGTGAAAAGCTAGTCATCAAATGGATAAATTTTCCAAATTTTCCAAGAATTACACTTTGACATAAGCTTGCGGATGCTATCATCTTGATGCCCAAGTTCGCATCAACTCTCAAACACATGTTAAGCAATAAGGAAAAATTTGTTTGAAATGGCAAAACTCCTCTTAACGAGCGAGCGCTTTCGTGATTATTACGAAAAGCTTCGAGAAAAACTTGGAGATCTGGGAAATTTCTCTTACCTTGTGTATTCCGGGAATGGTTGAATGCTTTGCCCTAGCGAGATCTTGGTGCAAGCATAAACCTTATGCCTTATTCGATGTGGAAGAAACTTTCTCTTAGGAACTTACTCCTACATGCATGACTCTCGAGCTTGCGGATCGTTCCATATCCGTCCTCTTGGCATTGCGAGGGCGTATTTGTAGTAGGAAAGTTCCATTTTCGGTGACTTCGTGGTTGTTGATTTTGATGCGATCATCGGGTTCCTCTCATTGTTGGTCGAGGATTCACGAGCGGGCGTGCTCTCATTGATGTATTTGAGCGGAAATCACATTGCGTGTTGGTAATGAAGTGTCACCTTCAACCTTGATCAAACTTGAGGTACTCCAAACTATGATTACGAATCGGTTAACGAATAGATATCATTGATGTTGCTACGAAGAGTACTCTCAAGAAGTTCTTGGTTATTCTCATAATTACGTGAGTGGGGATTCCACCACATCTTCTCAACCTATCATAGCCAATTCTACTCCTTCTCTCGCTCCGTTTGAGGCGACTTCATCTTAGATGAGATTGAAGCATACTTGGCTAGTGATTACATTCCATGGGAAATTGATCACGCTCAATTGATATTGAGGGGACATACTTCTTATTGAGAAGTTGCTCAATGATGATCCATCATCAACCCCTCACTCTAGTGATTCAATTCTAATGAGATTAATCAAAATGAGATTAATCGGAGGAGATATTCTTCTAAAGAAGTTGTTAAATCAGGACACTTCTCCTCCTCTCCCTCCCATCAAACTTCATAACAAGGAAGTCAAGTCAGTTGAGAAAACTGAAGAATTTCCCGAGGTTGAGCTTAAGGACTTACCTCCTCATCTCGAGTATGCATTTCTTGAGGGTGATGATAAATTACCCGTCATTATTGCTCGAGATTTGAGTAAAGATGAAAAAGCTGCTCTCATAAAAATCTTGAAGTCACACAAGCAAGCAATTGCTTGGAAACTCTCCGACATCAAAGGTATAAACCCTGAGTTTTGTACTCATAAAATCTTGATGGAGGATGACTTTAAACCAGCGAGTTCAACATCGAGGCAGTGAATCCAAAATCCATGATGTTATCAAACAAGAGGTTATCAAACTTCTTGATGCGGGATTGATTTACCCGATCTCGAGATAGTCCTTGGGTTAGCCCAATTCATTGTGTTCGAAAAAGGGTGGCATTCTTGTTGTCACAAATGAAGATAACGAGTTAATTCCAACTCGATTGGTTACGGGATGGCGTGTGTGTATTGACTATCGTAAGTTGAATGGCGCCACCGTAAAGACCATTTTCCTCTACCCTTCATGGACCAAATGCTTGAGAGATTAGCGAGGGAATGAATACTATTGTTTCCTTGATGGTTTCTCGGGTTACTTTGATTCCTATTGATCCACGGGATCAGAGAAACCACATTCACTTGCCCATACGGAACTTTTGCCTACAAGCGTATGCCTTTTGGCTTATGTAATGCTCACAGCGCGTTCCAACGATGTATGATGGCCATTTTCCACGACATGATCGGGGAAACAATGGAGGTGTTTATGGATGACTTCTCGGTCATTGGGGATTCTTTTCAATCATGTCTCTCCCATTTAGATAAAATGCTTCAAAGGTGTGAAGACACCAATCTTTGTCTAAATTGGGAGAAAAGCCACTTTATGGTCAAAGAAGGCATAGTCCTTGGCCATAAGATTTCAAAGAATGGGATTGAGGTTGATAGAGCAAAAGTTGATGTTATTGCTAAGCTGCCTCATCCTACTACCGTCAAAGGTATTAGGAGTTTTTTAGGTCATGCCGGTTTCTATCGTAGATTCATACAAGATTTTTCTAAAATCGCTTGACCTATGACCCATCTTCTTGAAAAGGATGCTCCTTTTATCTTCTCACCCGCGTGCATAGAAGCTTTTGAAACATTGAAGAAAAAGCTTCTTGAAGCACCATTCTCGTTGCTCCCGTGGGACTTGCCTTTTGAGCTCATGTGCGATGCAAGTGATTTTGCTATCGGTGCGGTCCTAGGGCAGCGAAGAAACAAGCATTTTCGACCTATTCACTCATAAGTAAGACTATGGTGAAGCTCAAACTCATTACACCACCACGGAAAAGAGCTATTAGCCGTGGTGTATGCATTTGAGAAGTTTCGGCCGTACTTAATCTTGACCAAATCGTGGTGTATACGGATCACTCGACTCTTAAATATCTCTTTGCAAAACAAGATGCAAAGCGAGATTGCTCGTTGGATTCTCCTCCTCCAAGAATTTGATATCATTATCGTGATAAAAAGGAGCCGAGAATCTAGCTGCGATCATCTGTCGATTAGAAAACCCTCACCAAGATGTTTTCGAGAAAAAGGAAATAAATGAAACATTTCCTCTCGAGACACTCAATGCGGTTTCTTTTCGTGGAAATTCTACCACCCCATGGTTTCTTGACTTCGCAAATTACCATGCGGGTAACTTCATTAATGAAAGGGATGTCGACCCAACGGAAGAACAAATTCTTCAAAGATGTTAAACATTATTTACGGGACGACCCTTTCTTATTCAAAATCTGTGCGGATCAAGTCATCCAAGCGGTGTGTTTATGGACGAGGAAGCTATTGATATTCTCACGACTTGCCATCTTTGGACCACGGGGGCCATCATAGTCAAACTACACCGCCAAAAGGTGTTTGATTCGGGTTTTATTGGCCCACAATCTATAAGGATGCCCGAATTTGTCAAAGCACGTGGCGCTTGTCAGCGTCATGGAAATATATCTCAAAGAAATGAAATGCCACAAAATGCCATTCAAGTTTGTGAGATATTTGACATATGGGGTATTGATTTTATGGGGCCATTTCCATCTTCTCGTGGTAACAAGTACATACTCGTGGTACATTGACTATTTGTCAAAATGGGTTGAAGCAAAAGCTTTACCTACCAATGATGCCGAGTTGTTGTGAAGTTTTGAAATCTCTTTTGCGGGTTTGGAACTCCGAGGCGATAATCGGTGATCGTGGTACACATTTTGTAATGACCAATTTGAAAGAGTCATGCAAAAGTATGGTGTTACCATCGTCTCTCTCTGCATACCACCCCGAACAAGTGGGCGGTGGAAGTTTCAAACCGTGGTATTAAAAGGATTCTTGAAAGGACGATGGCGAAAATCGTGCATCTGGTCGGATAAACTTGATGGCGCTCTGGGCCTTCCGTCGACTTACAAAACACCCATGGGTGTACTCCATACAAGCTAGTGTACGGAAGGCATGTCATCTTCGATTGAGTTAGAGCACAAGGCATCTTGGGCCTTAAAGCATGCAAACTTCGATATCTGAGACGGTGGTGATCATAGAAAAGTTCAAATGAATGAATTAAATGAACTTCGTGATCAAGCTTACGAGAACTCTTTGATCTACAAGCAAAGACAAAGAAGATTCATGACTCAAAATCAAGAACCGCGTTTTCAACGTTGGTGATCGAGTCCTTCTTTTCAATTCAAGATTGAAGATTTTCTCGGGAAAGCTCAAGTCCGTTAGTGCGGTCCATTCACTATTGCTAAGGTTTATCCTTATGGTACCGTTGAGTTATCTCAACCCGATGGTCCTAATTTTAAAGTGAATGGTCATCGGTGAAGCATTACTTTGGGAGGACATTCCCCACGTGGTTGTCCGGATCTACAAACTTTCCCCATGAACCAATGAATGCGGGGATCGAGTCAAGCTAGTGACTCGGGAATCAAAACATTAGCACGCACCATATGGGTTTCACCCATATTTACGTCTTCTTACCCCTTTCTACCACCCTAGTGTGGGGAGTTTCCCAGTTGTTGTATATAAAATCATGTTCTAAAAAAAAAAAAAAAAAAAAAAAAAAAAAATCTTTCTAAATAATGGCGTAGTATTTCCCTTTTCGTTCTTTGTTTCGGCATAACCGCGGTACTTTGAATATTGAGGGCAATATTCATTTCTAAGTGTGGGGAATTCTCACAATTTCATGTATTATCCACCCAATTCCCGTTTTGGCCAAAAATTTTTTTTGGAGTAAGTGTTCTACACTTACTCATCTTGGTTATCGATCCGCCATATACGTAAGACAAAAGGATTAGCTAATCCGAGAGCAAGCGGCTCTTGGTAAAGATTTCTCAAATCCGTTTATATGGCTTGCAATTTGCCCAAAATTGTATGGTTCTCAACTCACCATATCCTAAAAAGTGAAGAGTTGGCTAGCCCGCAAGGTTATGGCTTGTGGTAAAGGCGATGGAAAATCCATAATTGGTATTGACTCACCAAAGATAATTCGATAATTTATCTAAGAGTTGGCTAGTCCGGAAAGTGCGGCACGGTAAAGACACATCAAATCCGTTATATGGTTTATGATTTGCCAATAAATCATTTGGTTATCGATGTACCAAGGTTCTTACTTGAGCTGAAACATTTGGCTACTCGAAGTGATGGCTTTTGGTAAAGAGTTTTCAAATCCATTAAGTTTTCTCAAATCATTGCTAGGGACTAGCAATATCTCGATGTGGGGATTGATGAGTGTCTAAATACTCATCATTTTTGTCTAATCTAAGCGCAAAATCATCGAAAACACTCGAAACACATCAAAATGATCAAAATATCACAAATCGAGTGTTTTATGTGTTTTAAATGCAAAATATCAAAATCGGATGAAAAATGATTCAAGTTTGCAAAATTGGCGGTTTAGTCCCCAGTTTTAAAAGTTGTCAAATCTAGTCCACGGAATTCAAAATGTGGAATTTTATCATTCAAGGTCCTGAAGTATTCTAAGTTGTAAAAATGATCCTTGAATGATTCTTTGGTCAATTGGCAAGAAAGGTCCTAAACTTTGGAAAATTGCAAAATTAGTCCTTGGACCTTTTAAAATGGAATTTTTATGCAAAAGGGTCCTTGTACTATCAATGTTTGTCATGTTTGGTCCTTGTGAGAAGTTTGGAAAAGTATCATGTTCAGTCCTTGAAGTTTGGTGAAATTACAATTTTGGTCCTTGTTATCTAGCTAAACCAAACGGACCCTTTATCACAAAAATCCGCCCAAATACATTATCCAAGCCCAATCTCCAAATGACCCCCCAAGCTTGACCCTTGAGCCAGGTCATAAACCATTTTGACCCCATCGTTATTATTTGACCGGGTCAACGAAAGTCAAAACACCTCAAACGCGCCCAAAATACCGGTCTTGTAGCTTTCCTCTCTCCCCGGTGAATCCCAAAACCATAGCATGGTTTTCCATGACTTTTTCAACCCCTCTCCTTACCTTGTCCCTCCACCTCCTCTAAACACCAAAACTCCTTAATTGACTGAAACCAACTCCAATTAAAGCTAAAACACCTTTGAAGAAATTGGCGCCAAAAACACAAGTGGGCGGTTTGATGAGTTAGAGTGATCCAATGGTGGAATTTGGTGGGAAGCAATCGAGACATGTGGGGATGCTAAAAATCTATAAAGAAGAGAGAGATGCATTGTATCAATCTATCTAGTGTAAAAATTTAAGTCTTTATGTCGTTTTAGTCATTTCGATTTCAAGTGTATTTTAATCTTTCAAGTACTTTGTTTAAGTTATAAAAGTGTATTTGAATCTTTTCTAATCCTTAATTTCATTATCAAGTTCTATTTAAAGTTTATGCAAATTTCATGCTCAAAATCTCATATGATCAAATGTTGTTTTATTAGTTGCTTTGGTGAATTAGATCATATAAGCTCCATAAAGCTCATTCAAGCTTTTAGAAACATTTAAAATCGGTTTAGAATCAAAATCGGAAAATCACCAAAATACAAATTAAATAGTTTAAAAATCAAAAATCAGTTGGAAATGGTGTACACAGCTGGAGCAGGGTAAATCATGGATGGCCTTGGGTTAGAAGCTTAGTGGTAAGCTAATAGGGGTGTTCATTGGTCCTTGATCTCAGTTTGCAGTTGGATAGCATTTGTAAGATTTTTGTTCATTTTTACATTTCTTTGTTTTAATTGTCTAGTAGTGGTAATTTCTGTTTCTTAGTAATCACTAGTCATAATTAAGTGTACCTAAGCCATAAAATCAGTAGGTTGTTCTTTGAAATTGGTAGTTTACAAAATCTCATTTTTGTGATTAAAAGCTCATCTTGGTCATTTCGAGTTTCTTGTTGTTAATGTTGTTGTTTAATGCTTCATTAGTTCTAATATATGATATTTCATGGTCTTCAATCGGTTTAATGGATTACATTTGTGATTTGCTTTGAAAATCACTATAACGATGAAGTAAAGGTTGTTTGGATTTGTTTGCTTAACTGTTATAGATATTGTTTGAGTTGTTGTTTGTGCTTGCTCTGTGTCTCTTTAGTGTCTATAAACTCATTCGGTCATAAAACAAGTCCTCATTCAAGCAAAAGTCAAAATTAGCTTTTGATCAAATTGTGCGATCCTTTGTTGGATTTAAAAAGTAAGGATCATTATTTTGTGTAAGAAAGTTGTTAGTATTGATCAAATCGGTCTTATACTACCTTTTAACAACATATTGATTGCATAGAATCAAATCAAAGTTCACTTTGGTCAAACTCTTAGTGCAAACCAAAAGTCAAAATTTCTCATTTGGTCGTTTTGATTAAAGCAGATATTTTCATTGTGTGTTCAATAGTGAGTTTTAGCTTAAAAGCTTTTGGGGTTTTAAAGTTCAGTTGCTAGACAAAATAGAAAAATACTAGCTATCTTTGAATCGACTTTTTAAGTGCTTTTTAATTAGCTTTTGTTGGTACCTTGTCTGCAAACATGCCACATGCACGATGAATGGCATCATTTTGATAAGCTTGCATAGAGCTTATTAGTTGCTCAAATCTTGTGATCTTTGTTTCTTTGGAAAGCCAACCAAGCCCTCTTGAGGTCTCAAGCCTTGTTTTCATTTTGAAGCTTGTTTGCTAGAATTGCTATAAGCCTCTATCTTGTCCCATTTCGTGTTTAAGCCAAGTGCTTATTGTCTTTGTTCTAGCTTTTCGGTGTGCTTATCTTTTCTTTTAGCTTCATTCTAGTTCATCTAGCTTGTTTGTAGCTTATTTGAGCTTTTGTTTCGGTTGTGAGCTTGTTTGAGCTTATTTACACCAAATAAGCTCATTTAAGCCATCTGTTGGTCCATAAGCCATCAAACGACTTATTTGTGACTTGTAAAATTTTTGTCTTTGTTAAAGTTTCATAATATCAGTATTAAAGTAGTTTTCAAAAGAAAATCGAGAAAAGATCAATTTAAAATCGGTGATAGTGTTTATTTAATATTTTTTAGCTTTTTGATTTTCTTTTTATCTTATTAATAAGCAAATCTTGTTTTCTATTTTTCTTAGTTTTCTGTCATCATATAGTATTTTTAGAAAAAGTTTCATATTTTCTCTATCTTTTAGTATTTATTATAATTTTAAATAGTTAAAAATAGTAATTAATTAGTAATAAATAATTAAAAGCATAAAAATATCTTTTCAGTTTTAAAATTAGTTTTATCATATTTTAGAATTTTCCAAGTTAAAATTTTATTTTTACAAGTTTATTTTATATTTTCTAGTAATTAAGTGTATTTTAAATAGTAATTAATTAGTAATAATTAGATAAAAAGTGTGAAAAATATATTTTTAGTTTTAAAATTAGTTTTATAGTATTTTAGATTTTTCTGAATCATAATTTTATTTTTTAGCCTTATTTTGTATTTTCTTCTATTTTAGAGTATTTATTAAATAGTTAAAATAGTTTTTAATTAATAATAATTAATTAAATAGTGTTAAAATAATTTTCTTTTTCTAATAATTTTCTTTTATTTTTAGGATTTCAAAATGTTATTTTCATATTTTTAGGTCTTTTATTTCTTAGTTTTCACTTTTTATTTTGTGCGTATCGTAGTTTTTAAACTTACGTTTACGTTTCTTTCATCGATTGTTGTGCTTTCCAATTACGTATCCTATTCCATTCCAATCAATCGAGAGTGTAATATTTCTAATCAAAACCTTTCTTGATCACTATCCTTAGTGATCATTCCATCATCTGAGTTTGTTTTGACACACCATTGAGTCTCGTGGGACTAAACGACCCGGAATTCATTCTATTCTCGAACTGGACTTCATTGTATTTGTGCTTTTAGACAAAGTTGTTTTAAGTGCATTACGGTTGGCCATTCACAAGTGGCTTAGGGCTTGTGTGATTAGACTTGCAAGTTTAAAATTGGCAAAAATGGTCCCTGAAAATTTGAAAATGGCAACTTTGGTCCTTGTACTATTAACACTTGTCAATTTCAGCCCCTGAAACATCCTTGCAGATTTGGCAGTTATGGTCCTCACATTTTCAGAAATTGCATAATAGGCCCCGATAATTATAAACCCTTTTACCACTTTTGACACCCCTGCCTTATTGCCTGTGGACCCTTACCACTTTTGACCCCCGCCTATTACTAACCCCTGCTCAACCAATGGTCAAACAAAACACTAATGGCGCCAAAACCAGCCACGGGTCTCCTTCTCCTTTCACCGCCACACGCGCAAACACTCCACCCCCCATCATCACAACCACTCTATCTCTACCCATCATCATACCTACCTCCAACCCCCCTAGTTTCTAGTCTCAACCTCCATTTGTTAAAAACATTTCCGCCAAAATGATGTAAAGGGCTGAGATCAACTTCAAATGATCCAATGGTCTCAGAAGGATGTGGGAACTGCTCAGAGAGGAAAGAGAAACTATTTGGGTGTATAAAAGAGGAAGTTGAAGCTTGAAGAAAGAGTAGCTAGTTTTAAGTTTTTCCTTAAATGTCGTTTTTTAAAATTAATGTTGTAGTTTAATTAAAATGTTGTAGTTTCATGTATTTGTATTTCATTTAAGTTAAAACAACATTGTATTGTACTTTGAGCATCAATTCAAGTTTTCATATAATTTCCAAGTTTATGGTTTCCTGTTGAAAATCTCAATTTCATTCTCTTATTTATAAGCTCCTATTGGAATCTTTTTAAGTTTAAACAAGCTTATTTAAGCTTACTTTAGCTTTTGATAAGCTTATAAGTCAGTTTCAAACAAATTTGTTTCATGGTCGACAAAAGTCAGAAAATGGCCAAGAATGGAAATGGTGATGGTATGTGGGTGATGCAGCTTGGATTTGGGTTTTATTAGCTTAGGATAGAATAGGTTTGGGTTTGGTTTAGCCTGAGATATAAGTTGGTCATCTGTAAGTAAATATCTCACTTTTCACTTTCAAATAAAATTGCAGTTTATGCTTGTCTATGTATCTGTAGTCACCAATGATTTAAATGTGTTTATATAGTTGTAATATGGTCATGAGAACTCAGTTTGATCAATGGTACTATCTAGTTCAGTGTTCTTATCAGTTTAAGTTTGCATTTCAGTTTTAAAAGGGTGTTTGGATTGTGCATGTAAACTGTGTTAGAGGTTTAATCTTAGTAGAAGTTCATTAGGTTTAGGCTTGTTTTAGTATATTGCATGCATTTCAGTCGTTTACTAGCACCAGTTTTTCACTAAAGTCAAAATCAATAAGTGACTGATCTTACATTCAAAACTGTTAAAATCAGTTAACTCAAATCAATTCAAATGGGTGTATAACTTGATAAGCTAGCTTGACAAAGTTGCAATACATCATATTTCATCATTTTCAGTTCAGCATTTGATCTAGAAATTCACTAAAGTCAATCTTTCATTCTGTCCTTAAAAGTCAAAATGTGTCAAAAAAACCAGTTTGTGCAGACATTGCAGCAGTTGCACAGGGTTCAATAAAGCTTTTTAGGGTCTGATTTTTGGTCTACTTGCAGTCTGCTAGGTGGTCTATAAGACCTCATATCTGTTTTTAGCTAAAGCTCTGGATAAGCTAGTGCATAAGCTCAAAGTTGGGTCCTGTGTTCTTTCTTTGTTAAGATCAGTCAACACATAATCTTAGTAATCTGCTTATTTGAGGTTTAGGAGTAGCAGTAGTTAGCTTATTTAGAGTGGTCTTAGTATAATTTAGGGTCAGTAGAAGTTTGGTGGCTTATTGTGATTGTTTGCTTATTTCTAAGTGCTTATTGCCACTCCATTTACACTGCAGCTCTGATTTCTGTCACATAAGCATTACATTTTATATTTTTCATAGAACCAGAATAATATTTTAGCATTTTCCTGAATTTTTCATTAATTTTGGTCATTGTTTAGTATTTTTCTTAATTAAAAATAGTTTTTAATCATTTTTAATTAGCTTTAATTGCAATTAATTGAGAAAAAGTTCCAAAAAATAATTTTTCAATTTTAATAGATTAAGATAAATATAAAAAGCACAAAAAATATTTTTCCTTATTTTTCCCTTTTATTTGGTATTTTCACAATTTAAATTAGATTTAAATAGTTTTAAATTAGTAGAAAATAGGAAATTAATCGAAAATTACAAAATAGTTTTGAAAATTCTCTTTTGATATTTTAGATTTTCTAAGTCTTAATTTTATTTTTCAAGCCTTATTTCATATTTTCTTGTGTTTTAGGTTATTATTTAATGATTAAAAATAGTTTTAATTAATAGTAAATAGATAATTAGTTATAAAATAATTTTCTTTTCTAAAAATTTTCTTTTATCATTAGGTTTGTAAAATATCATTTTCATATTTGTAGGGTTAATATTGTGTAAGTTTCACATTTTTATTTGTACGTCGCGTAGTTTTTAAATTAAGTTTTATAAAAACATAAAAACAAAAACATCATTCTAAATATAGTGATAGCGTTTATTTAATAGTTTTTATCTTTTTAAATTTCCTTTAATTTGCATTTAAGCCGTTGTAATTTGTTGGCTTCTTCTGTAGTTATAATATCATTCAAATCTCCTTTTCCGTTCAAATTCCTCGATCACTATACGTTTGATAATCCATTGCATAGCTCGCTGGGACATAACGACCCGGGGAAACACTATACTCCCGGATCTTCATTGCATTCGTTGAGCGGTTTAAGTCGATTACGGTCCGCCATTCACAAGTGGCGAGCTTGAGTGATTTAGCTTGACTGTTTGCACGCATCAAATTTTTGGCGCCACGGGATTGTCTTGATTATCTTCCGTCTAGCAGATTAGCGATTTGAATATTCACTCCTTGTTCATACCATCTATCTATATATATATATTTTTTTTCTTATAAAAAATCCAAAAACCCAAAAATATTTTCCTTTTCAAAATTTATTTTCCCTTTTATGTTTTCTATTTATAAAACCCCAAAAATATTCTTCTCATTCCTCTTATTCGTTGATTCTATTTCTCTTACCCTCTTTTGCCGTTTAATTCTATTCTTCGTATCCTCTCAACCATTTGATTCTCTTCTTAATCCTCTATATGTTTAATTCTTATGTCGACAATCGTCAACATCATCGTCACAAATGTGTGTGAGCGGTGTGGAGGGCCTAGTTCAAGCGAATTTTGCAATTCGTGCAATTATCCATCAAAATTCTTTTCAAAGTTATTTCGACCACCGCCACAACCTGAAATACATTCTAATCTTGACAAACCGGTTCAAACGTCGGAGCTACCCCAAGCACCCACCGAGGATTACGAGGACACTTTCTTTGAAGATAGAGCCCGTAATCTAATCGAACAAATTCAAGCCGATGAAAAAGGTCGATAATTAGAATTGATTACGATGAACCCGTTCAAACACGGTGACTAGCAAGAATGACTTGCCTAATCTTCACGCTTCTCAAGAACCAAACCGGAGACCATAACGGAAGTGGTGGAAATTGCTAGCTCTCAGAGCACACCACTTGTCCCACCTCCTGATTTTTCAAAATGTTCTTCGAGTCTTAATAGTCATTCGGATCACCATGTTGGTTTTGTTGATTCTTTGAATAAACCGATTCCTCTTCATAACTATCAAATGCAATCGTTTATTCCTTGTGTCGGTTGTGGTGAGCCTCTTTTTGGTTCACCCTGTCGTTGGTGTACTTGTGTACAATGTGGTAATGATATCCATAACGGGAGTTGTTTGTTTTGTGGTTCGAGGAATTCATTTGATTATGATCCTAATCCGAACTCATCTAACGACCCCTCAAATTTTTCCAATTACCCACCGCAGCCCGACCTATCTTCATATGATCAACATCATCTTTGTGAATTTTGTGGAGGTCCTCACCAAGGATTTGAGTGTCAATCCGAAACACGTTTGTCTATGAACAGTTTTCCAATGATGCTCGAGTTTTGGTTATGACCAAAATCCATATGATTCACCATTCCAGACTCAGCAGTTTCTTGTTGTGAGTCTGTGGAGGTCCCCACTTCACTCGATTGTCAAATAGGGAACCCGGTTCCTTGTAACAATCATGAATCTTACATGTTTGACAATTCCCAACCCCACAAGACTATACGGTTCAAACTCCACCTGAGCCGTTATCTCAAGAAATCTCCCAAGATTTTGAAACCACAATGAAAACACTTGATGATATGATTAGTAACTTTAAGAATCAAGTGAGTGGTGAAAAGACCATAGGAGAATTGCTGGCCGAAGAACGAGAAGAACGAGAAGCTCGCAAATCTAGGGAAGAATTATTAGTCCTAGAGCATGCAGCTCTAAGACGTTCCCAATTTCTGAAGGCAGCTCTATATGACGATGACGAGGAGAGTTTTTATCCTTTTAGAGATAATACTTCTCAACTCCCTCGGTCCGTTGATATCCCAAATAGTTGAGATTCCATCTCAAACAAGCGCTATCACACCCGAGATTCACACTCACTCTCTTATTATGGGGACGAGCATCTCGACATCTTTCTCGAAAAGGAATCGGACGAATTCATAAAGTCTAGTGTTGAGAACCTTGTCCCAATCCCAAGAGAGTCACAGGAATTCTTGATCATGTGTGTGATATCCTCCTCCTCTTGTCTTCCAAAATGATCATGTTGAGATGTTCTCCGATTCGATGATGATGATTCGTTATCTTGTGGAGACATCATTTATGTGGAAGATTCACCGAGCTTGTTAGCTTAGAAGAAGAGAATGATGAAGTTCTCGACACTGAAATCAAAGATGAAGCTCTTGAGCAACATTATTGAATGTCGGTCTTCTCATTTCTAAAATCGAGGCTTTCAAAGAGAAACCTATTTCATCTCCTATCCCCATTAAGGATAGTGACATTCTTCCGATGATTCTATTCCGGAAATGAAAGCCTCTGTTTTGATAATATGGGAGAGAAGATTAGTGGCGATTACCACTTTTCATTCATAATATGGGAGAGAAGATTAGTGGCGCACCACTTTTCATTCTCATAATTCTCTCCCGATTATGAATCATTTACATTAGAGGAGTTCACCGGTGAACCCACTCATATCAATTCGAATATGATTCATTCACCTTCATGGAGTTCTCGGATGAACTCACTCATATCATATCTCCGCGGAGTATGATAATTTCTACTTTGATCTAGACACTCCCATAATATGTCTTGATCAAGCAAGCTTAACCGATGAGATTCATGAAACTATGAATTCTCCTATTGAGGATGAAGAGTTAGTCATGATTTCTATCATGATTTTCTTTCTTTCTTCATATATTCATCACTTCTCCTGTTCTTCACTCCTTCGGAATGAAGACATTATCTTTGATCCGGCATTTTCATGTACCATTATCTTGAGCCGGAATATATCTCATCGGTGTGGAACTTTCACGTGCTTCAAATGTTTGTCCAAACATCTTGAATGAAAGTCCGATGGAGATTGTCTCTTCCACTTTGCTTCCCATGAACAAATGAATTGGGGTCGAGTCAAGCTAGCGACTCGGTAATCAAAAAGAAGAGCTAAACATGGGTTTTCACCCGTGTACCACCCTAGTGTGGGGAGTTGCCCATGTTATATATATAAGTTATTAAAAAAAAAAAAAAAAAAAAAAAAAAACTTTCTAAATAATGGCCGTAGTATTTCCCTTTACGTTCTAGGTTTCGCATAACCGGTACTTTGAATATTGAGGGCAATATTCATTTCTAAGTGTGGTAGGAATTCTCACTAATTTTATCATGTATTATCCACCTAATTCCCGTTTTGGCCAAAATTTTTTTGGAGTAAGTGTTTTACACTTACTCATTTGATTATCAATCCGCTTGTCTAATAAACAAAAGGATTGGCTAATCCAGAGCAAACGGCTCTTGGTAAAGATATCTCAAACCGTTTACGGCTTGCAATTTGCCCAAAATTGTATGGTTCTCAACTCACCATATCCTAAAAAGTGAAGAGTTGGCTAGCCGCAAGGTTATGGCTTGTGGTAAAGGCGATGGAAAAACCATAATTGGTAATCGGCTCACCAAAGATAATATTGATAATTTATCTAAGAGTTGGCTAGTCCGAAGCAAACGGCTTCGGTAAAGACAAAATCAAATCTGTTGAAAGTCGGTGGTTTGCTCAAAATCACATGGTTATCGGTGTACCATGGTTCTTACTTGAAGCGAAACATTTGGCTACTCGAGTAATGGCTTTTGGTAAAGAGATTCAAATCCATTATGTTTTCTCAAAAGATTGCTAGGGACTAGCAATAGTTTAGTGTGGGGATTGATGAGTGTGTAAATACTCATCATTTTGGGTCAATCTGAGCGCAAAACGCCTAAAATGCTCGAAATGCATCAAAATACTAAAAATATTCCAAAATTGCATTTTATATGTTTCGGATGCAAAATGTTTAAAATCGGATGAAAATGAGCAAAGTTTGCATAATTGGCGTTCAGTCCCCAAGTTTCTAAAATTGTCAAAAATAGTCCCTGAGTCAAAATTTCAAAAGAAAAATCACCAAAGGTCCTTTTAATATCATAACTTGTCAAAATTAGTCCTTGGGTGAAAAATATAAAAAGTTTGAGAAAATTACAAGTTTGGTCCTCCAAGTTTAAAAATTGGCAAAAATGGTCCCTGGAAAATTTGAAAATGGCAACTTTGGTCCTTGTACTATTAACACTTGTCAATTTCAGCCCCTGAAACATCCTTGCAGATTTGGCAGTTATGGTCCTCACATTTTCAGAAATTGCATAATAGGCCCTTGATAATTATAAACCCTTTTACCACTTTTGACACCCCTGCCTTATTGCCTGTGGACCCTTACCACTTTTGACCCCCCTGCCTATTACTAACCCCTGGTCAACCAATGGTCAAACAAAACACCAATGGCGCCAAAACCAGTCACGGGTCTCCTTCTCCTTTCACTGCCACACGCCTGCAAACACTCCCCCCCCCATCATCACAACCACTCTATCTCTACCCATCATCATACCTACCTCCAACCCCCTAGTTGCTAGTCTTAACCTCCACTGTTAAAAACATTTCCGCCAAAATGATGTAAAGGGCTGAGATCAACTTCAAATGATCCAATGGTCTCAGAAGGATGTGGGAACTGCTCAGAGAGGAAAGAGAAAATATTTGGGTGTATAAAAGAGGAAGTTGAAGCTTGAAGAAAGAGTAGCTAGTTTTAAGTTTTTCCTTAAATGTCGTTTTTTAAAATTAATGTTGTAGTTTAATTAAAATGTTGTAGTTTCAGTGTATTTGTATTTCATTTAAGTTAAAAACAACATTGTATTGTACTTTTGAGCATCAATTCAAGTTTTCATATAATTTCCAAGTTTATGGTTTACTGTTGAAAATCTCAATTTCATTCTCTTATTTATAAGCTCCTATTGGAATCTTTTTAAGTTTAAACTAGCTTATTTAAGCTTACTTTAGCTTTTGATAAGCTTATAAGTCAGTTTCAAACAAATTTGTTTCATGGTCAACAAAAGTCAGAAAATGGCCAAGAATGGAAATGGTGATGGTATGTGGGTGATGCAGCTTGGATTTGGGTTTTATTAGCTTAGGATAGAATAGGTTTGGGTTTGGTTTAGCTTTGAGATATGTTGGTCATCCGTAAGTAAATATCTCACTTTTCACTTTCAAATAAAATTGCAGTTTATGCTTGTCTATGTATCCGTAGTCACCAATGATTTAAATGTGTTTATATAGTTGTAATATGGTCATGAGAACTCGGTTTGATCAATGGTACTATCTAGTTCGATGTTCTTATCGGTTTAAGTTTGCATTTCGGTTTAAAAGGGTGTTTGGATTGTGCATGTAAACTGTGTTAGAGGTTTAATCTTAGTAGAAGTTCATTAGGTTTAGGCTTGTTTTAGTATATTGCATGCATTTGATGCTTACTAGCACCGCTTTTCACTAAAGTCAAAATCAATAAGTGATCGATCTTACATTCAAAGCTCATAAAATCGCTTAACTCAAATCAATTCAAATGGGTGTATAACTTGATAAGCTAGCTTGACAAAGTTGCAATACATCATATTTCATCATTTTCAGTTCAGCATTTGATCTAGAAATTCACTAAAGTCAATCTTTCATTCTGTCCTTAAAAGTCAAAATGTGTCAAAAAAACCAGTTTGTGCAGACATTGCAGCAGTTGCACAGGGTTCAATAAAGCTTTTTAGGGTCTGATTTTTGGTCTACTTGCAGTCTGCTAGGTGGTCTATAAGACCTCATATCTATTTTTAGCTAAAGCTCTCTGGATAAGCTAGTGCATAAGCTCAAAGTTGGGTCCTGTGTTCTGTTTTGCTGTTAAAATCAGTCAACACATAATCTTAGTAATCTGCTTATTTGAGGTTTAGGAGTAGCAATAGTTAGATTATTTAGAGTGGTCTTAGTATAATTTAGGGTCAGTAGAAGTTTGGTGGCTTATTGTGATTGTTTGCTTATTTCTAAGTCTTTATGCCACTCCATTTACATGACTCGATTTATCACATAAGCATTACATTTTATATTTTCATAGAAGCGAATAATATTTTAGCATTTTCCTGAATTTTCATTAATTTTGGTCCTTTGTTTAGTATTTTCTTAATTAAAAATAGTTTTAATCATTTTAATTAGCTTTAATTGCAATTAATTGAGAAAAAGTTCCAAAAAATAATTTTTCAATTTTAATAGATTAAGATAAATATAAAAAGCACAAAAAATATTTTTCCTTATTTTTCCCCTTTTATTTGGTATTTTTCACAATTTAAATTAGATTTAAATATTTTTAAATTAGTAGAAAATAGGAAATTAATCAAAAAATTACAAAAATAGTTTTGAAAATTCTCTTTTGATATTTTAGATTTTTCTAAGTCTTAATTTTATTTTTCAAGCCTTATTTCATATTTTCTTGTGTTTTAGGTTATTATTTAACAGTTAAAAATAGTTTTTAATTAATAGTAAATAGATAATTAGTTATAAAAATAATTTTCTTTTTCTAAAAATTTTCTTTTATCATTAGGTTTGTAAAAATATCATTTTCATATTTGTAGGGTTAATATTGTGTAAGTTTCACATTTTTATTTGTACGTCGCGTAGTTTTTAAATTAAGTTTTATAAAAACATAAAAACAAAAACATCATTTTAAATATAGTGATAGCGTTTATTTAATAGTTTTTATCTTTTTAAATTTCCTTTAATTTGCATTTAAGCCGTTGTAATTTGTTGGCTTCTTCTGTAGTTATAATATCATTCAAATCTCCTTTTCCGTTCAAATTCCTCGATCACTATATCGTTTGATAATCCATTGCATAGCTCATTTGGGACATAACGACCGGGAAACACTATACTCCCGGATCTTCATTGCATTCGTGCTTGGCGGTTTAAGTCGACACGGTCCGCCATTCACAAGTGGCGGGCTTGAGTGATTTAGCTTGACTGTTTGGCACGCATCAAGCGTATGAAAGTTTGTAGCCTTAAAACCCACGATTATGAAATAAGACTTCAAAAACAAAAGTGTTTCACGCAACTATATGGTGATTGATACCACTGTTAGGTCATCATAAGTTAACACAAGTACCAATATGTAAGAAATAGAAAGAAAGTGATCGGATGAACACCACACACAAACACACGTATAAGAATGACAAAGAGTTAGCCGTAGGTATTATGTGAAAGTGAACAACCAACCTTCAAAGTAAGGTTTACATGTCTTTATATAGGGAAGGGAGCTAGGGCAACATGTCTAGTCCTTTCCTTCCTTATTGGGCTTGGGCCAAGGCTTATGGGCTTTCTACATAAGTCTTGCCATTAATAAATAACATAAAAGCCTAGTTTAAGCAACCTATTACATATTAAATACTAACACTTGAAATATAAGTTAGGAGTGATTCCAACAAAAGCTTAACAAGACTAATGCTTAATTTATTAATAATGACATCTCGAATTTTCAAGTTATTGCATAAAATTATATTGTTTATGGTGTAAAATAAATAATAAACGGGGAAACACACGAGTTTGGTGGAGCATCGCACCCAAATAATACAACCCGATAAGATCCTCAACGGGGTATGGGGCAGGTTTGGAGGAGCATCTCACCCCAACGGGGCACCCTAATAAGATCCCTCAATAGGGATTGGGTCGGGTTTGGGGATGATTTTTGTAATTGGTTTGGGGATGGGGATGGCCACCCCGCCCCATTACCATTCATAACTGCAGTTAACTTACAATAACAGCCCAACTATAAGCAAAAGAGGGCATATAAAAGTGGCAGATAAGAGCACACTATGAAGTACCTACCTGGATGAAACTAGTATTGTTTAGTCACCTACATCAAATTCCCAACTATGGAAAAAACATGGCATACCAAAATGGCATCTAGTTGCACACTTTGCAAGTGTTTAACAATACAAATAATAAAGTAGTGTTTATGTGCACGACATATAACTTTCAAAAATATGCACATCAAATGTTTGGTACAAGATACAATATGAAACTGGGACTTCAAGGAATTTCTTCTGGATTGTCTGATGTAAATCCCACACCTGTGTACACTTGAGCAAGCTTCATGTTGAGGATCCTTTGGCTTTTGTGTCTTGGCGGAATAAACGGTTTCCTTTGATTACATTGCATGTCTCTCACATTTTCTTGCTCACCTGAATCATTCCCTTCATATGTGCTTGGTCTCACATTGGAGTTTTGAGTTCCAGGACTACCTTAATTGGAGTCTGGTGAAACAACTTACTGATGAGCTTGAATTGTTGGATCAACATTTGCATGTTTCCGACTTGACTGGTCTCCTATTTTGTCTACATTCTCAATTGTATCAGACCCCATTTCATCATTAGTCAATCCTAACCATCTACCCATTCTTCCTACACCACGGCCTCTCATGATCACCCTATTACCACCTCCAACTCCACCACCTCTTACTCTAACTCCACCACCTCTCATTCTAACTCCACCCTACCCTGACTAGCACTAGAACCACCAACCTCAAATATAGTAGAATCAGCAGATACCCTAAATGGTTCAATCACTGGCAAATCTACTATTAGGCCTTGAACATCTTGGTTCTTCTTTGGTCTTCCTACTTTACCAGGAATCTTGGGTGGTTTGGGCATCACTTTTTTTTTGTTACAACCCTTTTTGTTGTAGCCTGTCTCACCACAGTTTTCACAAGTCATTTCAATACCACAAACTCTATCTGGATATTTCTTTTCATGAGACTGCCTAATTATTTGCTTCCTATGTCTCCCAGGCATGTTCCTTGGTTTGGGTGGCAATACTCTAGACATGTGACTGCAATCAAGCCAAAAAGACATACCCCCAACTAGACTCAAATACTGATGATAAACATCATGGTACATTCCAGTCCTAAAACATTCAGGGACATAATTCTTTTACCATTATATTTATCTTAAATATGATAGCTACATCATGACAACATGGCAGACCATACAGTTCCCATGTCCTACAAGTGCACCTTTTCCTACTCTCATCTACCTTAAAGCTTCAAAACTATTTCTCACCTCAAACAAATTACCACCAGCTGGTATCACATACCAAAACCTAAATTATAATTAAAAGAGTAAATTACACGGATGGTCCCTAAGGTTTGTCAAAAGTTTCACTCACAGTCCCTGAAAGTTTAAAGTTGCATGGATAGTCCCTATCTCTGAAAAGAATAACACCTATGGTCCCTTATTTAACTGCTGTTAACTAAGTTCCGTTATAATTTACACTTTTAGCCCTTTTGGTTAACAACCGTTGCCTCGTCAGTCCTTTATCATAACGGAAGTTTATAATTTAAAGATTTTCGAATTTAGGCACGTTTGTATACGTTTTCTTACGATTTCATCCGTTTTCGTCCGTTTTTATACGTTTTCGTCCGCTTTTATATGTTTTTATCCGTTTTTATACGTTTTCGTCCGTTTTTATACGTTTTCATCCGTTTTTCTTACGTGTTCATCCGTTTTAATACGTTTTCGCCCGTTGCTTACATTTTTTTATGTTTTGGTCTGTTTTTGTACGTTTTTGTCTAATTTTATACGTTTTTCTCACGCTTTATACGTTTTCATCCATTTTATTTGTTTTTGTCCGTTTTTATACATTTTCATCCGTATTAATACGTTTTTATCCGTGTTCATCCATTTTTATTCGTTTTCATATGTTTTTATTGATTTTGTCCATTTTAATACGCTTTCATACGTATTTACTCGTTTTATCTGTTTTCGTCCGTTTTATTCGTTTTGTCTGCTTTTAATTCGCTTTTATGCTTTTATCGTTTTCATCCGTATTTATACGTATTTATCCATTTTCGTTCATTTTATTCGTTTTAAATCGCTTTTATCCGTTTTCGTCCGTTTTTGTACTTTTTCTTACGTTCTCATCCGCTTTTATCGTTTTTAAATATTATACGCCGTCCTTCGATACGTTTTAATTTGCTTTTATCCGTTTTTATACATTTTCTTCGTTTTTCTTACGTATAAAAAGTATGAAACATATAAAACGTAAGAAATGGTATAAAGACGGATTAAAACGTATGAAAACGATAAAACGGACGAAAACGATATAAAATGGTTGAAAACGTATTAAAACATAAGAAAACGGATAAAATGGATGAAAACTTATGAGAACGTGAAAAACATATAAAACGGACGAAAATGGATAAAAAAGGATTACGCGGATGAAATTATATGAAAACGGATAAAAGCGTATGAAAACGATAAAACGAAAGAAAAAGACTAATACTAATAAAACGGACCAAAATGTAAAAAATATAAGCAAACGGCGAAAACGATTAAACGGATGAAAACGTATGGAACGTAAGAAAACGGATGAAACGATAAAAGCAGAAAACGATAAAAGCGGATGAAAACGATAAAAGCGGATAAAAACGATAAAACGGACGAAAACATATAAAACGGACAAAAACGTATAAAACGGACGAAAACGGTTGAAAACGTAAGAAAACGTATAAAAATGTGCCTAAATTCAAAAATCTTTAAATTATAAGCGTCAGTTATGATAAAGGCGACGAGGCAACGATTGTTAACCAAAAGGGCTAAAAGTGTAAATTAAAGCGGAACTTAGTTAACGGCGATTAAATAAGTGGACTATAGGTGTTATTCTTTCGTAAATAGGACTATCCATGCAACTTTAAACTTTCGTGGACCGTGAGTGAAACTTTGACAAACCTAGGACCAACCGTGTAATTTACTCTAATTAAAATTATAATAAACATGCATAAAATATGACAATGTTAGGAAGCATAAATATAAACGTCAGACATGCACTTGTTCATCCTTTGCTAGTTCTAATCTTTTTTGGATATTAGGACATATGCCCTCAGGCCAAGTCTCATGAATCCTCCTCATTGTGTTCATTTGTTCCAATACAATTACACATTTACATGTATTGCCTCAAGCATTGTAGTGAGTGGTTTATTCCTTTCTCAACTGCTTCATAATTACTATTAAAAACAAAAAAATCTAGACCATGTTTTTGGATCCTTTTTTTACAGATACTCATATGCTTTAGGGCTAGCTCGTTTGATTTTCCCCATTATCTTGATAAAAAGTTGTGGATAAATCTTAGTTGCAGTGCATAATATGTTCCTAAAATGAAAGCCAGTGTCATATATATGTCGTGCACAATGTTTGTGCTTTGCATGAGGCATGACATCCTTAACAGCTTCAATTAACCCTTATAATTAAATAACAAATTTTTAGAATAATCCAATAACATCATAATGTTAAAAAATAAAGAAATGTTCGTCAGTGATACCTTGTGTTGATCAGACATAAGTGTCAATCCATTTCTCGCTGGCATATCCAAATCATCACCAAGCAACTCTAAAAACCAACTCCAATTGTCTTTGTTTTCTACATTGACTACAGCCCAAACTACTAGGAAGATGTGAAACCATCTCTGCTGCACCAGTCAATACCTTACCCACATTTGGGTTCTTTAGAAAACATCCATCAAATGCTATAATTCTTCTATATCCTAGTTTCCATCATTCTTTTAATCTATTAAAAAAACATAAAACTTTCAAAATATGTTTTGTTGTCAGGGTTGACTGTTACTCCTAGCTTCACAGTTGATCCATTATTTCACTCTAATATTGCCTTTGCATAAGACCTAACTAAAGCATAAGATCTTTTGTGGTTGTTTCTCCCTCTTTTAGGGCATGTGTTTTAACATTCCTACACTGATTCAGGCTCACAATGCATTTGTACTTTTGTTGTTTTCATGACTAAATCTGCTATCTGATGCAACTTTATCTCAGGATTTGACCTAATTTTTTGCCAAAGTTTTTTCCAATCCAATTATAATAAAAAAGAGTGTCGTATTTGAAGCTCATGGCATAAGTGTGTTTATCAACCATAGAAACTACCTGAAAAAGAATCTTCCTTTTTCATCTTTTTCCCATAACACCTCCATGGGCAATTTAAAGTTTCTATGCCATCTTGACTTGGGTGCTTCTTGAACTTTTTTTGTTTGCCTTTATAGGGATCCTTCAACTTTTGTAGTCTTGTTCCACACTTCGCAATAAAAAAAATTTGGAAATTCTGTAAAACCATAAAGAGAAGTCATTTGCATGGTCGTAATATGTAAGACACTCTATCAACTGCTTTGCATCCACAAACTTTTCTCCAACTAGTAAATTTATTAAAAAATTCAAAATATTGATATATAAAAGTGCATAAATATCTACCATAACAATTATAATGAATGAGTATAAGATATACATTATTACATGTGGTTTCCTCATCCTTCAATGTGTCTCTTCATCATGACTTGGGTATTTTTCAACTCTAGTCTCCACCAATGTCATGGGTCTGTCAAAACATCTTTATCATGCACTTTTAAGCTTCCTTATTAACCCATCCGTAAACTCCTCATGTTCAATAACAGTCTCATTCTCATTTATACCATATACTCTCTTAGGATGAGAAATATTTGCCTCACCAGTGGAAGTTTTATTTGCTCTAGTAGGTGGAGTATTATTTGCTTCTACCGTTCTTCGCCTAAACTATCTTAAGTCATCATCTCCCTCTGATAGATAATCAAATGACTTTTCTGAAAAATCACTATCACTATCACTATCACTAAAAAATGAGTTGGGTATCACCCCTTCACCATGATCTGCTTCAGTATCCGTACCAGTTTCACTATCACTCTCAATTTGCGTATGATCCACATTCTCTTGTATCATTATCCCTAACACCTTCTCTTCTTTTCTTCTTTTTTTTAACATCATCTCTCATAATCCCCTTTCCTTTGTCAAGTATCCTCTTGTATTAGCAATGATGTTTTCGTCCACGTGCATTTTCTTCTTGGACATTTGAAGTCACTGAATTTTCCTCCAACACATTATGTTCAACTATGTTCTCCTCAACAATCTTCTCATCAACTATATCATCCTCAATCACATTTTCATCAACTCTATTATGCTCACCCACATTATTTTCAACCATATTATCATTAAGCAGATCCTCCTCAACAACTTTTTCAGCTACCAAATCCTCCTCAACATTATCATCCTCGACAACTTGTTAAACTACTAAATCCTCCTCAACATCAGCAACAACTACATTTCAGTTAGTATATTATCAACAAAATCATTTTGTGGATCTACAAGATTAGGAACTACAAGATCATCAACTATACTCTCAACAACTACAACCTCAACAACTTCATTTGAAACAAGTACATTTGAAATGTCATTATCGGTAACCATTTGATTTTCATCAACTATTGATTACGCAACATTGGGGAATTAGGTCATCATCGCCTTATCAACAACACTGTCATCAACATTCATTTTACATTCTATAGTTTCATTAAATAACCCTTATGCCCTTAAACTTACCCTTACCCTTGTTGCTCAATTGTCTTACATCATACTCATCTAGATCTATGACCTGATCATCATATACCATTTTACCTTTAAGTAAACTACTTACGAATTTAGGCCTAGGTGGTAAGGGTGTTTAAAAAATCCGAGAAACCAACGAACCGCTCAATCCGAAACCGAAAAAACCCAAAACAGAAGAAACCAAAACCGAAAAAACCGCTTATCACGGTTTGGTTTCGGTTTTTATTTTTTGATATCCGCGATTAACCAAACCGAACAGTGCTTAATACATTAAGGTTTATTTTAACTAAATATTCAAAAAATCGTACAAATATTAATTATATTATTGCACTATTTTATTGTATAACGCATTTTTTGCTCATAATGTTAACATTTCTAAGCATTTATATGTGAAAGTTGATAAATGTGATTGTAATCTATAGACGTCGAATAACTATTATTTTGTTAAATGATTATGTATGGATATTTGAATGCAATTAATTCTAACATGATAACTTTTGTGTGACTATTATCTATTAAATGTCATTTAATTTTAACAAAATGACATTTTACATTCTAGAACATGTTATTGTTTATACGGTTAAACTCGAGTAAACGCTTAAAATGGTTAATCGTGGCCCGAACTGTGGGTAACCGCTCCTTTCAGGTACCCGCTTGTCCGATTACCCGTCTAGTACGGTTCGGTTTCGGATAGTAAAATTAATTACCCGCCCTGCGATGGATAATTTAAATCTTCCAACTAACCGAACCGAACCGCCCCGCGAACACCCCTACTAGGTGGTAACTTAAAGTATAGTGATTGAGCTTCTTCCTCTGCCCATGCTATAAGCTCTTCAAATGACATATTTCCACCATCGTTTTTCCAAATTTCATGAACCCTCTTTTTTGAAGTAACCTCTTCCCCAGACCCATCTAGACAAAGATTATTGAAATAGTATTCAACTAAATTTTGAGGGATGTGAGCCATAAACAAATCCACTTGTCCACTCAAATATCATACATTGTGCATACTGAAGATACTAATCTCGACATTGCTTCTAACTCGAAGGACCAAACTTGCTCGTTTTATAGATTTCAACCGAATAGCGGTTGGTAGCAGTTAAATAACTGCCAAGCGGTTATGAAAGTTAGTTAGGGGCGGTTACAAAAAATGGTTACATACTAACCGACACATTGTTTACTCGTACCCATTCGTTTAGTACTTATACTCGATGTATGAATCATTTCAAAGTTAGACGATTTAGTTATTCAAAGATTATTTATTGTTTGCATTTTCATATCGACTCATTTCACACGTTAGGGACCAACATTTGGCATCAAGAGCCTTTGTTGATACATCTCGTTATACTATCAACATCACCAAAACCTTGTTAACGAAACATATCATCACCAGTTTCTTGTTAGCGAGACGTACCAAACCAGAAAGGAATCAACACGAAGAAGAAAGCGCTGAAACTTTTGTTTCAGGAGAAGAAGACATTGTTTGGATAACTAGGACATAAGATAAGTAGTATACGACTTATCTTTGTGTCGAAATTGCAAACCAGAGGACACCATATCTTAGTGGTGTCGGATCCCTGTTGTAAGCCCTTGTACGCAGCAGAAGAGAAAGAGAAGTTTACCTTGTTGGTGTCTTGCACACGACAACAAGAAGAAAAAGAAGAAGGATACCTTGTTACAATATTAACGTGACAAGAAGAGAAGAAGGCGTCGAAAGGATACCTTGTATACACGACGTATACAAGAAGAAAAGGAAGTTGCTTGGAGAGAAAATTGTACCGGTTAAGAGGAAAGCAATCTAGGATTGTTTTGGAAGAAAGACGCTAGCAACACAAATATATTAAACAAGAAACACGACCTGATCAATTGTGCTTTTTGTGGGAAATACCGAAAGGTATTTTAGTGTGACATACTCGGTGTGGAACAAAGAAAGAAAAGGAAGGTGTTGTGGAACGCGGACAAGCAACGAAGGATACTACCATTCATAGTGGTAAAGAAGAAAACAAGTAAATCGACTTGTTTCTTAGTAGAATACCGAGAGGTATTTGGGATACTTGTGTTCGAGAAGATAGCCAAGACCAAGAGTTCTAAGGCAAGACATTATAAATCGAGACAAAAGAAAAAGAAGAGACAACGTGGTGATGAACAAGTAGAGTGAAGGCAATTCGACATCAAAAACAAGGGTGTACGCGAATTGGTTTAGTGAAAGTGGGAAAGAAAGAAAGTGGTTGGTATCAAACTCAAGTACCGACACAAGTGGGAATACGACTGTGTTTAAAACACAACAACGAGGTCACAAATTTAAACCTTGGATTTCTCTTTTATACTTTAGATAGTATAGATCGTTATTTTACATTATTAGGAAATCCCGAGAACTATGTATTTATCCCGTACTATTAGATTCCCTGATAACTATTTTTGTTCCCATAGTATTAAGAATACCATACTTAGTTAGAATCCCCATACAAAGTAGAAAGTGAAGATCATAAGCACTTATCAAAATTCCCGGTGACGATGTGAGTAGCAGTAACACTACACCAAAACCCGTAACCCCAATGACACAGTATCAATGCCCTAAACTCAAAACCACAAACTACACAGTTTGGACTATAGAAATTAAGGTGATACTAGAAGCACAAGGCTTATGGGAAGCGATAGAACCTAAGGATAACACACAAGAAGATGATAAGAAGGATAAGGCAACAACGGCCTTCCTATATCAAGCATTGACCAAAGATGTGATCTTACAAGTAGCAAGATGCAAAACAACAAAGGAATTATGGGATTCATTAAGAAAGAGACACGTTGGAGAAGAGAAAGTGCAACAAGCACGGTTACAATCACTGATGATTGGATTTCAGACCCTTCAGATGAAGGAGGATGAAATGGTGGATGCATTTACAGCCAAACTAAACGGCTACGCCACGAAGGCTAAAGAATTAGGAAAAGCATTAGATGAATCACTTTTAATACGAAAACTATTAGACTCCACACCAGATAGGTTCATTCAAATAGTAGCATCCATAGAATGACGAATGATCTCGATGACATTACGTTAGATGAGATCGCTAGAAAACTTAAGGCATTCGAGGAGAGAATAAAACTCGAAAGGAGGACAAGTAGAAAGCCAAGATAACCTATTATTCGCACAAAGGCGAACACTCTAGAAATAAGAAACGATTTACCAAATATAGAGGTAGATCAAACTATTCATGAGGAAATTGGCAAAATAAGGAAATAGAGATAACTCGAATGGAGGAAACTCAACTCACAACAAGAATAAAGGTGAGTGGGATAAAAAGAACTTGAAATGTTTCAATTGCGGGAAAACCGGACATTTCAAGAGAAATTGTAGAAGTCCACCAACAACTTAGGAACAGTCAAACCTTATCTTAGAAGATGATGAACCAACATTATTAATGGCAACACACGAAACTGAAGAAATCTTGTTAAATAAAGAACAAGTAGAACCCCGAAAATATGCTACAACAGATGCTAGCATATGGTATTTAGATAATGGTGCAAGTAACCATATGACGGGCACCAAAGGCCATTTTAAGGATATTGACGAAAACATCACTGGACGCGTTCGTTTTGGAGATGGATCGTATGTGGAGATAAAGGGTAGAGGTTCAATATTATTAGGTTGTAGAAACCTACAACAGAAGATGATTTCGGACGTTTACTACATTCCGAACCTCAAGAGCAACATACTTTTTAGTCTAGGACAACTTACAGAAATAGGTTGCAAGATTATCATAGATGGAAACTTACTGACTTTGTATGATAAGAACAAGAAGTTGTTGATGAAAGTAGAACGATCTAAGAATCGACTTTACAGTATTAGATTACATATAGTAGCACCTATATGTCTCTTAGCAAATGTAGATGATCAAGCATGGTTATGGCATGCTAGATTAGGTCACCTGAACTTTAACGCAATAGACAAGATGACAAGAAAAGGTCTAGTAGATGGAATACCTAGAATAAACCATGCAGGACAAATCTGTGATGCATGTTGTGGAAAACTAGAAGGGGGGTTGAATAGTTTTACCAATTAAAACTTCCTTTTAAACTATTTAGATCGACTTATGTCAATCTATTTAGTTGTGTGTGTTGGATGTTGATAAACAAGCATATTAAGATATGTAATTAAAAGATAAAGAGTAAGAAGCACAAAACCACAACGCGAGTATTTATAGTGGTTCGGCTACAAGGACACCTTCCTTGCCCTACTCCACTCCCGATTCACCTACTCGAGTTCGTAAACACTACACCAATCTCCTTATGGCGGAGAAGCCTTCACAACGTCGCTTAACCTTTTTCGGTACAAAGCTAAATACCGAGTTCTTTCACACCAAGGCGAACCACACCTACACAACCTCGCCTACCCTTTATATGGTGCCAGGCTAACCACCGAGTTCTTTCACACCTTAGGTGAACTACACCTTCACAACGTCGCCTACCCTTTATTAGGTACTAGGCTAAGCACCTAGTTCCATTGCAATGGAGGAACTACTACCACACTACACCAACGACTAATCCCAAAGAAGATCTACTCCTTTACAACATCATCAATGACATCAATATCCTTGGATCTAATGCTAGTCTATCTAGTACATCGAAACACACCATATCGAATGTACATCTAAGGCACCTTTCACTAATGCCTTTGACTAGATCTACAAGACACCTTTCACTAATGTCTTGTGTCTTTACTTCGAAGCACCTTTCACTAATGCTTCAAGTCTTGACTTCTAAGCACCTTTCACTAATGCTTCTTGTCTTGACTTCTAGCACCTACCACAAGTGCTTATCCTATAGACGATAGATACCCTTCACTAATATCTTCGCCTTGGCACTTGAGAAATCTTTCACTAATGTCTTTAACACTACACTTCTTTGAAGAAAGAAAGGGATCATCAACAAGAGGACTTCAATAGCCTTGATGATGAGGAAGCATGGCAACTCATGGACTTGAGCTTGCTTTCGACTTCAAAGGTGGTGATCTTGCCTTTAAGAGGAACCTAAAAGATCACACAAAAACAAAACTACAAACATAGATCTCTTGGATCTAAGGTTAGTGAGATTTAACTCAGGGGAGAAAGTATGTTAGAGAGGGGTAAGAAATAATGAAGAAATGGCTCACTATTTATAGAGGAAAAGTCCTACTGTTTCCCCGGATCCCACGGATCCCTACCACAAGGGATCCGGCTAGCACAACGCTAGGGATCCGTGGTCCGCTCCTCTTTGCCCATGGGTATTTTTGGTTATGGGTCATGGGTCATGGTTTATGGGTTGATCCATGGTTTTCTTTCTAGATACAATGTATCTTAAGGATACAATGAACTTGGTTAAGTGGTATATATAAAACCATGGGTTATGGGTCAAAACCATTTGCTAGTATTTACCCATTTAGTATATACTTGTATTTACCCAATTTAGCATACACTTAGTTTTTACCCATTTTAGTATACTTAGTTTAAGTATATGTTTAACCCAATATGTAAACACAAGTTGTTGTACATATGTATCTAAATCATAAAATCACTTATACTAGTTTTAGTGTTTTATGTGAAAGCGTAAGTGTGTTAGAAAACTATTAGTTCAAACCATTTACGTATTTTATTTGTTTCCTTAAATGATCTTGCTTTTTATCGACAAAACATTAGAAGATCGTAAAATATAAATAAACGTTTTACGGCTTATTTGTATTAACAATCTCCCTTTTGTTGATGACAAAACATAAGATTATTTTAAGGAAAAGCTAAAATTGTAAAAGTTTGAATTTGTAGTTTTACTTTCTTCTCCCCTTTTGTCGAAACAAAAGTGTTTGAAAGAAAGCAACACATCGCTTTTAAGAAAAACATGTGAAGGAAAGAAAAAATAGAGAGCAAGTAACGGAAAGGATCTCGTTACTCCCCTTGACGAGTCCATCCATAAGTAAGAGCGCCAAGAAACTAATTCTAATCTAGTTCATTTGCAACTAACTTATGCAAAAGATTACGTCGATGTGTGGGTGTGCTCCCCTAGATGATTGCAATATTTGCAACGGGAAGTCATGAAATTTAAATCAAATGTTGCAAGTAATTTTAACGTATTGTTTTGACACCAAGCTCTCCCTAGCTTTAGGATGTCAAATTCTTTATGTGTTAATTGAATAAGCAGAAACAAGGGTTAGAAAACAAGTATAATTCACAATTTCCGCAAATGTGATTTAAGTTAAAAAAAAAAAAAAAAAAAAAACTTTCGACTTCACGGATCCCACGGTTCCCTCCTAGTAGGGATCCGTCTAGCAATATCTTGAGGGATCCGTCGGCCGATGACTAAAATCAGCAAAGGTGATATAACAAGTAATGTTATCACATAAATAAGATATGAATACATATTCTCGGAAAAATAACAAGTAGCATGTAGTTCCATTTAATAAAACAAGAGTTATGATATACATGATTCTAAAAATAAGAAAATAGACAATACATGACTAGGAATTTCTAGACTATCTAACGCTGATGCTAGGACACCACTAAAATCTTCTAGCTCAAGTTTTGTTTAGGTTTGATCTCGTCGAAACGCTCGAGGAGATGATAGAACATGAAACGTTGGTCTTCGTACTTCATGTATCAAACTTTCAACATGTTGACAATGATAGCAATCTTTGTCATGGCTAGGTAGTGGTGGTGGAGGAAATAAAAAGGCTTGATGCGAAGGATCAAGTGAAGCGTCATGGAGCTTCAAACGATGGAGGATTGGTGGAGGTGCATTTGAGAATGCCTTGACCAAGAATGATGGTGGTGGTAAGGAAGTGTCAACTTCCATATGGTCGGGTAGTTGACTTTGATGATTTCTCATAATCCATATAGGATTATATGATGGAGACGACGAAAAGGAAGTCGGAGCAAGTGTTGACTCAACACCTTGATTTTGAACCATTATTCCTCCTAATGAGGAGAATGTTGTCGTGAAGCGGATGAGACGGCCTAGGAGGCAAGTCCTCTAAATTGTAGAGGTGTGGTGATGATAGTGGTGAAGTAAATGAAATAGCTCTAGGAACCAATGGTGATGGTTTAGTGGAGATGATATTGTTTGGCCTAGGAGGTATGGTGGTGTTAGGCATAGGTAGTTTTGTGGGTACTATCCTTTTAGGAATTGGTTTGATTGGATGATGAAGGATTCTCTCATTTGTTGGTTTGACGGGAGATGATTCGGTTGAGGAGATTTTGTGTATAACACGAGCCTTTTTCATGGGTGGTTCTTTGGTGGATAAGTTACTACTTGGGGTTTTCCTCATGATGAAATGATTTCAAGAGCTGAAAGTTAGAGTGAGAGTGATGACTATGGAGGTCCTAACAAGGTGGTTTATAAACTAAGAGATTTTGACAAGTGCATTTAAGCTTAAAGCCACTAGAATTCATTGGAATGTGATGATTGACATGCACAAGAGTCAACTTCAGAGGTTGGACTGATCTAGGAACTCATTTAAGATGAGATGGAGTGTTTGAGTTAGGAAGATAAGTTGAAATGATTGTTTTAGCAAGATTTGACCTATACTGTCATCCGGATCCCACGGTTCCTTTCTCGGAGGGATCCGTCTAGGCTATTCCTAGGGATCCGCTAATGTAGCTATGAAAGAGTGGAAATGATGTTTCTAAAATCTAAGACCTATAACATCTTGAGTGTTTCAGTCTTCCTAAGTGTCTTAAATGAAGGGGTGCTAAAGTACTTGAAGGTGGTGAGTGGTGTAGCTAATGATTGTCTTTTGTGGAAGGATTTGGAACTTTCATGAGTACCAATGAATGAGCAAGGATGACACTAAAGAAGAGAGTGTCAATTGAAGCTAAATGATCCTAGAGATGAGGTTGTGACTTAGGATTGTGTTTTGGAAAATATCCTAATGGTTTTGAGATGGGAAAACTAGGATTTGATCAACTTTGATCAATTTTGAGGTAAGATTGATTTATGATCAATTTTGTTATAAAAGATTTTTAACCTAGATGTGAAGGGTAAAAATATGAAGTGTGAGTTTTGAGAGTGGAAGAGTGATGGATTAAAACAAAGTGATAGATCTATGAATATCTTAGAGTGTGTTCTATGTGAGTTGGAATGAGTAGGAAAGATCAACCTATCTTGATGAAGTCTTAATCTACCTTAAGACACTATGTTTAGCTTAGTGTGAGGTGTTCTAAGGATGTGTTTGACATACAATGCTTGCAATTGCATTTTCTTTTTGGGATCCCACGGTTCCCTAGATGTAGGGATCCGTTTAGTACAACATTTGGGATCCGTCTATCTGCCGGATGTAACCTTTACTAAAGGTATGCAATGATCTTGACAATGCATTATATTCCAACTTTTGTTTAAAGGAGTTCTAAAACTAGGATATCAAATGTAAGATGTTTTATTTCATGAAAGAGATAGGATTACATTGATAAATAATGAGTAGAGTAGAATTGATCCTATTTGACTATTCTAGGTTCCTTGAGTGTCTTCGCTAGGAGGATCATTATGTGTTTGATGGGTATTGGTGGAATCAAGAATGAAGAAAGTCTTCATGAGAGATATGTTTAGCGGTTCCATCATCTTGTTCACAAGTACGTACAACGGACTTTGAAATTGAGGATGGAAGTGCATAACATGGTGATAGAGGCGAGTCAAGAACATTCCATAAGGGATGAGTTTATTCTTGGAGCCTTGAAGATTTGCAATTCGCCTTGCGAAGAAGTAGGCGAGATTGTATGGTTGTTGTGTTAGCAAACAAGACAACATGTGAGCACAACAAGCGGGAAGAATATCTCGATTTCTAAGACTCCAAACATTTTCACGTAGAATGAGAGCAAGAGGCTTGTACTCTTCTCGGATATCCCGTGTATGGATAATGTTTGGATTGGAGTAATATGGTCGAGGTTTGCATATTATGCGATTTAAATCTTCCGGAGAGGTATGTGTGAACAATATGGACTATTTTCTTCACGAAAGTTGAAGAGAGAATCAAGAGACCAATCTTGATGAAGGCACTTTGTCCATGATTTGGAATCCGGAGAATGTGAGCAAAATGCCCAGGGTTAGAGTGAACTTTTGGTTTTGATGTAAAACCAAAGAGACAGAGAGCGATCCTCGTTACGAACGAGTTCGACTTGACGGAAGAATTCCATTATGAACCTTGGACATATCTTCTCGTTGATTTCAAGAAGACATTCTAGTCCTATGGCTCGGAAGGAGGTATTGATACCTTCTTCGAATTGTAGAGAGGTGTCACAACACGTCCTTCATGGAAGTGGTTTCGAGATTATTGAACCCACGAACATGATTGCGGTGTGTTGGGCTCAAGGAGATGTTGGGTGTAGACGCTAGTGAGTGAAAATCAAACTCGTATTCATGCGTCATAGTTGAACCTATAGAGGTGATGGGTTAATAGGAGGTGATGTTTATGGTCAACCTATAAAAATCTAATGTTTTACTAGATTTTATTAACAATGGTATTTAACACTTAACTAACACATGGTTTTGAAATTCTAGTGGATTATTACTTTTAGAAAGATAGTGGTTTTAATCTAGCATGAAAACTGTTTTCTAGTAGGACGGATCCACGGTTCCTTTACAAAAGGGATCCGCTAGTATATCTTCCGGATCCGTGGATCCGTAGTAATGAAATGCATTTGATAAAAACATAGGTTTTACAGTTTTTATACCATGAAATATGTTTCATACTACATTTTCTTTTAGCATGCATACATGACTTCTAATGTATCATGAAAGAATATAAAGCATATAAAACAAAAGAAATGATAAACACATTATGAAAAGAATAATATAGATAAACTAGATTATTAATAATATTGCATTTCAATACTTGGGATGATACAAAGGATTGGGTATATAACCCCAATATAGATCAACAACACAAAGTAAATGTCTCCGTATGTGAACTTCATCATAGGGAACACAAGTGCGATGCGTGTTAGAGCGATGAGCACGAAAAGCGATGTAAACCATGTTGATGACGGATCTTCTTGGTTTTGGATGAAATGAAATGAGGAGGAAGATGAAGTTTTAAATGAGAGAATTTTGAAATTGGAAAATTTGAAAAGTGAGGATTGAATGAAGTGGGCGTCGAGTGGGATTATTAATAGGGAAGGAGGAATTTTGAAATTCGTGTTTTTGTTTTATTATAGAATTAAAAGAAATAAAACATAAGCTATATATACTATGACTATAGATGAGAAATATAACACGTATGAGAGAAGAAAGGCTTCCTAACGAAGCTTCATGTAGATCATGTGTAAACACAAAAATCTACTCAAATAAATTCCTAACAAATAACACTTATTTACTAAACTAATATCATTTAGATATAAGTGGAAAGTCATACCTCGAGTGCACTTAGGAATGTCTTTACAAATGACAAATGTCACTTAGACGATTCCCGCTCCTTTGTGTTTAAGATACCTTCTTTAAGGAATGTATTCTTGTTACCAAGTGTCTCCTAAAGCTTGGTGGGTATGAGCTTTGACTAATCAACATCACAAAGAAGATTAGTGCAATTTAAATGAAAAGATATATATAAAAAAAATGTTGTTATCAACTCAACATCCAAACATATAGTTTTGAAAAACATGATGTTTGTTTTTATGAAAACCTTCTTTGTAGTTTTCAATTAACTATGGATCGTATCAAGTTTTTAAAGTACAATATACTTCAAGAAACTTGGTAACGAAGCTCGATGCCAATTGTGGAAAACTAGAAGGGGTTGAATAGTTTTACCAATTAAAACTTCCTTTTAAACTATTTAGATCGACTTATGTCAATCTTTTAGTTGTGTGTGTTGGATGTTGATAAACAAGCATATTAAGATATGTAATGAAAAGATAAAGAGTAAGAAGCACAAAACCACAACGCGAGTATTTATAGTGGTTCGCTACAAGGACACCTTCCTTGCCTACTCCACCCCCGAGTCACCTACTCGAGAGTTCGTAAACACTACACCAATCTCCTTATGGCGGAGAAGCCTTCACAACTTCGCTTAACCTTTTCCGGTACAAAGCTAAATACCGAGTTCTTTCACACCAAGGCGAACCACACCTACACAACCTCGCCTACCCTTTATACGGTGCTAGGCTAACCACCGAGTTCTTTCACACCTTAGGTGAACTACACCTTCACAACGCCGCCTACCCTTTATTAGGTACTAGGCTAAGTACCTAGTTCCATTGCAATGGAGGAACTACTACCACACTACACCAACGACTAATCCCAAAGAAGATCTACTCCTTTACAACATCATCAATGACATCAATATCCTTGGATCTAATGCTAGTCTATCTAGTACATCGAAACACACCTTATCGAATGTACATCTAAGGCACCTTTCACTAATGCCTTTGACTAGATCTACAAGACACCTTTCACTAATGTCTTGTATCTTTACTTCGAAGCACCTTTCACTAATGCTTCAAGTCTTGACTTCTAAGCACCTTTCACTAATGCTTCTTGTCTTGACTTCTAAGCACCTACCACAAGTGCTTATCCTATAGACGATAGATACCCTTCACTAATATCTTCGTCTTGGCACTTGAGACATCTTTCACTAATGTCTTTAACACTACACTTCTTTGAAGAAAGAAAGGGATCATCAACAAGAGGACTTCAATAGCCTTGATGATGAGGAAGCATGGCAACTCATGGACTTGAGCTTGCTCGACTTCAAAGGTGGTGATCTTGCCTTTAAGAGGAACCTAAAAGATCACACAAAAACAAAACTACAAACATAGATCTCTTGGATCTAAGGTTAGTGAGATTTAACTCGAGAGAAAATATGTTAGAGAGGGTAAGAAATAATGAAGAAATGGCTCACTATTTATAGAGGAAAAGTCCCATCTGTTTCCCGGATCCCACGGATCCCTACCACAAGGGATCCGGCTAGCACAACGCTAGGGATCCGTGGTCCGCCCTCTTTGCCCATGGGTATTTTTGGTTATGGGTCATGGGTCATGGTTTATGGGTTGATCCATGGTTTTTTTCTAGATACAATGTATCTTAAGGATACAATGAACTTGGTTAAGTGGTATATATAAAACCATGGGTTATGGGTCAAACCATTTGCTAGTATTTACCCATTTAGTATATACTTGTATTTACCCAATTTAGCATACACTTAGTTTTTACCCATTTTAGTATACTTAGTTTAAGTATATGTTTAACCCAATATGTAAACACTAGTTGTTGTACATATGTATCTAAATCATAAAATCACTTATACTAGTTTTAGTGTTTTATGTGAAAGCGTAAGTGTGTTAGAAAACTATTAGTTCAAACCATTTACGTATTTTATTTGTTTCCTTAAAATGATCTTGCTTTTGTTATCGACAAAACATTAGAAGATCGTAAAATATAAATAAACGTTTTTACGGCTTATTTGTATTAACACATGTTTATTAGAAAAACACATCGAACACCTTTTCCAAACCAAGCTAAATTCGGATCAAAGAACCCGTTGGACTTAGTATCCGGAGATCTTTGTGGTCCCATAAGTCCAAGAACACACTGAAAGAAGATCATCTTCTTATTAGTAGATGATTGCACACGTTTCATGTGGGCTTACTTTCTAACTTCGAAGATCAAGCATTCAAACACATTCAAGGAATTTAGGCAGATTGAATCAAAGTTGAAATTGAAAATAAAGATGCTAAGAACGGACGAGAGGAGGTGAATTTACATCACATGAACTCACCAAATCTGTAAGGAGAATGAAATAGAAAGACAATTGATGCAAGACCATACTCACCGCAGTGAGAATGGTGTAGTAGAGGAGAAATAGGACAAGATTATCAACGACTAGGAGTATGATGAAAGCAATGAAGTTACCCTTAACTTTTGGGGCGAAGCAATGACATGCCATTTACATACTCATGTGGTAACAACGAAAGCCACGGAAGATAAAACACCATATGAAGCCCTCTACAATGTAAAACCAAATCTAGAATACCTAAGAATATTTGGATGCACATCTTATGCTAAGATAACGATACCTAACTTGAAGAAAATGGATGATAGAAGCATTCCAATGATTTACTTAGGAGTTGAAGAAGGATCAAAATCATGTAGGCTATATGATCCAGTAGGAAAGAAGAAACATGTTAGTAGGGATGTAAAGTTTATGGAAACGAAACTGTGGGATTGGAATAACAATGAAGAGGATGCAAGTATAGAAGATACGTTTTGGATTAGTTTTGTAATAGACGGAGTTGACTATGATAATCCTACACCAGTCAACACAGAAAACACTGATAACACGTATCATGAACAAGAACCTATACCAGATCCACCCTCACCAATCACACCACCATCATACACTTACAACCCTAACTCAGAAGATGAAGAAGGAGCTACTATAAGCTCATTAGAAAGCTCGATCCTAGATTTGATCATAGACCAATACAAGGTTTAAAGAATATTACGGAAATCTACTGGCGCACGTGAAGTAGAAGCACCAAGCTTATTTTTCACGGAAGAAGAACCCGTAATTACAAGGAAGCATCAAAAGATGAGAAGTGGATTGAGGCCATGGAAATTGAATTAGATTCAATTAACAAAAACAACACATAGACCCTCACCACATTGTTCAAAATCGAAGGCAATAGGACTCAAATGGGTTTATAAAACCAAGAGATGCACAAGGAAGGATCATAAAGTATAAAGCAAGATTAGTAGCAAAAGGTTATGTACAAGAATAAGGAATAGACTTCGATGAGTTGTTTGCACCGGTTGCTAGGATAGAGACAGATTCGATTGATATTAGCACTAGCAAGATATCATGGATGGCAAGTACACCACTTAGATGTAAAATCGCATTTTACACGGAGAATTGAAGGAAGAAGTCTATGTTACACAACCTGAAGGTTTCATTCAGCAAGGAAACCTAGGAAAAGTCTACAAGCTAACTAAAGCTTTGTATGGCTTAAGACAAGCACCTAGAGCTTGGAACGTGAAGCTTGACCAAACCTTGAAGTCCTTAGACTTTAAGAAATGTAATCTCCAACAACCAGTCTATACAAAGAGAAGCAAGACTTCTACACTTATCGTTGGAGTATATGTAGATGATTTGATAATCACGGGCACTCCAAAGAAGGAAATAGACTTGTTCAAGTCCCAGATGGAAGAAAAATTCTAAATGAGCGACTTAGGGTTGCTAGCATATTACCTTGGGATAGAAGTTACAGACGGAGGAGAGATTACGATCACAAACAGGATACATTAACAAGATCTTAAAAGAGACAAGCATGACGGACAAGAATGATACGAAGACACCAATGGATCCCGCACTAAGTTGGTCAAGGCGGAAGATGGAAACCCGGTTGACGCAACTTACTACCGAAGCCTAATTGGAAGTCTCGGATACTTACTACATACAAGACCGGATCTTAGTTACTCGGTCGAACTACTCAAATAGATTTATGCAAGACCGAAGGATCATCACAAGGCGTTGAAACAAGTAATCCGATACATCAAAGGAACAAAGGAGCATGGCATAATATACAAGAAAGAAGGCGGCCGCAAGATTACAGGATACAACGATGTGAGTTATGGAATCAATACGGATCAAGGAAAAGGAACTACTTGGAATAGTATTTTACTGGGAGTCACCTATCACTTGGTGTACTCGAAGCAACCGACGATGGCGCTCTCATCATGTGAATCGAATTCATGGCGGCTATCGCAATAAAGATGTCAAGCCTTATGGCTAAAACGTTTACTTAGTGAATTAACTGGATTTGAAGAAACAAAGATAACGCTTAGAGTTGACAACATATCAGCTATAGCACTCGTAAAGAACCCAGTTTTTCATGGAAGGAGCAAGCACATAGACATTCGCTATCATTTCATTCTTGAATGCGTAGAGAATGGTCATATCAAAGTGGAACACGTAAGTGGAGAACTACAAAGAGCAGATATCTTAACGAAAGCTTTACCAAGACTCAAGTTCGTGACTATGCGACAAATGCTCGGAGTTCAAGACTTAGGACGAAGCAATGATCAAGATTAAGGAGGAGAATGAAGATACTAATCTCGACATTGCTTCTAACTCGAAGGACCAAACTTGCTCGTTTTATAGATTTCAACCGAATAGCGGTTGGTAGCAGTTAAATAACCGCCAAGCGGTTATGAAAGTTAGTTAGGGGCGGTTACAAAAAACGGTTACATACTAACCGACACATTGTTTACTCGTACCCATTCGTTTAGTACTTATACTCGATGTATGAATCATTTTAAAGTTAGACGATTTAGTTATTCAAAGATTATTTATTGTTTGCATTTTCATATCGGCTCATTTCACACGTTAGGGACCAACACATACATCATCTTCATTTTCAGTAATATCCATGCCTTCTTGTAATGGCATTTTGGGTATGCATGTAAACAAGCGATACATTTTATTATTAGTTTGTTCATTAAAAACTCATATAATGTAACACAATCCATCTTTCACACTGGGAAGCCTCGAATGGAAAACAACTCAATTCTCGTGACTCTAAGAGTTCAAAAGAGTACACCATCGGTGTGAACCACAAACGACTAAGGGTCGAGTCCGTCAAGTGCCATCCTGAAGAAAAAAACATAAACAAAATATAAGATTTTGATATTTTTTTGAAACCTTAAAAACTTGAATCGACATTCATACGTACTAGAAAGAAACAAAAGGGGACAAATCATATATAATATAGGATACCTTTTGTACCGTTTGATTTGGAATAAAACACTCAATACGACAATCAATTTGGATTTTTATGAGAACAAGGGTTTGGAGTGGGGGTTTGAGTGTGAGTGAAAGTGATAGATAGAGGTAGTGGGGTTATTTGTTTAAGGAATGATACATTCACAAAAAAAACATTTACAAAATGGTCCACGAAATGAGGTGTCATTTTCTAATTGGCGTACTTTGTGATAGTTTCTCTCTCATCTCTGATTTAGCCACTCACTTTTTCACACATTATTTTGTGGCTAGTTTTGTGTGTGTAGCATTTTCCTATTTGTTTAATAAGTATTTATACAATACAATGTATAAAATCATCCGTGTTAATATTAGATGATGTGGAAAGTGTGTTGGAATAAAAAAAAAATAGTTTAAATTAACCAGCATACTGGTAAACTGGTACACTAAATAAACAAAAACTGAAAAGATATTTATTAAATAATCCGATTAGAACGATGTACACACAACTAAAAAAGATGTCAAGTAAGATGAAGTTATGGACAATTAGCCTTTTATAATTTTAATAGTTTTGGGAGGGGGGAAAAAGTTATGGACAATTACACAATGTGATGGTGAAAAGAAACTGCATAACAGATTACCATGTGCCTCAAAAGCTAAAAGCAATTGTCTTTTAGTACTCAATAGATCATCCAGCCCATTGAGCAGTGGATCACCTTGTCTTCTTGAATCTTGATGAATTCTTTAACCTTTTTGGCCATGACTTTGTCCTCCAAGTGGGTGTTCACGGATCGGGTAATATCGCGATGAATCAAAACCAAAACCGAACCCAACCGAAAATAATTGAACCGACCAGAATCGAATCGAATTGGTCAAACCGAACCGAACCGAACTAAATATTTGGTTATCGGGTTGGATATGGTTTTAGTAATGAAACCAAACCGAACCGAAAACCGAATTCATATAAAATATATATATATTCTATGTATATATGTGAAAAAAATCACTAAAACTCTTTTTCAAGATAAATATAACGTGATTTAATCTTGAAAAAAATATTTTGTGCTAAAATATATATAATTAAATAAAAAGTAATTAAATTTATGTAATTTGGGTAATTTCGGTTATTCGGTTCGGTTTTGGTTATAGGGTTCGGTTTTGGTTATTCGGTTCGGTTTTCGATTCGGTTGAATCAAATTTGAATTCGGTTCGGTTCGGTTTTCGGTTATACCCAGAAGAAAAAAAATTAACCGAACAAACCGAACCGAATAAACCGAATAACCCGATAACCGAACCGATGAACACCCCTACCTCCAAGGCTAATCTAGTTTATTTCTCAATTTCATTTCAAGGATGTATCTTACTGATAATTATCTACACATTATTCAGAAAGAGGAAAGTCAATATGAACACCAAACGCTATCAAAATCGCCAGGTTCCAATTTCCAAATATACTACGGAGTAAAAAAGATCATAAATACAACAGGATCAACCACCCAAGATTGAATGTTAAAAAAACGTCATTGAAGCCATGAGATTCGATTGATCAAGTACACCAGCTATATTAGTCGTCATATATTTACCAGCAGAATATACACATCATATCGCCAAAGTATGTCTATTTGGCAAACGCCATTTCTGTCATGATCTCTGTAATTTTCATCACTTTGGTTTTGAAGGATCATCAATTTCAATACACCCTTTAGCAACAATAGTAAAAAACTACAAATAACTCCAACTCTGCAATGGCAGTTTATGCAAATGGAAACTACGGTTTTTATTCAAAATAGCCTGCACTTTTTATTTCAAAAGTGCACTAAATAACAAAAGAACAACTCAAATCGCAATTTGTATGTGCCACTCTTCCATGATGTCAAAACTAAAATAAACCCATAGAGTTCCAACAAACTAATGTACAAAATTGAGAGCCGAAACAAGTCACCTCACAATGGCGTAACAAAAACGCATGCTGTCAAAAAACACCAACTTCACTGATTTCGGAAACATTTTCAGATCTTAACCGGCGGTTTTAATTCCTCACATTCGCTTGTACCCTTAATTTCATTCATATCGCCAGCTGATTTTGCATCAACTTCCTTACAGGAAGTAAGTGAGTCCTCAATGCCAAAGACAACATTATCTTCACCACCATCGCCATCATTATCGTCATCAACAGAAGAACCATCACCATCATCAAGCATAAAATCATCTTCTACTCGATCCCAAAAGCCCCACCATAACTTTCCGCCATTCATCATTATCACTATCAGGATATAAAACTTGTGATCTGTTCTGAACAGCTCGCCTACGAAGAATGAACACATTAAAGTAATAACTCACGATTTCCTTCTTTGTTCGAGAGGGAAATTCAATAGATAGTTCTTTCCAGAACCTTCCGCCAACAGAAGCAGGGTTCAAATAAACAACTTCATGAAAAAGTCGTTCTTCTTCTTCAGTCCAATTAGATGACACTTCTTCTCCCATCTCGAGCATTCCTAAAGCAGCAAACTTTTCATCCCCGTAAATTTTTTTTAGCTTCAAACGCGCTTCATTTACATGTTGTTGCACACATCTAACTGAACCACCATCAAAGCACTCACAACCCGCTTGAATATCTGAATCGAAGATAGAATGACCAATCGGAACAACGCAAACACCCAAGAAACGCAGCATTCCACTATTTTCACGATATTTGCTAGCTAACTCTGCGTCAAATTTGGGAACATCAGCTTGATGGTTGGGTCCAATAGGAATTTCTTTCCTGGGAGGGCTATTCAACAAAGACGAGTAAATATCTTGAAAGCGAAATAACGGTCGCCTCGGTAAGTTATTCTCAAAAAAATCAGAGAAAATATATTGGGGAAACATCGGCCCAGGTTCAGAATCGTCATCATCAGTGCTGATTCCAGTCACTAATGGTAATGGTGCGTTTAATTCAAACTCTTTAAAAACAATATGAGGCACAGTAATGTCATTTTCACTTTCCGGTCCATTGACTGTATGGAAGTACTTACGGCCACCTTCACTTGCAATGTCATTGCCATAAACGAGATGTTTTGGGTGCTTAATAAACTCCTCCAGATCCTCATCAAAGGGTCGTTTAGTTCCCATCACAACCAGAATTGGTAAACACAAATTGATACAGAATCTGCAAAGTTATACAAACTGTTGTTAGTGGTGATGTTATATAATGTCGAAAGCAGTAAATGCTGCTGCAGTATGCCAGTATATATCTGCCCATACTAGTAAAGAATCACAAATCCTAAATTAATCTTTATCCTTGATAATCCTAATGAAAGATACACGTTATGGGTTTTCCATCTAGATGATTACCTATAGTGGATGGTAACTGCAACCTAAAACTACATAAACGATGCACAAAAGTTACTGAACTTCAGGTAATAACAATTTATAAAAAGAAAAAAAAAATCTGTAACAGCAAACTAATTTTACCATATCAACACAGGATAACCAAACAAGTAGGGTTGGATCAGTTGGAAAACCCCTTGCCTCTCAACCGAGAGGTCAGGGGTTCGATCCTCACTCCTTACAAAAGGCCGGAGGTCCTTTCTACCTTTGGTAGAACTGGAAGCAGCCTCTCTACCTTAGGTAGGGGTAAGGTTGTCTACATCTTAACCTCCCCCAAACATTGGAAACGGTATTGGGTACCCATAACCCGTGGAAGACGGCATTGGGAGTTACTTTTTACTTTTTTAACACAGGATAACCAGTCTGCAAACAATGACATGTATGACCTGAAACTACATAAATGACATACAACTAACTGAATAATATAAATGAATAATTTAATAAACAGTGTAAAATGATCATATCAGCAGACTGGTTATCCAGTTATCCTGTATCAACAAAACTGGTCACCGTTCTATACTTAAGAAAAGAAAAGCTATATTGTTTGCAATAGATAACCATATAAGTGAAACAAAAAGCTACTAACATATAAACAAAATGACATTTATCACAGCTTCTAGTGCTCAACTTACTCAAAGAAACAGCACAAAATAACTGAACTGCACAATGTATTAAAAACTTAACTGAACCGAACAAAATAAGCAACATTGCATTAAAAAGATATATTTAAATATGAAAACATCTTTAGAAATACCAAATTACACAAATTCACAATTTTTATAACCAAAAAGAAGCTAATCACAATACCCAGAACATAACTTCAAGTATTACAACATCTAATTTATGAAAATACAAAAAGCCCCAATTTTTCCTTCAAACCCTAACCCTAATTATTGCCCACAAAAATTAACCACACAAATCAACAAATTATCATACAATAAAAGCAATCAACCATAATTAACAATCACAGTTACCAAACCCCTCAATCAATTTTCAAAAACGCGAATAATCGAAACCCTAGATATAAAATTAACCAAAAAATAACCAAAATTAGAAACAATTGATTTAGGGGTATTTGAAAGGATCAAAAACCCATCATGAATAAATATCGGATCGAAAGAATAAACGACTAATTTTAAAAATTTGAATGAATGAAACCCTAACCCTAGAATTTGATAGAGGTGATGAAATTGGATGAAATTGGGGTCGATTGATAGAGGATATGATGAATTGAATGAATTTATAAGGTGATTGGATTATTGAATTGGGGAATCATATGAATTTTGTAGATTGATTTGAGAGATCGGACATTGGGGATTTTACGATGATGAAAAGAGGGGAAAAAGATGCGGTTTTTGTTTTGGTTTGGGGAAAGAGACGGTTCGGGTTGGTGTCCGGTTTGGTGGAATTGGACCGGTACACGTGTGCAATTGAGTCTTTAAGGATTCCTTTTATTTTTTTACAAAAGAGCTCCTTGTACTAGTTGGCTTTTACATGTAACTTATTAATTACATAAATGGTCCTTGTGGTTAGGCCAAAAATACATGTTTGGTCCTAAAACACAATTAATTACACCAATGGTCCTTCTGGCTGTCCAAATTGAGTTGACCGGTCCTTTGATCGATTTTCATCCAATTAAAAGTTAACGTCGGGGGCATTTTCGTCAATTCACGTACACTATACCAGAAGGACCATATTTGCAACACCCTTTTTCTTTGTTCCCCTTTTGTAACCTAATTTTAATACAACGGCTACTATTCCATACGACACAACACACAAAAAAGGGTTGGTCCTATGGAAATTTTCAAAGAAGTAGAGGTGGATATGGATAATGAAACAAAAAGAAGAGATTGTTGAGAGTGACACAAGTGATAGTGATTCAGAGGATTTGGATTATGATCCAAAGCATGATGAAGTGTTTGATGATGATGAGCATATACTTGAAGATGTTCCTGTAAGTATGAATCATTTCAATGACAATCAAGACCCTAAACATGATGAACTGTTTGATAATGATGAGCATATACTTGAAGATGTTGAGGTTCATGAACATGATCTAGATGTCATTGACTTTGACTTATTTGGAAGTGACTTAGATGATGGAATTGCAAGTGATAAAATGATAGACAATTTCAAGGAGCATTATTAAATGCTTATAGAATATGCCCAAGAGTTGATTAATCAAAATCCAGGCACAAATGTTAGGATTAATGTACAACAAGAACCAAATCCAGAGTCTCCAACAAGAAATTTTAGAAGGGTGTATGTGTGTTTGGGAGCTCTTAAACAAGGTTTCAAAGCTTGTGGCAAAGAAATCTTAGGATTAGATGGATGCTGAATGTCAGGTCCTTTTTCAGGTCAAATACTAACAGCAGTTGGGGTTGATGCAAACAATGGTATTTAACTAGTAGCATATGTTGTAGTTGAAGCAGAAATAAGGCATTTGGTGTTAGTTTTTAAAATTACTTGGAGAGGATCTTGATATAGAAACCAACTTCAATTTCACTTTCATTTCTGATATGCAAAAGGTACGCATTTTATTGTATAATTTGTCATGTGGTTTTATGTAAAATGAAAACACGTACAATTTTAATCCCATCCTTAACCTTAACTGTCCACATGGACTTATACTGTCTATTGCAAGTGTGTTTCCAATTACTGAACACGGATTTTGTGTTAAGCATATTCATGAGAATATGAAGTCACAGTTGAAAGGAGGTGTTAACAAGGACATGCTTTGGAATGCAGCTAGAGCCACTACTGTTGTTGAATTCAACAAAAAGATGGCTCAGCTCAAGTCATACAATTCTGCTACTTATGATTGGTTGATCAAGATTCCAGCTGAACAGTGGAGTAGATCACATTTTTCAGGTAATTAACTAACTTACATTGGACAAAAGCATACAAATAATTGGACATATACTTATATATTGTGTGATTTGTTTAACAGGAAAAGCCAAATGTGATATACTCTTAAACAACATATGTGAGGTGTTCAATATGCAGTTAGTTGATGGCATAGATCAACCCATCAATACTTGTCTAGAATATATCAGAGAGTACTTGATGAAGAGGATTGTAGTACTTCAGAAAGTGATAGAAAAGTCTGTTGAACCACTTACTCCTACTGTGATAGTCATGTTTGATGCTATCAAAAAAGAAGCTACTAACTACATTGTTGATTGGAATGGAGGTTCTTTATATCAAGTAACTGGGCCTTACAGGGATCAGTGTCTTGTTAACATGGATAGAAGGGAGTGTTCTTGTGGGAAGTGGGAGCTGACTAGAATACCATGTAAATATGATGTAGCTGCAATATACAACATGACTGAGAATGGAATGGGAGTTGGTATACCTGAACAGTGGGTTCATGCTGCTTTCAGACTTGAAACATGGGCACATGTATACTCATTTAAGATCAACCCATGTAATGGCATGAATATGTAGTCAATAGTTGAGTCTAAAACAATCATAATACCACTTATTCACAAACCCCAAGTTTACGGGCCACCAAAGAAGAGGAATAAGTCAGTTGATTAGCTTGCAAGTCAAATTTGTTCAGTTATTATACAATGATCTTTGGACAATGGAAATTCTGTTAAGTTTCATGTATTTGGATTATAAGTATTAACTCTAGTTTCATGTATTTTGGTAAATGTGATGTGTCTATTTTTGTTTAATCGTGTTATGTTTGATGAGTATGACTTTCTAAAGTCAACTATCATGTAGTGTATGTTTACTGAGTACATCCAAACACCCCCTTTATCAAATGCAAATGGTAAATCGGATGAGTTGACTGCAAACTGCAAATGCTCATGGATACAGTCATATCCAAACACCCATTTAGCATTTGCAGTTAACTCATGCATTTTTCAAATCATGTATGTGGAAAACTAGAAGGGGGGGTTGAATAGTTTTACCGATTAAAACTTTGTTTTCAAATATTTAGATCAACTTATGTCAATCTATTTAATGTGTGTGTTAGATGATGATAGATAAAGCATATAAACAAGTAATGCAAAGATAAAGAGTAAGGAACACAAAACCACGACACGAGTGTTTATAGTGGTTCGCTACAAAGACACCTTCCGCCCTACTCCACCCCCGAGTTCCCACTCGAGTTCGTAAGCACTACACAACACAAGCTCCTTAATGTGGCGAAGAAACCTTACAACGTCGCTTACTCTTTATCCGTACAAGGCTAGACACCGGGTTCTTCCACGAGGTAGAACCAAACCTATCACAACGTCGCCTACACTTTATCCGGTACAAGGCTAGATATCGAGTTCCATTACAAAGGAGGAACTACTACCCAACACAACACAACTAACCCAAAGGAGACATACTCCTTATTACAATATCATAAGGATATCAATATCCTTTAACCCGAACTATCTTGTACATAGATGCACGATATCGATTGTACACCCTTAGCACCTTTCACTAATGCCTTTGACATGACCCTTCGGAACCTTTCACTAATGCCTTCGACTTGACCCTTCGGCACCTTTCACTAACGCCTTTGACACGACCCTTCGACACCTTTTACTAATGTTGTGACACACGGTAAATTTTCACTCATATTTAAATAATAAATGGTAATTTATTATTACTAAGCCTAGTCATTAAGCATGCATAAGCTTTGCCTGATCATTTGAGTAGATAACTCGCACACAGTAGCCTATTGCACTTCTTTTTGCATTCATTTCATAATATGAATATTGTGTTACTGTTTTATGATTAAAATTGTAAGACGAGAGGTTATCTCGTTTTCCCCAGTGACCGACACTGCACGCGTACCGACACTATGATAAGGGCAAATAAAACAAATGGTAAACCCCTGTAATGGAAAATATTACCAAGATAATAATATTTCAGAAGTATATCTATAAGATACAACATCATAAAAATTATCATACATTAATACTTCAGTTACGGCTTTAATATCGCGCGACACAAAATACTTAATATACTTTCACTAAAATGATGACTCTTAAATATCTACAAGTACATTAACACAAAATGTATATTATACATAAACCTAAGATATGAATAAAAACCCTTTCCTTATAAAATATGAGATAACTCTCCTTGTGTCTTCACCCTTCACGACAAATACACCAAGAGAGAGAGAGAGAACACAAAAAGCATAAAAGTGAAAACCATCTTCTTCTACCTCTATACCTGCACCTCGAGTAGGTCAAGCATCCCAAAGAAGTATACCAACACACTCCTTTCATCATCTCCAAGTCTCTCTCATCCAAAACCATGAGTCCTTTTGTCTCCCCAACCTTTCTCTTGGAGGCGTCGATTGCCATTCGAATGAGTCCAAAGAGCTCCAAGACAAAAGCCACCAAAGAGAAGCACATATCAACATCAATCCACCTAGAGTCAAAGCTCAATACTCCCTAGGTTGTAGGAGTTTAGCTCAAATCGGCTTCACACCAAGACTCAATAGGAGAAAGAAGGTCAAGGCTTTCCAAAACACTTCCTCTATTTCTAGTAGAGGTGTGAAACGCCCCAATTCAGTTTCATCATCAACTTTACCAAAAATTAGGGTTTGTGAAACTTAGGGTTTTCAACAATTGATTTGGAGGTTTTGCAATTGGGAGTACAATTGAGCTAATTCAAGTTCTATTTTGTTCAAAACTCTCGAAGTAGCTTCGTCCTTCACACTTTCGTCTCACGAGTTGAGGTCATAAATCTTTCCTTGTTGTAATGTTTTGTGTGTTGTTTATATGATGTTAAGTTTGGTGATTTGTATCAAAGGAATTGTTATATACTTGGTCGCGTTAATTATATTTGTTCTTGGTTGCTACGTTGAGTTTCGACTTGGTCATTCTTTTGGTTGAGTTGATTTCTGTCGAGGGGTATGAACCAAGAAAAATAGAGGAGTTAAGTTTTATAAAAAGATTTATTAATAACAGTTAGTACAAAATATGGAAATTTATGTTAGTCATGATGTTTTTGAGTAGTACTTAAAGTAGTGTATAAATCTCGGTATTTGGTAATCAACTTGAATTCATAATCTCCGGTTATAAAATGTCATCTTGGCTCAATGTCGAGTTGTAACTCGACTCGACTGTGAGCTGTGGTACCCACACCAGAGGATGTGTATGCTGCGGGTTGTCCGTCGACAAACCCCTCGTCAAAGAAAACTTCACCTTTTATATTCTTGTTAACAACGATTTTTAGATTAAGTGTCATGTAAAAGAAAAAAATGGAAGTGTTTTAAGAATGTATAAGTGGGTCGACAAGCTCACTTTGGTAGTACCACAGTGACGGGGTCATATATCCCCTGGTCGAGAAGTCTCGGCTTCACTAGTTTAGGACATACTATAGCCAAGTTGTATCTTGAAGTCAAACCGTTTACGTTGAATCTCCGTGTCAAAGACAACTACTCTAGCATTATGTTTTTGTGAGTTGTAATATGCCTATTTAGGACTTGATAGGGTCTGTTCGAGCAACCATTGAAATGCATGACTACCTTCCCATTCCGTCAAAACTAGATGTCTAGTACTAAAACATTTGAAATGAGATTTTTGCAATACTAACAAGTAACAATTGTGTTAAAGATGCTTCTGCTATACGTTGGGCCATAGCCCATGTCTGGTAATTTATATTAGACATTGGGAAATCAATGGGCCAAAGCCCAAATCCGGTACCCTATTCCTAGCGACACCGAGCCACAGTCCATGGTGGTTCGGAGTGTTCGTTGGATGGTTTAAACTACCTCACAAAATAAAACGTGTAACGTATAACCGGAAGTCCAAATATAAGCTTAACCCATCCCCGTCTATTCTTTTCCTCCATCTCGTGGCACATCGTCATAATGTCAAGTCTATAAAAGTCTTAATGCAACTAAACAAGTGTAAAGTTTTATTTACATGAAACAAATAACTAACAATGTTAGATACATAATAAAATTTGTACAACGAGATTTTCGTCGATATGTTCAAGAAGACATAGTTATGACAAGTAAACTAGTAGACGTAAATGCCAAATGTTACAAACAAATTTTGATAAATAAATAAAGACCACTATATCATTTTATCATATATTAAATTTGAAAGTCTTCAAATTTAACTCAAGTATTTTCTAAATACAATTAGAAAATAAATAAACCAATATTTGATTTTTGACACTACTACCATGTGTCAACTTAAATAAGTATATATATATATATATACATTATATACTTACTACTAGGTAGTGTTGTTGGCCGTGCATACGCACGGCCCAAGTGAACTCATGTATTTTGTAAAAATGAAAGTAAAGATGGTGTTTTCATGTTTTGTTTATACTTTTAAGAGTACATGTTTTCGATAACATCTTTTTACTCGTTTACTTCACCTTCCTTTTAACGTCATACGTATTATGCATTATCTTACGATTAACAAACTTTACCAAATCATTACCACCAACCCAATCAATCGGAATTTAACGATAGTTATTATAAGAGGATGGATTTAACTTACAATGAGCCATTAACACTATAAGCATTTATTTTAGAAAACTAAATGTAGTAGTATATGTTTTCCATTAGAGTTTTCTGTGTCATAGTATTTTTCGAGTAGTTTTACAATATACAGTATACTCATAGATACAGTACAAGCCATATTTTAGCATAGTGATTTGTACCTCCCCCAATCTACAAAGAGTGTCAGAGCACAAGTACACAACCACCATCTTCCTTTCATCATTTCTTTCTTTTAGTTTGGTACAACCAACCATACCTTTAACTTTGCAAAATGAGTAATATAGCAATGACTAATTAGCTATGTCCTTTTTTTTTTTTTTTTTTTTTTTTTTTTTGGTGTAGATGACTAATTATCTATGTGATGACATAATAATCATAGTTTGCTTAAAGTAACATGTTACATGTAATTGAAATGAAAGTACGCACTTGATGCAGTACAAACCACAATATTTTCTAGTGGTGTTCGATATGTTGTATGTGTAACACGGAGTGACACTTTTCGAAATTACATTCTACATTTTTTGAAAATGGGTATATTTAAACTTAAGATACTTAAAATATATAGAAAAATAAATTAGAAAAATAAAGCACTTATATTTAACAACACCATACCCGACGGTCATACCAAAACTCTATTCCCTGCCACTCAATAGTCAACACCAGTACACCACGTCCATATATCGCTTTGTACCTCATGGCCGCTCTCAAAACTCAATCTCTGATATATCAAACTTGCTTTGGCTTTATGAATTTCATTTTTTAAATAATATGGAGTATATACCTAAACTGTCAATTCATACGTGCAGAAAGGAGCTATAATGTAATTTTTTCATCTTTTTATTTACTTTCAAATTCTCATCTATTTATCTATTTATTAAAATCAAGTAATCAAATATCCGTTTTATTTATTGAATTCATGAAGATATCCAACAACCACAAGGAACCAAAAAATTCCTAAAACAAAAATACTTGAATTTAGTTTACAGTTGATAGTTTGAGAAAAGAAATTTTTTGATGAGGTGAAATTCCATGAACTAATAAAAATAAACAAGAAGCTAGCAATCCAAAGATGTTCTTTTGGACAGCAGATTAAGAATCATTCATACAGTTGAAACATTTATTCTATCCTAATAGCTAATCCATTTTCAACTTCGACTTGCACTTACCATTCCTTAGCAATGTTTATCACAATAGCAACCTCCTAACTTCTAGTTTGAGAAATTATAGACACCTTTTGCTGTTGAATGAGCGGTAGAAATCTATTCAAACAAAAAACATGCACGAATAAAGTTAGACAAACCACATATTAAAGAAAGAAATGTTGGGATTTTAAAAAGAAAGTGTAAGAAATACCGAATACGTGAACTGATATTCTACCTTTGCTTGTTTTCTTCCTTAAATGAAGACACACACTTGCACAAAAACAAAAAACCAAACCCAAATATATATAGTAGTTGCATTATAAATCTAAATCTATATAAACCATTAGAGAAATAGACCCAAAAAGCTAGAGTAGAGTAGCTTACGCTAATTTCTTGCAATGTCACCGAAAAAACTGGTTGAGAATTGTGGCTGCAATTACTTTTCAGCAAATGAGTGAATGAAAACAATACAGTGAGAAGAAGCGAGCTATATAGATTTTGAATAGAAAGGAAAAGGGTATGGTTGAATAGTTATGCATTAATGAAGAGACCTCCTTTTTCTAGTGTACGAAGAGTGTTGGAGGCTCAAGAAATTCAATCTACATACACCTTTTTATTTTGCCTACGTGTCCTTTTTTAAGGCCTCCACATTTGCCTATGTGTCATTTTTTGAGGCCTCCACAGTAAAATGAGGGGCTTGGTTTATATAATAGGTAGAAAAGAATAACGTAAATATTTTCAAACCAAATTTTGGATTTTAATATTGTTATAGTGTCAACATGAAAAGTATATATACTTTCGTATACTTACTAGTAAAACCATTTAACCATTTTTACAAACTTAAGTTTAGTTTTAATACAATTATAAAAACAATTGAACTATTTTAAGTAAGTGATACTTAAAAACAATGAACTAAAACATTGCCCTCCTTATCTAGGTCGCGTGTTGGTGCCGCTTTACAACGTTCACTAAATCTCACTTTTGGATTGCACATTTGCTAAGGTGAGTTTCATAGCCCCTCTTTTACTTGATAAATTGTTTTATATATTTTGGGGTGAGAAAATATGCAAAACCTTTTATGGACCCGAACTATTGCATGATTACTATTACGTAGTTTAGCCTAAGCCCTTATGTCCCTAAATGCCCCTTTTCATGAACCGTCGGTTCCTATTTGGGAAGCGAATGTTATAAATAGATCTATTGAGGTGACTCCTCCGTTCGGTTGGCCATGCTTAGGCCAAGGCGAAACGATACCATGTCGGAATCGAGTTTTGAGGACAAACACTCGCTATGGGCCTATATATTGTATGATAGCATTTAGCATCGTGTCGTCGTAGTATCGGTTGCATGAACTTAGAGCTAACGTAATAGACATTCATCCATATATCATTATATTCGTTGTAATGATTATATGACTTTGATTATGGTCCAAACTTACTGTTTTAATATAAACCTATGAACTCCCCAGCTTTTAGCTGCATTTTTAGCATATTTTCTCAGGTGCTTAATTTGTGATCATGGATGCAAGGCAAGAGGTGGTAAATGGTCGTAGTAATATCTAAAGAAGTGTTTTTACACATAACGATGTTTTTAAATTGGGACCACTGAACTTATGGGATGTGCCCATTTTATTCAAACAATGTTTGTAAGATAATATCTTTAAAACCATTTTTTATGAAATTAAAACGGAGTATGTATTCCGTTCTTTATTACTTGTGTTGTGATCTCTGATTTCGTAACATTTCCCATAACACGATAAGCCCGCTAAACCAAATTTGGGGTGTTACAGATTGGCATCGAGCCTAAGTTATAGAGAACTAGGTACATATAAACCCTAAACTATAACTACTTTTTACAAAAACATCATACTACGACCATCGCTTGTCGCCTTACTTGCCATTTTACTTAGAGTTCATTTAAATAGGATTGCATGTTTTATTTCCTATTTACTAGTGCACTATTTCATATTCATCATGAGTATTTTATTTTCACATACTTACACATATGCAACTGCGTCTTGTCATGCACCATGCCTTCATGACCTTCCATCACGATGTTCGTGAGAACATCCTACTTGCTCATTCACATACCATCCATTAGCTTGCACACATGGCCACCGATCCGTATGTTAAAGCTACACTATCACTCGACCACCACCTGCACCGCTTCTATCTATACCTATCCTCACCACCACTCCATCGTCATCTCGACACGCGGCGCAAAGCCCGCATGATAGTGAGAGTGCCTGGATATCGTGAGCGATATTCATTCATGCCTGCACTAGCTTCTCAGATGACCCGCACTGCCTACATGGGTCCTTCCACTACTCCAGAGTCACTAACACCATCATCCACTGAGTCACCACCCCACCGGGAGGCTTAGAGAGCCACTGATTCCTACTCGGAGGAAGACCGGAAGAAGATCCGGAAGAGGATCCGAGGAGGAGCTACGAGTCTATGCCGATTGAGAGTGTTCACACATACATAGACAGTTGTAGATATGGATCACTGGGTATGGAGATTGTCCGAGTATTCGGGAGATAAGGCAGAGTTCCATGATGGCCCAGAGGTTGAGCGAGGACATGGACATTGATGTACCAGCTGGGTTAGGACAGAGAGCTGCTTTTCTTCACATCCAGGAGGAAAGTGATGTGGTTGCATTGAGGGATATTGATTGTTTGATCAGTTATGTACCACATGTCTCGAGCCCGAGCTACAATCCATCATCACCTTCATTCATACCATCTGCCGCAGATATGGAGCGCATTGCTCACACTACTAGACAGCTTGAGACTATTGAGGTAGTTGCACTGAGAGAGGCACAACCTGTGCCAGACCTATCAGGATCTCCAGATGATGAGGAGCTGACTCTCACTGAGAGAGTACTAATTCAGTTGGATTCTCATGAGACCTTACTAGGGGTCTGTTAATACAAATAAACCGTAAAAACGTTTATTAATATTTTGCGATCTCTTTGTGTTTTGTTGATAACATATATAATGTTGTCTTAAGTATAATTCTAAGGATACATGTTATTTTTTGTAAAGCATTTACATATAATCTTTTAAATACAAAAATGTAGTAATCAAAGCATTTGTTGTAATAGTTAATTAGGATGGGTAAAAATCACAACCCATGGATCTTAACCCATACCCAAGAGACTTGATCCAATGTATACTTAGATACATTGAATCTAGATATAACCATGGACCAACCCATGACCCATAACCAAAAACCCATGGGCAAAGAGGAGCGTTCCACGGATCCCTAGCTTTGTGCTAGCTGGATCCCAGTGGAAGGATCCGTGGGAAAAGTTGAGGAAATTTGCCTATTAATAGAGAGCCATTTCTTCATTCTAACTCACCCTCTTCTTACTAAATCTCATATACACTCTCATTCTCTTAACATATAGATCACTTGATCTAGAGAGTTGTTCTTCTTTCTTTCTATTTGTGATCCTCATATAGGTCCTTCTAAGGCGAGATCACGAGCATTCTACAAGTCATCCAAGCAAGGGGTCCTTGATTGATTTGTCACTCGCAAGATTTACATGCGAAGATCTTGTATTTGATATTTCACATATTTGTTGTGTAATAGTTGTGTTGGTTTGGTCCACCGTGCTACGGACTCGGTATTTAGCTTTGTACCGGATAAAGTGTAAGCAACGTTGTGAAGGCTTCTCCATGTGAAGGAGTTTGTTGACATAGTGCTTGAACTCTCGAGTAGGTGACTCGGGAGTGGAGTAGGGCAAGGAAGGTGTCCTTGTGGCCGAACCACTATAAATCGGTTGTGTCATTTCTATCCCTTATCTTTACTTATTGCGTGCACTATCATTAGATCTATACGTTCTCAACATCCATACGATTTCACATAATATCGGATCTAAAATTTTTGAAATCAACTTAAAATCGGCAAAACTATTCAACCCCCCTTCTAGTTTTCCACAATTGGCATCAAGAGCTAAGTTTATAAAAGTTTTAAAGTAAAATTGTATTTTAAAAACTTTTCGATCACTATGGGTTCTGAAAATTATAAGGAAGGGCAATCTATGCAACGACCACCACTACTTGAAACTAATGGTTTTATATATTGGAAAAATAGATTGGAAACATATGTGAAGTCTAAAGATATTGATCTTTGGTACATTATTGTTGAAGGTGATTTTGAGGCTACCTCAAATGATGATAAGGAAATTTAGTTAACATACCTCATGATAAACTAAATGATGAAATGAAGAAAAAGCTTTCGAAAAATAGTGAAGCAAAAATGTTTTTATATAATGCTTTACCAAAAAAGGAATTTGAAAGAATTTCCTTACTCAAAACCTCTAAAGAAATTTGGAATTCTTTAGTTGTAACTCATCAAGGCAACGAACAAGTTAAAAATAATAAAATTGATTTATTTGTTCAACAATATGAACAATTTTCAATATCGGATGAGGAAACTATAGATCATTCATTTGCTAACTTTAATACTATTATTACATCTTTACAAGCACTTGATGAATCTTTCTCTAGCCGTAACCATGTTAGGAGATATCTAAGGGCACTTCCATCGAAGTGGAGATCTAAGGTGACGACGATCGAAGAGTCAAAAGATTTGACAACTCTCACCCTCGATGAACTCATAGGCAATCTAAAAGTCTACGAGCTTGTTCTTGCTAAAGATTCCGAAGCCTTTAAGGTAAAAGAGAAACATAAATCTCTTGCCTTAAAAGCCAAAAAGGCTTCAAGTGATGAAGATAACTCTTCCTCGGGTAGTGACGACGAGGAGTATGCTATGCGTGTGAGGACTTTAAAAGTTCTTTAGAAGAAAGGAAGATACGTCAAACAATCGTATGAGCGATAAGAAAGGTTTTCGGAAAAACAAAGAGGACGAGAAGCAAAGGATGATCGATTTGCTTTAAATGTGGGGACCCAAACCACTTTATTAGTAAGTGTCCCAAAAGGGATGATCAAAAGGCATTCGTGAGCGGCACGTGGGGAATGAGCGACGAGGAGGACGAAGAAATTTGTCTCATGGCAAATGACGAGGTGTGCTTAAAGGTCGACCTAGACCCCGATGAATGGGTCAAGGATAGCGGGTGCACGAGGCACATGGCCGTGATAGGGATCTATTTTCCACATATGAATCCGTAAATGGAGGTAATGTGGTGTTTGGAAATAGCAAAAGTAGAATCATCGGTAAAGGTACGGTTTCTAACAAATCTCTAACCATTAACGATGTATGTCACGTAGAAAACATAAACTTTAACCTCTTAAGTATAGGACAAATATGTGATAAAAAGTGTAATCTACTTTTTACCGAAACCGGTAGTAAGATACTTAAAATGGCATAACCATAGGAAGAGGAATTAGGAAACATGGAGTCTATGTCATTAAAATTGTTGGGAATTATGTGAAGTAGGATTTACATTGTCATTATGCCGATGGATTCTGCTTTGAAGTAGAAGAGAATCTGTTGAAGAAGTGATTCTACTAAGCAAAGACAAGCGTTGTCATGTTCTTCTTTGAATGGTGAAAGTCGACTAGGATCGACATGCGCTATATGAATTAAATGCTAACTCTCCATATTCTTGTCGCCTAAGGTTGCATGGGTATAATTGAACCGCTCAATATAGTTTAATGTATTAGTCATTAAATGCATGCTTGCATGTTTTAGACGATTGGGTTGTAATAGTATTAGGGTTCCTTGTCTATAAAAGGAACCTCATAGATTGTAATAAGCAACTCATCCGAAACACGAGTTTGGTTAATAAAAGATCCATAGAGGATCTAAGTGTTCTTAGTTATAACAAATTGTATTTACTTTCCGCTATAGAATACGAGTTTTAGAGACTGTCTATTAGTTTGCTTATGATTACATATGCAACACTAACGATCCACGAGTGCTTAAGATCTGTCAAGGTCTGAGAGTTTATAACAAGTGGTATCGAGCCTCGGGAGAGTCTCTAAGATCATCGAGAACCTTATTTTCCTCACCCCATACAACCAAAAACTCATTCACCATGCCGGCCGATGATGAATCGAAGTCTCCAACAACAACACCAAAACAACACCACCTGTGCAAAGAACTTAGTCTTTCCAACAAGAATGGCAAATTTCCTTATTTGAAAAGGAAGAGTATGATCTCGTGGACCATGAAGATGCGAATGGATCACCAATATTGATTGGAATCTGTGGGAGATTGTGAAGAATGGTAACAGTCTGAAGAAGACCATCCCGGATCTAGATGGTAAGTTTACTATTGCTCCTCCCAAAGCTGCCAAGAGATTCTAGCGATACAAAGAGAGCATAAGGTAAGAACCATCCTCCTCCAATCTATTCACGAAGATCACTTGGGTGATTTTCATCACATGGTTGATCGAAGGACATCTGGATGGCACTGAAAGCAAGGTTTGGTGGAATGAAGAGTCCATGAGAATGAGGAAGTCCATCTGCGACAACACTTCCAAGAGTTCAATATCTCGAAGAAGAAGGTATCCACAAGGATCGACGGTTTCACAAGATCTGAGTCATTAAATCGGTGAATGCAAAGCGACAATGATGATTGCAATTCTAAGTTCCTTAGATCTTTGCCTCCATCATGGTTACATGTCGATATAGCACTTAAAGCTAAAGGTGGGTTTGGACATGCTCACCTTTGATGAGCTATACAATAAACTCGATCTCTTGAACCGGATGTCAGATCTCCCTACCGTGCACCATCTTACGGTCATTCAGCCTTTGTTGGGACATCCCACTCGAATATGATGATGCATGCTTCAAGTCCATCTTACTCACCATCATCATCCTATCGTCCCACTCCATCACATCCTCGAGCTAGGCGGCACAATATTGGAGGATGTTCTTCACTCATTTGTTCTTGATTATGATACTCGTGACATCTTGTATATGAAGACTTTGATCGAGTGGACCTCTTGAGATGGAGGAGATGAAACTAAAATGGCGGTGGCCATGCTTTGATGAACATCAAGAGGTTTGAGGAGAAGGCGGGGAAGGAAGTTTGGGTTCAAGGAAAGGATCCACTTCGTTTGATGGAGAAAGGTCAAATGCTTCTTTTGCCACCGGATGGGTCATTTCTCGAGGAATGCAAAGACAGGAAGAGTGGAGATAGTACTAGCTACAATTCTATCGTGAGAATCGAGAAAGGAGCTAGCACTTGACTCTAGTCACCATGGATGAGCAGGTCAATGGGTGCACATGAACTGTGTTGAGGAAGGCTAACGTCTGAGAAGCTTGGATTCTTGGCGGTGCACTTGAACAGATAGGCATGATCGGTTTGCCTTGATGGGACTTTCTCGGTACATAAGCGTATATTTGGTTGTAGTGAAAGATACAATGAACTGAAAGAAGCTTATGATACTATGAAACCTAGATACAATGAATGCTATGTTGATAATGAAGCTTATAAACTTTCGTTAAAAACATTAGAAAGACAAAAGGTTTGGTTTCGGAAGAATCGATAGCTTATGAAGAAAAGATTAAGGTGCTACAATTTGATCTAGATATTGCTAACATTAACTTTAAACGCATTGAAAAGAAAAAGTTGAAACTATTATCGAGAATCTAGAGCTTAAAGAGAAACTTCTTGTGGAAATAGCTAGACATAAACAATGGTTAATATCGGTGACAATCTAGCTAGAGAACTCTATAATAGTCGGTCTGTGAACTCGGGAATAGGTTTAGGCTTTCAGAGTATGTAGGATTGGAAGCTAGGCAAGATGGGGTAAATCTACACTGCGAGCTTAGAACACTTTAGAAAGGAAGGTGATTTACATGCGTCCCTGGACCTATTAGAGGTGAATTCATGCCCATTTGACACATCCATTAAAATTGACTTTGATGGATCACACCATCTCGTATGGCAAAAGTCAAAGACTTGCCGGACAATGATGCTTCATCTTATGACTTTGTCTCTTTCTCCGACGGTGACAATTCATCGGATCAAGGATCTACTTACAATTTGTGATTCAAGTGATAAGTCGACCTTGTCAAGCCCTCACCGAGCCTACACCCAAGCCTGCACCCAAGACTATCTACAAGCCTTCTAGGATAGGCATTGAGGACTCCACTTCCAAGCCTGTTTCCCCAAGACTTGCCTTTTAAATCTTTGCATAATTTGTCATTAAAACAATTCCTTTAATGTTTACGGTTTAAGTTCTTCTACATGTAATCGAACATCTTTTTGTTGAATCAATCTTCCAAAAGGAAGACTTGTTTTGTGTGTGAAGTAAACTTCATTTGATTAAGGATTGTGATTTTATGAGCGAGATTGGGTGTTTGTGCTAATCGGTGAAACCAAGACCGGTGTGGACCAATGTTAACAATATTCCACCTTATGTCCCATGAGCTAGAACCGACTCTCCTTGGAGGAGATCAAGCGATAGACCTTATGTGCAACCTATTAGCCCATATTTTAAACATGGTTATTGGCTGCATATGTTGACTCTATAAAAATAGGAAAGGATGGAGGCACCATCTTGACAATCTGTCAAAACTTCAAAGAAGTTGTTCTTGGAAGAATAAAGGACCAAAATTTTCTCGGAAACCCAAGAACAATGGTGGATCTTTCTCTTCCATAGCGCAAAAGTTTAAGGGAGGCATATGCCTCGAGGAGGATTTTTCTTTGTTTGATTGTTTGTTATTCTTAGTTAAAAAAAAAAAAAAAAAAAAAAAAAAAAAAAAAAAAACTAGCTTTCTTTTGCGGTTTTGTTGCACTTTGATGGTTTTAACTCACGGATATACCTTGCGTATATCAAAGAGTTAACTAGTCCAAAGGGTACAACTTTGGTAAAGACATGTCAAATCATTGATAAATGTAATGATTTGCTCAAAATCATAGGGTCTGCAACCACCCATGCTTAATTGTTGAGTGTTGTATGGTCATCAATTCACCATGGTCTATTCCTTGTTGGAATCCAAGAATTGACTAGCCACAAGTATATGGCTTGTGGTAAAGGCAACTATCTCCATATTTGGTTATCAATTCACCAATTCTAAGAATTGACTAGTCCGAGCAAGCGGCTACGGTAAAGACACATCAAATCCGTTTATATGGTTTACGGTTTGCCTATAAATCGAGATGGTTATCGATGTACCATAGTTTTCGAACTTAAACATTTGGCTACTCCGTAGTAATGGCTATTGTTAAAGAGACATCAAATCCATTATTTTCAATGATTCACTCTCTCGGGAGTTCACACCGGAAGTGATGAGAATAGTATGCAACTAATAAGTATTGATGTACATTATGTCATTTGTTCTTTGCAAAGACACGGAGCTTCAAAATTGATCATCATAGAGATGAGATTATTAGTGGTTCTTTACTCTTGTTATGTGAAAACAATCCTCAATACGAAGTCTCAAAGATCTTTCAATAGTCGGGAAGCGGAACTTAACCAAGTCAAATTCGGTTTAGGGAGGATTGTTGGGAATTATGTGAAGTAGGATTTCTCATGTCATTCTGCCGATGGATTCTCTTGAAGAAGAGAGAATCTGTTGAAGAAGTGATTCTCTTGAAGAGTACAAGCGTTGTCGTGTTCTTCTTTGAAGGGTGAAAGTCGACTAGGATCGGCATGCGCTATATGAATTAAATTCTAACTCTCCATATTCTTGTACTGCCCAAGGTTGCATGGGTATAATTGAACTGCTCAATATAGTTTAATGTATTAGTCATTAAATGCATGCTTGCATGTTTTAGACGATTGGGTTGTAATAGTATTAGGGTTCCTTGTCTATAAAAGGAACCTCATAGATTGTAATAAGCAACTCATCTGAAACATAGAGTTTCAGTTAATAAAAAGATCCATAGAGGATCTAAGTGTTCTTAGTTATAACAACTTGTATTTACTTTCCGCTATAGAATACGAGTTTTAGAGACTGTCTATTAGTTTGCTTATGATTACATATGCAACACTAACGATCCACGAGTGCTTAAGATCTGTCAAGGTCTGAGAGTTTATAACAAAAATCGGTAATGAACCTAATGATAAACTATGTCTTACCTCTATGGATGATACTTCGACCTTATGGCATCGAAGATTGGGTCACGCCAACATGCGACTTCTTCAATCGCTATCATCCAAAGATCTAGTAAGAGATCTACCTAAGTTAAAATATGAACATCATTTTTGTGATGCTTGTAATATTGGTAAACAAGCTCATTCGAGTCATAAAGCTAAAAACATGGTGTCCACAACTAGGTGTCTAGAATTACTACATATGGATTTATTTGGTCCATCCGCTATCCAAAGTTATGGAGGCAACTACTATACTTTGGTAATAGTGGATGACTACTCTAGGTATACTTGGACAAAATTTTTAAAGAACAAAACGAAACCTTTAACTATTTTGAAATATTAAGCAAAAGATCCAAAGACAACTAGGAAGACCCATAGTGTCTATTAGGACGGATCATGGTAGGAATTCGATAATGAAGTGCAATTGAAGCTTTTTGTGACGCTAATGGTATTACTACACAACTTCTCGGCTCCACGCACTCCACAATCGAATGGGGTAGTAGAAAGAAAGAATAGAACTACTGCAAGAAATGAGTCGAACCATGCTTAATGAACAATCCATACCTCAAAAGTTTTGGTGTAATGCCGTTGATACTTCAACGTATATACTCAATCGAGTCTTGATTAGACCAATCTTAGGAAAAACTCCATATGAGTTATTTCGAGGCAAAAAGCCTACGTTAAATCACCTTAGAGTCTTTGGTAGTAAATGTTTTATTCTTAACACTAAAGATTACCTTACAAAATTTGATCCTAAATCAATGAAGGTATCTTTTTAGGTTATTAAGCCAAATAGCAAGGCTTACATCATATTAAACAAAGAATCAATGAAGGTGAAGAGTCATTAAATATAAAATTTGATGAAAGTCCACCCAAACCCTCTCCACCTCTTGTCGATGGCGAGATTATGGAAAGTGAAGCCATAGTAATAAAGAAAAGATAAGTGAAGAAGAAGAACCTCTAAGTGATAAAATAATAAACATTAAAGAGTCCAAAGATCACCCCGTAGATAAAGTCATAGGAAAACTAAACGAGCGAACATTAAGGTCTCAAGTTCAAAACCAAAGTAGCTTGTTTTGTTTCGTACGAACCTTAGAACCTAAATACACAAGAAGCCATAAAAGATGAAAGTTGGGTAATGGCTATGCAAGAAGAACTAAATCAATTTGTCTCTAATGATGTTTGGACACTTGTCCTCCACCTAGTAATCAAACCATAATAGGAACCAAATGGGTTTATAAAACAAATTAGATGCAAGCGGAATAGTGTCTAGGAACAAGGCTAGACTCGTTGCTCAAGGGTATAACCAACAAGAGGAATAGACTTTGATGAGACCTATGCCCCGTGGCTAGATTAGAATCTATAAGAATACTTCTTGCGTATGCTTGTGCTAATGATCTAAAGCTTTATCAAATGGATGTCAAAAGCGCTTTTCTAAATGGTGTCATAAATGAAGAAGTATATGTAGCTCAACCTCCGGCTTCATTGATTTTGAAAACCCAAACATGTGTATAAATTAAAGAAAGCCCTTTACGGTCTTAAACAAGCTCCAAAAGCTTGGTATGATAGACTCAAGTCATTTCTAGTTAAACACAACTACACCATGGGGTTAGTTGACAACACACTTTACTAAGAAAAGAGAGTCACATATAATCATAGTACAAATATATGTAGATGATATTATATTCGGATCCACTTGTCAAGACATGTGTGATGATTTCTCTAAAATCATGCATGATGAGTTCGAGATGAGTATGATGGGAGAACTTAGTTTCTTTCTTAGTCTACAAATAAAACAAGTAGAAGATGGTATCTTCTTTAATCAATCTAAATACATCAAGGAGATGTTAAAGAAATTCGGTCTAGAAGAGTCAAAACCAATTAGGACTCGATGTCATCCGACACCAAACTCACAAAAGACGAGGACGGAGAATCCGTTGATAATACTAAATATCGTGGCATGATAGGTAGCCTTCTCTACCTCATGGCAAGTAGGCGGATATCATGTTTAGTGTTTGCTTATGCGCTAGGTTTCAAGAAGACCTAAAATATCACACCTAGAAGCCGTAAAAAGAATATTTAGATATATTAAAGGTACAACACAATTAGGATTATGGTATCCTAAGAGGCACGGAGTAGAAACAATTGTATATGCAGATTCGACCATGCGGTGATTACGTTGATAGAAAAAGTACAAGTGGGGTATGTACTTTTATGGGATGTTGTTTAACATCATGGTTTTCTAAGAAACAAACGGCACTTGCAATATCAACAATAGAAGCCGAGTATCGTCTCCGGCAAGCAAGCATGCCAACAAGCACTATGGATGAAACAAGCGTTAGTAGACTACGACATCCATCTAAGCGACATAGCCATCCTATGTGACAACAAAGGTGCAATCGACTTAAGCTAGAATCCGGTATTACATTCTCGCACAAAGCATATAGAGATTAGTCATCACTTCCTAAGAGACAATGTTCAAAGGGAACATCTCTATTGAGAAGGTTGCATCCGAAGACAACATAGCCGACGTCCTCACCAAACCGTTGAGCGGGAACAATTCAACCTACTTGCCTTGGTCTTGGCCTAATGGAACAAACGTCATAACTTAATTGAATCTACAAGGTATGTAAACACTAGCCTTCTTCTTTCTGAGTCTAGGATTTCTATTTTACGCACAACTCACAAACAATACGGGAATTTTCAAAACCCAAGATAAGTCTTCCATTTATAATTTATTTTTCTTCTTTCACATAACTACATACACATTTTTTAAAGAAAATCTCCTTTCAAAATGTTTTCTAAAAGGAATGATACCTTCCCGTATCAATTTCACAAAAGCAATTTCTCACGTCTAGGACAAATCATTTTTTTCATTATTAATACAAAGTAAAAACCCGTTTTCATTGCATCTCATGTCTTTTGAATGCTAAAGGAACATATAACTAATATGTGTTTTCGGTACATTCATTTAAGCAAAAATGAATTAGGAGCATTGATAACACAATGCTACGTACTTATGTACCAAATGTTTGTTGTCGGGTTATCTCAATTAGGATTTATTTTCTCTAGTTGTTTTCTTTTCCTTTTAGAGGTCGAGAAAACCGCAACTCAAATAGTTTGCATATAGGCACACAATAGGCAAAATGTTTTCAAAAGAAAAATTTTGTGCTTCACGAGTCACCGGACCCACGGATCCCACCTTCATGCTAGACGGATCCTCGAGGAAGGATCCGTGGGATCCGTAAACAAGTCGCTTTCAACTTCTATTTTTGTCACTTTGGATGAAAATCCACATTTGCTTCATTTTGGGAGTATGCTCTTTAATGCTTGTGTTCTCATGATCACATGCCTTGAATTCATATCTAATCATTAGATTTTAATCCACATTTTGGGTCAAGCATTCATTACAATGTGTTGTTTTTATATATATATAACTCCTAAAATGCTTGCATACTCCATCTCCTTCTCACAAACACACTTCATCATGTCATCCAAAATCCCTTTAGGAGAATCATCTAGTACAAACAATCATGATATCCAAACCTTTGTACTTCCACCATCCAAAATACCACAATCAAATGCTAGGATATCCTCACGGATTAGTATCCGATCTTGTTGTTTAGCAAAACTAACCTCAAATGATTCATCCTCAATAAATAACTCACCACAAGATGCTTCCATTATAGCACCACCTCATCACCAACAAGTACACCAACTTCATCACCACCTAAAATAACTCTTTGGAACTCCTTGGGACTCCAACAAGATCTACCTAACCTAAAGAAAAGAAATAGTCTTTTCAACACCCCCCACATCACCAAATACTATTTTTCAAGATCTTGAAACATCACCACCTCTAGCTCCCATCACATTACAAGAACATCTAGGTTCTTTTCCATCACCATGTACAAACATTCCGGATTTTGATCCATATTTTCCTATTTTTCCACCACAACTTCCGCATAACTCAAATCAAAACAACCCGGAAAACTTCCGCACTCATTACCCACATCATTTACATTGTGAACATTGCCAATCCACTAGGAAATTGCAATAGAAGTTAGGGAAGAAATCGTTTCATACTCAACCTCATCCTTGATCGCATCAATACCATTACTCATCAAAACCTCCATCCATAACCTTATGCAAGCATGGAAGGAATCTCTACTACTATTTTCACTTTTAGTATTATAATTTTTTTTGTTGTCATTTTCAAGAACAAGTCTTGTTCTTATTTTTACATGCTTGTAAGTGGCTTAACCACGACTACAATTTGTCGTTTTATTACAAGGCCTTGTTTACATACCTTGGCCCCTATCTTGATTCTCGACAACCACAAGATCATTTAAGCATGTTACTAACTTTTTTTGTAGGATTTTTTCTTCTCTTGACGCCCCAAACTGGGGAGCTACCGTCGAGGGGAGTAAGAAATCGTAGACTACTTTTTCCTCCAAGGGTTAACTTTTGTTTCGAAAAAAAGGGGAAGAAGTAAAACTTAGGAGCTTTCAAAACTTACATCTATTCTTAAGTTTTACTCATCATAAAATTATATTTTGTCATCAACAAAAGGGAGATTGTTAATACAAATAAACCGTAAAACGTTTATTAATATTTTGCGATCTCTTTGTGTTTTGTTGATAAAATATATAATGTTGTCTTAAGTATGATTCTAAGGATACATGTTATTTTTGTAAATCATTTACATATAATCTTTTAAATACAAAATGTAGTAATCAAAGCATTTGTTGTAATAGTTAATTAGGATGGGTAAAATCACAACCCATGGATCTTAACCCATACCCAAAGAGACTTGATACAATGTATACTTAGATACATTGAATCTAGATATAACCATGGACCAACCCATGACCCATAACCAAAACCCATGGGCAAGAGGAGGCGTTCCACGGATCCCTAGCTTTGTGCTAGCGGATCCCAAGTGGAAGGGATCCGGATCCGTGGGAACAATGGAGGAAATTTGCCTATAAATAGAGAGTCATTTCTTCATTCTAACTCACCCTCTTCTTACTAAATCTCATATACACTCTCATTCTCTTTTAACATATAGATCACTTGATCTAGAGAGTTGTTCTTCTTTCTTTCTATTTGTGATCCTCATATAGGTCCTTTTCTAAGGCGAGATCACGAGCATTCTACAAGTCATCCAAGCAAGGGGTCCTTGATTGATTTGTCACTCCGCAAGATTTCTGTAGCGAAGATCTTGTATTTGATATTTCACATATTTGTTGTGTAATAGCTGTGTTGGTTTGGTCCACCGTGCTACGGACTCGGTATTTAGCTTTGTACCGGATAAAGTGTAAGCAACGTTGTGAAGGCTTCTCCGCCAAGTGAAGGAGTTTGTTGACATAGTGCTTGAACTCTCGAGTAGGTGACTCGGGGAGTGTAGTAGGGCAAGGAAGGTGTCCTTGTAGCCGAACCACTAAAAATCGGTTGTGTCATTTCTATCCCTTATCTTTACTTATTTGTGTGCACTATCATTAGATTTATACGTTCTCAACATCCATACGATTTCACATAATATCGGATCTAAAGTTTTTGAAATCAAATTAAAATCGGCAAAACTATTCAACCCCCCCTTCTAGTTTTCCACGGGGTCCATACTGATCAGTTGGAGAGAGTCGATCCAGCACGCTTGCAGGCTTGCGAGCAGCGTGTTGAGGGTCTAGACCGCACCACAGATGTGTTGTTTGAGAGTATGGAGCTAGAGAGGCATGAGAGGATCCAGTTGGGTTACAAATTTGAGGCTCAGGTTGAGGATGTTAGAAGTTGGACGGCAGATCACGGGTGTTGGGATGAGGTCGAGCCGGATGCACGGTCGACTTGAGGAGGCTGGGCGCATCCGGTGGATTGCTAGAGATCTTGCCGAGCGAGTGGCGAGGACTACTGTGTTTGAGTCCATGTTAGCCTCTCAAATGAGGCGCATCGCGGTTTAGAGGCTACTTGGCGAGAGTTGGTTACTAGCATTGGCGATTACGCCGAAAGCGGACATCCTTGACCTTATTGTATGATGTATTACACTAAACTGGATTATAACAGTTAGTGTTAGTTATGACTCTTGTACTTCAGTTTGTATTTCAGTTGTATTCCAGTTGTATTTCAGTTTGTATTCCAACTAGTATTTCAGCTTGCACTTTAGGAACCTTGTAACCGAAATTCTATCTATGTCAAGCTTATTTCTCTATCCAATTGTCCTTTGTTTCATAGATTGCTCATATGATCTATCTATGATATTTACACTATTACCTGGCACTTACCTTGTTTAAAAGGTTCTATATCTCATCGCCTTTTCTTACTGCAGAAATGCCGTCAAAACGAAGATCAAACAGAACCAACCATGGTGGAGCTTCCAATGCTCCTATTCCAGGGAGGGTTACTCGCAACCGAGCTACAAACACTGCTATTCCAACAAGGGTCACACACGATCAAACTGTCGAAGCCACTACTCCTGCTAGGGGTACTCCAATTCAACCTACCATGAATCAAGCTATGATAGACCAACTGGTTAATGAGCGAGTGAATGCCGCTTTGGCTGCAGCAAACCACTCGTCTACTGAAGCTGGAACTTCGAGACCAGCCACCCACAGCCGCATTTGTACTTATCAGGATTTTCGTAAGATCATGACTAGAGGCTTTAATGGAACCGAAGGAGCTGTCGGTCTGACCAGGTGGATCGAAAAGCTCGAGACTGTGTTCCGAATCTGTAACTGTGAAGAAAAGGCTAAGGTTAAGTATGCATCGTTCACTTTCAAGGATGCTGCCTTGACCTAGTGGAACAATTTCTTGAAATCCGCGAGTATCGATGTTGCCTATGTCATGCCATGGGAAAGCTTTAAGGAAATGGTGCTTCGAAAATACTGCCCTCGAAATGAGATCAAGAAGCTGGAACATGAGTTTTGGAACCTCAAAGTTCAAGGCACAAACATGGCTGCTTATAACTAGCGTTTTCAAGAACTAGCTTTACTGTGCCCTGAAATGGTCCAAACTGAGACCCGATTGTTGGAGAGGTACATCGGAGGACTGCCTCCATCCATCAAGGGAAATGTCACCACTCTAAGGTCAGCCGATCTTCACGAAACCATCAAGTAGCCAACAAACTCATGGACCAAGTTATTGAGGATTCCATGGACAAGGTGGTTGACAATAAGAGGAAATGGGACGACCACTCTCGAGCTACAACAACAATGGGTATCATGGCAGCAGTGGAAACCATAGCAACAATCGAACAAAAGGCAAAATGTTGCTAGAGCTTATGCGGTGGGATTGGAGAAAGGAAACCGTCGCGAGGACTTCACCTTGTGTAACCGATGCACACCGCATCACGAGGACGATGTCAGGTCAAGTCAGAATCGCGAAAATCGGACACTTGACCGAAGCTGCGGTCCAAGTCATTGGCGGCAGTTCAAACGGCCTGACTCGGGACCCAAAGTGCTAAAACTTGCTTTGGTTGTGGTGAGAAAGGGCATTATAAGAATGAATGCCGAAAGACCATAAACCAAGGCAATGGGGAAATCAAGGAAAGCAGGAAATCCAGAAGCCATGGAAATGGCGGGATTCGAGAAATGTTGGACGGTAGAGTAACTGTGGAAATGGCGAAGGAGCTCGTGGAAGAGTCTATCTTTGTGACCAAAGTGGAAGCTCGGGAAGACCCGAATGTCGTGACGGTACGTTCCTTATAAATAACCGTTATGCATCCATATTGTTTGATACGGGAGCCGATAGGAGTTTTGTTTCTAATGCATTTAGTCCATTACTCGATATTGCCCCAACTGCATTAGGCAATGCATACAATGTAGAACTAGCTAACGGTAACATAGAAAGGGTAGATACCATCATAAGAGGTTGCACCCTGAATCTGTTAAACCACCCATTCAATATCGACTTGATACCAGTAGAATTGGGTAGTTTCGATGTCATCATCGGGATGGATTGGTTATCAAAATACCATGCTGCCATCATTTGTGACGAGAAGCTCGTCCGAGTACCCTATGGAGATGAAGTCCTAATTGTAGAAGGAGACAGAAGTGATAGAAGGAGAGCGTCAAGACTACATGTCATTTCCTGTACCAAGGTGTTAAGGTGTATCGAGGAAGGATGTCACGTCTTCCTAGCACAAGTCACCGGGAAGGATGAAAATGAAATGGAAGAAAAACGTCTGGAGGACGTGCCAATAGTGAAAGAATTTCCTGAGGTTTTTCCTGAAGACTTGCCAGGACTTCCGCCAACCCGGCAGGTTGAATTTCAAATCGATTTAGTGCCTGGTGCCGCACCATTGGCAAGAGCACCTTATCGATTAGCTCCAACGAAACTTCAGGAGTTATCAAACTAGTTGTCGGAACTTGGGGAAAAAGGATTCATTAGACCGAGCTCATCACCTTTGGGAGCACCAGTCCTGTTCGTCAAGAAGAAGGACGAAACTTTCAGAATGTGCATTGACTATCGTGAGTTGAATAAACTAACCATTAAGAACCGTTACCCACTCCCAAGGATCGACGACTTATTCGATCAACCTCAAGGTTCGAGCGTTTATTCAAAAATTGACTTAAGGTCCGGATACCATCAACTAAGAGTTCGGAAGAAGATATTCCCAAGACCGCCTTGAACTCGTTATGGACATTCTGAGTTCAAGTCATGCCTTTTGGGTTAACCAACGCACGCATTTGTGTTCATGGACCTCATGAACCGAGTGTAAACCCTACGGACAAATTTATGATCGTTTTCATCGGCGACATCCTAATTTATTCCAAGAGTGTGAAGGAACACGAGGAACATCTTAGATTAATCACGGAATTCTTTGAAGAAGGAAGAACTGTATGCTAAGTTCTCGAAGTGTGAATTTTGGATATCGACTGTGCAATTTCTGGGTCACGTAATTGACAGTCAGGGTATTCATGTAGATCCCGCTAAGATCCAGTCGATAAAGGATTTGGCGACACCCACAACTCCTACTGAAATACGCCAATTCTTAGGACTCGTTGGGTACTACAGAAGATTTATTGAAGGTTTCTCAAAGATTGCCAAATCTTTAACCAAACTAACCCAGAAAAACGTCAAGTTTGACTGGGGAGAAAAAGAAGAAGAAGTTTTTCAACTCCTTAAGGAAAAGTTGTGTAGTGCACCTATCTTGGCCCTACCGAAAGGTAGTGAATACTTTGTCGTTTATTACGACGCTTCACATAAGGGGCTAGGAGCGATGTTAATGCAAAGAGAGAAGGTGATAGCATCGCCTCGCTTGACTAAAACCCAGAGAAAAATTACACAACGCGACACGGAATTAGGATCGGTTGTGTTCGCTTTCGGGATTTGGATACATTATCGTATGGCATGAAGTGTGTCGTACACCGATCACAAAATCCTACTGACACATTTTGGATAAAAAGAACCGAACATGAGACAACGCTGTGGTTGGAATTGCTCGGCGATTACATTGCGAGATTCGTTACCATCCGGGTAAAGCGAATGTAGTTGCTGATGCTCTCAGTAGAAAAGAGCGACCAAAACCCCTTAGAGTCAGATCTTTAGGTATGACAATCAGTTGACCTCTTCCATCCAAGATTCTTGAGGTTCAATCGGAAGCACTCAAAGAAGAGAATCGTCCAAATGAGAACCTTTACGGAATGCCAGAAAGTGAAAATGGATTCGTAAGAAGGTCGGATGGAACATTGTATTTTAAGGATCGAAGTTGGATTCCACGTTACGGAGGAATTCGCGATGTCATTATGCACAAATCCCATAAGTCTAAATACTCCATACACCCAGGATCCGACAAGATGTACCTAGATCTGAAGAAATTGTACTGGTGGCCAAACATGAAGGCCGACATTGCAACATATGTCGACATGATGTTTAACTTTGTTCAAAAGTCAAAGTGAACACCGAGACCCTCAGTCTACTAGTACAACCCGACATTCTCGAATGGAAATGGGGCGATATAACAATAGACTTTATCACTAAGCTACCTAAAACCTCTAATGGCTACGACACTATTTGGGTAATAGTTGATCGTCTCACCAAGTCAGCACATTTTCTACCAATGAAAGAAAGTGACGGAATGGACAAACTTGCACGATTGTACACGAAGGAAATTATCATGCGCCATGGTGTACCAATCTCCATCATCTCGGACGAGAGATAGCCGTTTCACCTCAAACTTACGGAAGTCACTTCAAGATGCTTTAGGATCTAACCTTGACATGAGCACCGCTTACCATCCTCAAACTGATGGGCAAAGCGAAAGAACCATTCAAACTACGGAGGATATGCTAAGAGCATGTGTGATAGATTTTGAAATGGTGGGATAAGCACTTGCCATTAGCGAGGTTTTCTTACAACAACAGCTATCACACAAGCATCAAAGCTGCACCATATGAAGCACTCTATGGCCGAAAATGTAGATCACCCGTATGTTGGGCCGAAGTCGGAGAAAGTTAACTTACTGGTCCGGAACTAATTCAAGAAACTACTGAGAAGATTGTGCTAATCAAAAATCGACTGCAAGCAGCTCGTGACCGTCAAAAGAGCTACGCGGACAGAAGAAGGAAGCCACTTGAGTTTCAAGTGGGAGACAAAGTCATGCTAAAAGTTTCTCCATGGAAAGGCGTAATCCGTTTCGGAAAACATGGAAAGTTAAATCCTCGTTACATTGGACCTTTCAAAATTCTCGCAAGAATCGGGCCGGTAGCATACCGACTCGAATTACCACAAGAACTCACTGCTGTGCTGGCGTGTTTCACGTATGCAACTTGAAGAAATGTCTTTCGATGAAACTCTTGCTATTCCCTTGGAAGAAATCCAAGTTGACGAAAGATTGAATTTCGTCGAGGAACCCATTGAGATTATGGATCGAGATCACACGGCTTAAGCAAAGCCGCATTCCTATCGTCAAGGTCGTTGGAACTCTCAAAGAGGTCCGAATACGTGGAGCGTGAAGATGAATTCAGCGTAAATACCCACATCTTTTCTCAACTTCAACAAGTAATTCTAACTGAAAACCGAGGACGGTTTTCCTTCTAAGGCGGGGAGGATGTGACACACGGTAAATTTTCACTCATATTTAAATAATAAATGGTAATTTATTATTACTAAGCCTAGTCATTAAGTATGCATAAGCTTTGCCTGATCATTTGAGTAGATAACTCGCACACAGTAGCCTATTGCACTTCTTTTTTCATTCATTTCATAATATGAATATTGTGTTATTGTCTTATGATTAAAATTGTAAGGCGAGAGGTTATCTCGTTTTCCCCGATGGCCAAACCTTGCACGCGTCTGACACTATGATAAGGGCAAATAAAACAAATGGTAAACCCCACAATGGAAAATATTACCAAGATAATAATATTTGAAGTATATCTATAAGATACTACATCATAAAATTATCATACATTAATACTCCAGTCACGACTTTAATATCGCGGGACACAAAATACTTAATATACTTTCACTTAAATGATGACTCTTAAATATCTACAAGTACATTAACACAAAATGTATATTATACATAAACCTAAGATATGAATAAAAACCCTTTCCTTATAAAATATGAGATAACTCTCCTTGTGTCTTCACTCTTCACGACAAATACACCAAGAGAGAGAGAGAACACAAAAAGCAGAAAAGTGAAAACCATCTTCTTCTACCTCTATACCTGCACCTCGAGTAGGTCAAGAATCCCAAAGAAGTATACCAACACACTCCTTTCATCATCTCCAAGTCTTTCTCATCCAAAACCATGAGTCCTTTTGTCTCCCCAACCTTTTCTTGGAGGCGTCCATTGCCATTCGAATGAGTCTAAAGAGCTCTAAGACAAAAGCCACCAAAGAGAAGCACATATCAACATCAATCCACCTAGAGTCAAAGCTCAATACTCCCTAGGTTGTAGGAGTTTAGCTCAAATCGGCTTCACACCAAGACTCAAGAGGAGAAAGAAGGTCAAGGCTTTCCAAAACACTTCCTCTATTTCTAGTAGAGGTGTGAAACGACCCAATTCAGTTTCATCATCAACTTTACCAAAAATTAGGGTTTGTGAAACTTAGAGTTTTCAACAATTGATTTGGGGGTTTTGCAATTGGGAGTACAATTGAGCTAATTCAAGTTCTATTTTGTTGAAACTCTCAAGTAACCGTCCTTCACACTTTCGTCTCACGAGTTGAGGTCATAAATCTTTCCTTGTTGTAATGTTTTGTGTGTTGTTTATATGATGTTAAGTTTGGTGATTTGTATCAAAGGAATTGTTATATACTTGGTCGCGTTAATTATATTTGTTCTTGGTTGCTACGTTGAGTTTCGATTTGGTCATTCTTTTGGTTGAGTTGATTTCTGTCGAGGGGTATGAACCAAGAAAAATAGAGGAGTTAAGTTTTATAAAAAGATTTATTAATAACAGTTAGTACAAAATATGGAAATTTATGTTAGTCATGATGTTTTTGAGTAGTACTCAAAGTAGTGTATAAATATCGGTATTTGGTAATCAACTTGAATTCATAATCTCCGGTTATAAAATGTCATCTTGGCTCAATGTCGAGTTGTAACTCGACTCGACTGTGAGCTGTGGTACCCACACCAGAGGATGTGTATGCTGCGGGTTGTCCGTCGACAAACCCCTCGTCAAAGAAAACTTCGCCTTTTATATTCTTGTTAACAACGATTTTTAGATTAAGTGTCATGTAAAAGAAAAAAATGGAAGTGTTTTAAGAATGTATAAGTGGGTCGACAAGCTCACTTTGGTAGTACCACGTTGACGGGGTCATATATCACAGTCGAGAAGTCTCGGCTTCACTAGTTTAGGACATACTATAGCGAGTTGTATCTTGAAGTCAAACCGTTTCGTTGAATCTCCGTGTCAAAGACAACTACTCTAGCATTATGTTTTTGTGAGTTGTAATATGCCTATTTAGGACTTGATAGGGTCATTCGAGCAACCATTGAAGCATGACTACCTTCCCATTAAAGTCAAAACTAGATGTCTAGTACTAAAACATTTGAAATGAGATTTTGCAATACTAACAAGTAACAATTGTGTTTGTTAGGAATTAGAAAATTCCATAGTGAAGTGTCGGTCACCCCAAATGTTATCTAGCTTAAGTTAGCTCGTAGACTTGTCATTAGTTCGTTATTTAGTAGTTTACTTATTTGTTTGTAGCGTGGTATAGCTTAGTGCAACACCGTGGAGGAAGGACGGGTCTTTACCCCTTGTATCCACGATCCATGAGGCCGATAGGAGGTCGTTATGTACGTAACTATAAATACCCTTCCATCCATGGAAGGGTGGTGCAATCTAATATTCTACATTTTGTGAAGTAACTCTCTAGCAAGAACACCCTCTCTCTACTTTCTCTCTAAAATGGTAAACATGTATTTTGATCTTCCAAGACCACCGAATCATCAAACACATAAATATTCACGATCTTACAATTGGTACGAGCCAAGGTTGTGTTGTTTGTAATGATTCGAATGGTTTATATAGTTTTGTGTTTAAGTGGTTTTGCGTGGTTAATTTTTTAAGCAGTTGGTGTTGGTTTTATGAGGTGATAACATGTGTGGTTTTGTTAGTATGAATCGGTTTTTATGTGGTTTTGATATTATGAATCTGTTTTTTGATACTCGTATGGTTTTATATGAATCTGTGGTGATGTCTTGGTCATGTTCTTGCTAGAGACTTGGTCGTGTTCTTGCTAGAGACTTGGACATGTTTATGTCGATTCATGGTTTGGTCAAATGTCACATGGTCAAATATTTGTCCCAATGATTATGTACATCTCCTTTCTTGTGATATTTTATACTAAAAGTGATATTTCAAGTGGTCAAATTGACGATTAAATTAATAAGTCGATGCGGTCATATTATTCGAGGTTATAATGGGTCAAAGGATGCATTTTATGTCATAGTTTACGGGTTTTGCAACTTGGTCGAAATATTGGTCATTATGGTTCTTCTAGCGACTTGGAACAAGATGGTTCCTCTAGCGACTTGTGTATTCTGGCGACTTGTTATTGAACAAGTAGCGAGTTGGTTTGAAATAAGTTAGCAACTTGACTCACAAACAACGATATAGCGACTTGACATTTGACCTAGCGACTTGTTATTTAACAAGTCGTAGCTACTAGTTTGGATAAGGTCGTGGCGACTTGATGTGGAAAAAGTGCTAGCGACTTGGTTTGAAAAAAAGTGCTAGCGACTTGGTTTGAAAAAAGTGCTAGCGACTTGGTTTGAAAAAGTGCTAGCGACTTGTTTAAATATGCTAGCGAGTTAGTAAGATTACGACGACTAGCGACTTGACTCAAAGACTTTGACTAGCGACTTGATACGAGAAAGGATGAAGAAGAGTTAACTTTTAAGACCATGACTACAATACAAATACCAAAATACTCGAACCTCGGTTTACCACCATCATAAGTCCAAGCAAGATTCTAAACTAAAATGAAAATGGAAATCTTAATGATCTCGGTCTTGTGGTGAATCAAATCTCTCATGAGATCTCAAAGATCCTTTTAGATCCATATCCACTACTACATCATCGATCTAGCCTTTGGAAGACAAGCTTCTCTTGATATTCGAACCGTTTAAAGGGAAGACAAAATCATGACGATTTCATCTCACCTTGGGTTCGGGTTAAACTTAAGCTAACCATATTACATTCAATATCCGTATCTCATGATCTTAGTCAAATTCGTGGGTATAAAATTCACCAAGACCTCGAGGGTCTAATCACACGAATGGTTTGCTCATCATAGATCTCATAATTTACATGGGTCACAAGCCTTGTTCGGATTAATGGAAAATAACAAAAGGTGTAAAATAAGATCTCTGTGTAGGATTAATCGCATTGCTTGAAATTAATCCAATTCATCATCTTTATGAACCTTGGCTTCAATTTTTTCCGAGACACTTAAATGATAAGAGTATAACAAACATGTTATCCCTTGATCACTTACTCGTTCATATTTATCGGAAAGAATTAATGTTTACTTACCACAATCTTGGATTGATCTTGTTGCCGTATCAAGTAAGCTCTTGCCATCCCTGTGGCTTATTCGTCCCTTCCCATACCATCCCTGTGGTATTAACAATATTAATCATCGAGCCATCCACGTGGCTTGGTAAGTATGAGATATTGCTTCGTTCAATTAGAGATAAGATTATGATTTGAGTTTGGGAGAGAAATGAATTTGGTGACTAATATTAAGATGGGGCGTCTGATGTTATGATTTAGGGCTAGAGGATTATTAGGGTTTGATGATAAGTGATTTGAAGAGGCGCATTTTTAACGGATGTGGTGTAATGTGCTTTTTAGGTTTAGGGCAAATGTGCACTTTGCTTCTCTTATAACCGGTTGTAAGATTTTTACATGGACACGAGTGTGTATTTGATGTGGGCTTTGGGTTATTAAGTTCACGGGCTGATTGCAATGGATTTGGGCTTGTCTACGATTATGTAGACTACATCAATTAGACGACTTTATGGGTCTAATCGTGAACACATTCAATTTGTATTCGAATATTTCTTATGGAAAATATTGGATACAAAGATTAATTGTTTGGCCAATTGAGTAGTATTTTTGGTCTTGCTAATTTTCACGTTGGATACATTATTCACGGCTTGCTTATTATTAAGATTAAAATGACTTGAGGTTCTTGACCGACATTACTTTAGTAATGATGTGACTCAACGGTTTTACTTGAGCGTTGGACTTGAATGATTGGATTGAGTTTCATAAACCGGACCTTGATGTTTGCTTATAACCAAGTCCAATTTGTTACATGATTGGGTCATATGGTCTTCTCAAGTTATTGGATGATGTGTGAGTTAATTTATGATGAGATTTGAGGCGTGCGTGGTATTATGTGATTTGTGACGAATGAGATTTAATCATGTGTTTTGATAAAAAGGATTTGGTGTGTGGTGAGATTTGATGATGAGTTTCTTTGTGTTGTGGGGTTTGACACTTTGGTGTATGCATTTTCACGATGGTAATTTTGTCTCGGCTTGAATTGATATTTGAACAAGGTTGACTACGGGAAATTTGGACGATATTTCTTATTTGAATTTGAAGTGAGGTTTTCGGACTTGTTTACTTATTTCGTCTTCTTTCTTTCTACCCTTCCGCGAAGATGACTTGTTTGGGCATTCTGATGTGATAAAGACTTGGCTATTTAGGTGCGGTTGTGATTCTTTCTCGGTTTACCCACAGCGTAACTATCACTTTGGTGTCTCACGCGATTGAGGATACGTCAAGAGGTTTTGTACATTGGGTACACCGTTTCTTTTCACGAGGATTAGTACGAGTTTAAGTAACAAATGGGAATTTTACTTCATGATCAAGTTTGGCATATCGGGTTTACTTCTCCTTATGGTCACCATAATAGCCGAGCGAGAATTCGTGAATGGTGTGTCTACCAAAGTGCTTAATGGTTGTTGATGTTGGTGAAAGAATAAGTGATGAACATTTGCATGTTCCCTAAAAGCAGATATTCATTTGAAACCAAAGTTGTCATAACACATTCGGTGACATTGTTTACGGTTTTGTCTTGATTTTGTAAAATCCAGCGAAAGAACCTATTTCTCGGTTTAAATCATAGACTTGTAAAATCCGTAACAATGGAAACATCCGGTAATTAGTAAAGTGCATTTCCGGATCTATCTTACGGTTTATTCTTGGTTTTGTAAAATCCATGAAGAAACTATTTCTCGGTTTAAACCATAGAGTTGTAAAATCCCGTAATGATGGAACCATCTTGGAGAAGAAAGTGTAATTTTGGATCTTACTTGATCTTTGATGCTACGGTTTACGCTTCAATGAAGGATAAAGGTGTACTTCATGAATTGGATGTGTGTTTGGGTTATCTTCGTGGCGGTTTGGTTATTACATGGTTTTACGGGGTTATGTGCTTTTAACCATGGTCGGGATGAAACCATTATCGAGTTCGTTTAAATGTCAAAGAAGGCTAGATTTGAGCGATTAACGAGAGGATGTGACAACGGCGTTAATTCAATATTATTTATTTGAGGTTGAAGTAAATTATCACGGGCGAGTGTACTTAGTATCACGAAGGTATCGGGGATGGTTGGATGAAGATTCTTCATGATCCTTGCTCGACTTATTATCAAAAGCGAAGACTTGGAAATCTAGTTATTGTTGGGTGTCTTTTACCTTTTCTTTTTACCACTTGGGGAATTGGGCTCACACCACTACAAAATAACTATCACTTTAAGGAGTTACATTGTAGTGCTCGATGTCACATTCAATTGTGGATTCTCAAGAGGTAATGTCGTCTATTACTTGATGGTTGGTTGGTTGAAGAGTATAGAGTACTTAAGAGATTCAATGGAGCATGAATTCGGCACCGCTCTTTGTTACATATGTGCAAGTTTAAGTCGCGAGTTCGGGTTAGTTTACTTCATGGTCAAATTCATCATATTGGGTTATCTCCATCATTGTCACTACAAAGAGCCTCTTGAATGATAATGGGATGATTACATGTTACGCCAAGAGAGGCGAAAAGAGAGATTATGGCGTCTGTTCACTTGATTCGGGCCTCGTACTCTAAAGAAAAGAAATGTATGCGTTTGATCGCATTATCTTGAAGAAGAGAAATCTTCTTATGACGTATGAACACAGCAGTTCATGCCTCGTTCTCTAAAGAAAAGAAAAGTATGCGTTTCGGTCGCTTTATCTTACGAAGAGAAATCTTCTAATTAATGACCATTCTCATCAACATGCTTCATGCTTTTTCCATGCGCTTGATCATAAAGTGAACCGGCTACCCTGATTGTTTTCTCATTCCACTTGCTCGATTATAATGAAGATGGCGACATCATGTGCTGATTTTGCGGGAGAGAAGTGTGAATAGAACATTCGGATGATTTTCACTTATTTAGTCAAGAATGGCATCTCCGTATGCAATTCTTGAGGGGAGAAAAGTGTGAATTTTTGCATTGTTGATTGATATTTGAGAATATAAATGGTCATACGGCTCTAAACTCATGTAAGAACCGAGCTTCTTCTTATCGGGTCATCTTCACATGGAGTTTTCTCTTCTAAGAGCCGTTGGTTGACATCTTCACTCGGATTGATGAGTTTATTGACAAAGTGCTTCCGGTTAATGCTTCACGTATACATCAACATGATGATTCCGAACAATCTCTCGTTCTTGTTTGATGTGATTGGTAGTTTGGTGTTACCATCTTGTGTGTTCGTTATGCCTAATTGCTGATTTCCTTGATGAACATCTTTCGTTCTTGTTTGATTGGGAGAGATTTTAGTTAAGGGATTTGCAAGATGTAAGTTAATTGGGATGCTTTTGGTGGGATGTTGTTTTGGTGTGAGTTGAAGATGTTAACTATCTATTCCCCAATTGCACAATCTTGAAGAAGGTCGAGTCTGATCATTCTACATTTTACGCTACATGTTAGAAGACTAAAGGCGAGTTGCATTTATCGATCTAAAGACTTCTTCTTAATTTGGGCATTTATCAAAGCAGTTGTCGGTTTAGGGAGAGCACTAATGGGAGAAAGTTATAAGTCGATTCAATTCCCAATTAGGCGTGCTCATATTCTTTAGATGACTACTCGAGGCGTTGATATTGACTATTGTTGGACATTTGACACAAGGTGATTACTCGGAGTTAATCATTTATCACTTATTTGAGATTGAAGTTGACTTTCACAAAGGCGTGTTCTTATTTGATAACTTGCTCGGGCTTAAGAATTTGAGTTGAAGACTTGGCTTATCTAGTTACCGGCGATCGAGGTGGATGGTTGAAGACACGGTTAACTATCACTAGTAGGAGTTACTTTGTTTTACTCGATGTCACGCATATGACGGTGTGGATAAGCGCAAGAGGTGTTAATGTCTCATACTTTGTTTGGGTAGTGAGTACTTAGAGATTTTCTTGAAGCATAAATTCTCTACACGTTCTTCCATCATTAAGTGCAAGCTTAAGATAAAAATGTGGGAAGTTGACTTGGTTTCAAGTATGGTATAGCGGGTTTTCTTCTTGTTGGTCACTTCAAATTGTCTGAAGGGTTGATATAAATAGTCGGAGAGAGTCTTGACAAGTTGATTCTCACAAAGAATTCAAGTGTTCTTCTCAACAAATTTCTAGTATACAGACTTTCAATGAGTTCTTGATTCAAGCATCAAAACCAGACAAGGGAAAGGAGACACGCATCTAAGCGAGTAATCTTGATGAGCTTAATTCTTCTAAGTGATTGAAGATATCCGGGAAGACAAATGTTATTACCGCGAGAGAAACTCAAGGTTTGACTCATGGCGAGTAAACTTGATGAACTTAACTCTTCTAAGTGATTGAAGATATTCAGGAAAACAAATGTCATGACATGAGAGAAACTCAAGGTTTTACTCATCAAGGCGTTTAGTGTTCTTATTCCAACTATGTGGGGAAGAGATGTTAGAAAGTTTACGAAGATAAAGAGGTACACAAATACGACATATTCGGGGAGATAAATGTGTAACATGAGGAGGTGTTATCGATTATTCTCTTGTTGGGAATGTGTGTGCCAGTTCTTGGGCTTATACACATTCATCGGGGACGAAAGATGTGAACATAGGGAGGTGTTCTTCATTACCCTCATGATGTGTATTCGGGAGAGTTCTTTGATATTGGTGTACTTGGTTCTTGAGCTTCATACACGTTCATCGGGGAAGAAAAATGTGAACATGGGAAGGTGTTCTTCATTCCCTCATGAAGTGTATTCGGGAGAGTTCTTGAGCATTATACTAAGAGGCCGACTACATCAACTCAACTACTTGGGGAAGTGTTCTCTTGACACCTTTTGGAATGGATTGCGTCGAGAATTGGTGGTTATGAAATTTGAGAAGATTATTTATGAGTGGGATGATACGTTGTTATTCTTCTTGATGATATAACCCGAATGGAGATCCTTGATTATCGTTCTTAAATGGGCGGCGGATTTTATGATAGTGGTGTGCTTATTTGTGCTTTGGCTAAAACAAGCTTGAAAGAAAGCTTTGAATCGCTCAACTAAAGGATTTTCGGTTTGGGGAAGCTGCCGTAGTCTCTCTTTCGGATGGTTCAATTTCTTTCTTCAATGCAAGAGCCACGGAAGCTTTGGTGGTGAATGTTTAGAGATGATGACTTCTATCTTCTACAACGGGCTGTTCGATATCCTTATCTCGGTACTCGTATCATCATCTTCTTTAACTATATCATCTACTCTATCTTTGTATATATTTATCCGAAAAACAAATACAAAAATATAAAACCAACAAAACAAAATAGAAAAATATAAAATTTTCAAAAAGCCATAAAATCATAAAATTTGAAAAAGACCAAAAATATGTTTTTCAAGACATGTCTTCGGTATCGATAACATCTGATCTTAGAAATGTCATTCAATAATGGCACGGGACCATAGATGAAGTTCGAGCGAGAGGTGTAAATATTCTTTTCAAAACATGTCACAAAATATGGCTTGCGATTACTTGAGGATGTGACCGTGCTTAAACTATGGTTTGCTATTATTTCGAGATAGCAACCCGCTCTTAAAAGGAAGGAAAGTGCTACGCTTAAACATTTTTCACAAATTTCGTTCACTTATCCTAAAACAAATGAGGAAAGTATGTCGAAGGATGCATTGTTCCTACTCAAATATTTTCCGTCTATAAATTCTTGAGAAAAATATTTGTTGTTTTCTAAAATGGTGGTAAATGAGTTGCTTGTAAATCTATCGATTCGAGTTTTGTGAAAATTGAAAACTCAATCAATGACTTCGCTTTTAATCTTTTGGAAAATAAGTCATTGATTGAGGGAGAATGTTTTCAAATTTATATCATCTAACGGACTTTCTTAATTATCCCACGTGCTTATACGGACAAATATAATTGCCTATGTTGAAGGACTAGGTTTCTAGGATATGATTGTTAGGTTTAGATGATTAGAGTTTGAGAAACACATTATTCCCATACCTTACATGATCTGATTGATATGTTGGATTGACTTTTATTAGTCGATTCTTTGTTTGGGTGTTGTCGACCACCATATATTTGTATGTGTGTTCACTAACATATGCGGTATATTGGTATATAAGAATGTTCGATCCGGATCCCACAAATGAATATGATTGGATGCCTGAGGAAAGGGTAACGATATCTTGGGTTGACAAATGAAGAAAGCGAGCTTAATTGGACTTCAATGGAGAGTTGGCATAAATGCAGCGTAAGAGGTATCCTTGCATCAGATGGTTTTCTTCTAAGTGATTGAAGAAAGCGGAGCTTAATTTGACCTCGGTTGGCATTCAAAATGCAACATAAGAAGAAGTCTCACCGCATCGCAGACGGTTTCTTCAAGCCCTCAAAGACAACAACAGAAGCTTCTCAACCACCTAATGTATCTTTGTGCGGGACAAGTAGTGAATGATACCATTTTCTAAAACTTTGAATAATATTGTTTTTGAAAATGGAAAATATTGTTTTGAAAATAAATTGGACTAAATTTTGAAAATCACCGGACTTCATTTTATCAAAACATAAGTCACTCAATCATTGACTTATGTCATGGATTGGGGAGTGTGATTTAAAATAATATATTTTCAAACAATATTTCATCGAAATCCGCGTGTACAAAATCATGTGGTGATCTAAAGATTTAATGTTATGTCATGGTATGATTTTCTTTAAAACTCAAAGATCCGTCAAAATGAAATTTTTACATTCTTGTTTGATTGTGAAATTGTTTTATTTTACTTAAAGGTCTCTTAAAACAAATCATACGACACTAACAATCTTTAATGTTTAAATCTATTCCTATCATCATCTTTCGTAATTAAATCTTGCCACGTCTTTCCCTAAAATTTTCTAAATAATTTAAATCTTTTGGGATTACAAATCTCAAATGGTTTGAAATGTTTGATCGCGGAGAGATCGTGATTTAAATCTCAAATCTTTTAATGGAATTGGTTTTAGTCCTCAAAGGCACTCCACCTCCATGTGCCAACGATTTCAAATACACAATGCACATGTTGAGGAGGAGGATTTATCCAAAACCAGATGAGTATTTAAACAATGCCACATTTTCTCCATGTTTTCTAAACCTAATTAAATCACTTGGGATCCAAAATCTCAAAGGATTTGATATTTTGATCGGGGAGAATTTGTGATTTAATAATGAAATTTGATAAAAGTTGATCGTTTTGATTCGGTTATGCAGTTTGCTCTCTCATATGTGCTAAGCGCTTTGAATCTCGAAGCACATATTGAGGGAGCAAAACCATCGAGGTGCAAAGTTTTTAAAGAGATTATAAAGTACCTTGATTGTGTTTTCAAATGGTTTTCTTAATGGATTTTGTGATTGTGGATGTGCTTCAAAGAACTCTTGCCTCTATGTGATAAAATGTTTTAAAATATCCTATGCACATATTGAGGGGAGAATTTTACCATGAAAATCAAATGGCCTTTTTCGTATGAAAATTGTGATCAAAGAAAATATTTCAAAGTCCTCTTGCCTCCTTGTGCTAAACAATTTCTAAATCATACGCACATGTTGAGGGAGGTTTTCAAAATGATCAAAACTATTAAGGTACAAAATGCTTTGATCTCGTATCACAAGTACCTTGATTGGTTTTCAAATGATTTTTCAATTGGTTTTGAGAAGGAATGAACAATACCAAAAGACCGACCAAATTTACTTTATGCATGGTGTTATAAGGATGGTTAGGTTAGGTATTTGTTCCCACGATCCGCGAGAACCGGAGGGATCTACCGAGGACAATTCACTAGATAGTGTAGAGTCCTTAGGTACGATGAAAAAAAGGAGAAAAATGAGAATATGGGAAGAGTGCGGATGAGGCAGAGCTAGTCTTGGAATAAACCCAACAAGGTTCTAGTTATGAAGTCTCGGTAAGCTTGAAGGGGTTGAAGAATGAAAAGAAATGAATATGAAAAGGGTGAAAAGAAATAGCCCTCAATAATTCAACCTTAGGGTAAACGGGTTCAATACATATACTCTTGGTTGTTACTAAGGTAACACGGTATTGAAGACAAGGCGTCATGGACCCGGTGATGCCTTTGCACTAAACTTCCCAAGCCACTCAAGTTCCTCTTAAAGGGCTTGTTTCATTCTCACGGGGAACCGACATAATCTATCGACTTTCTCTTAGAGATGGTTGATATTGAAGAAGGAGACCTCTCCCAGTCTCCGACAAAGGAACCAAATATGCACGATTGAGTCTAGAGCCAAGAGATCATCCACAATATCTCATTAGGACACTAAATTATTGAAGACTTGCTTTGTTTCACACAATGTGGAAAGTAAGTACATATTAAGAGTCCTACGCATTATCCTTGTGGTATTGCGGAACATCCGAGTGATATGTAAAAATATTCACAATGAAGATGGAAATCCTTCAGAGCCGACATCTAACAAGCTCTTGGTGGGTGACATGTGAAATCTTGCAAAAGATCAAGCTTGTGACAAGCGGATAGAAAGCGATGGGAGATTCATTCTTGAATCAACCTTGGTCGAGAATGGAATTGACGAATACTTTTGGAAAAACCATTCGATGTGCAAACCTTCTTTTCTCTAGCACGTCGAATGTGTATTCATTTCAAATTCAAAAAGTATATCGATTGAAAAATACTTTTAGAAAAACCGTTCGATGTGCGAATCTCTTCTTTTCACTAGCACGTTGAATGTGTACTCATTCTCTAATACAAAAGTATTTTGATTGAAAGTTGATCTTTCTCATAAAACCTTCGTCGTATTGCAAAACTCTTTCTTCAAGCAATACGCGATTGTTTTTCAAATCATTTTCATCAATCGGTGAATCTCAATTTCTTTGGTTCACTCACTCCGTGTTGTCTTCTTTGAGGCGTTCGGTTTGAGAACGGCTAGAACATTGCGAAACCCTATCAAGGAGATTCCTCGGAATCCTACGATCACTGGCGATGCTTGTCTTGATCAGCGAGGAACCGTGGGCGTGTACCTCAATTCAACGAAGTGATCAAAGACACTTTCGTGTGTTTTATTGCTAGCTGTTGTTTGCGGTACATTTGGACGGTTGTGGCGATCGAATTGAGGAGTCAATCCAAAGCCGCATGCTCACCGCATCCACACTTAATCTGAAGAAATCATGGTGGTGCATATCTACATAACTTTGGCTCGATATTTTATACTATGATTACGCTCTCGCTACAAATATCATGAGCCGGTAAAGCTTCGCTACTCGATGGAAAGATGTCATGATTCAAAAGTGTGAGCATGTCGGTCCAAAAGTCACAACTTCACATGATGGCAACACAATAAAGGGTGATCCGAGATTTTTACGTGGTGATGATCTCAATGAAAGCTCGAAGATCATCTAAGATGTGGATCGGTTCAAAGACCTCCACCGAAAGTACAAATCAATGCGGACTTTGAAGTTGCACTACAAAAGCACAAAGATTGCGGAATTGAAGAATTGAAGTCTACGAGCTCAAGAACAAAGACAAGAATAGAATGCTAGGATTCGAAATGTAAAACATGGGTGACCTCCTTAGGGAGATTGTTAGGAATTAGAAAATTCCATAGTGAAGTGTCGGTCACCCCAAATGTTATCTAGCAAGTTAGCTCGTAGACTTGTCATTAGTTACGTTATTTAGTAGTTTACTTATTAGTTTGTAGCGTAGTATAGCTTAGTGCAACACCGTGGAGGAAGGACGGGTCTTTACCCACTGTATCCCTGATCCACAGGCCGATAGGAGGTCGTTATGTCTGTAACTATAAATACCTCTTCCATCCATGGAAGGGGTGGTGCTTTCAATCTAATATTCTACATTTTGTGAAGTAACTCTCTAGCAAGAACACCCTCTCTCTCTACTTTCTCTCTCTAAAATGGTAAACATGTATTTTGATCTTCCAAGACCACCCGAATCATCAAACACATAAATATTACGATCCTACAGTGTTAAAGATGATTATGCTATACGTTGGGCCATAGCCCATGTCTGGTAATTTATATTAGACATTACTCTCCCCCTAGTGGCGAAATTGGCGACAAAAGGTATCCCTAAATCGATTTTCACACTTAGGCTTTTAACGTTTCTGGTTTTGAGCATTGATTATTCACCTGATTTAATCTTTGTTTAATCCTAGCATAGTTATTAGTGCAAGGGTGTGTCATTTTTCTTTGACTGCATTAATTATACTTGTGTCTTATTGATCTGTCGATTATATAAGTTGATCGATTACAAGGATCTGTCGATTATCAAAATAACACATTCATTGTTGATCGATTACATGGCTGGAGGTTAGTGTTTTTGGTGCTTACGATTGAAACCCTAACTTTTTTAGTTAGGGTTTTATTATGCTTGTATTCTAGGGTTTGTGATGATGGATAATTTGGGAGAGTCGTATGCTGAACCTTCACGTTCAGTTGATATTAACAATATTAACGATTCAAGTGTCTTTGAGCAGCCTCAATCGTTGGATTCGTTGTCGTATGTGACTATGAGGAAACACAAGAAATCTAGTAGGAATGTTGTTGAGGATTCACATGTCTCAGGTGTGGAGTCCTCTCTTAAGAGTAAGCATGATCTTATTGCAACTTTGTTTGGCGTATCTCTTAAAACACTAGAGGATATTGATGCTTTCACTAATGGTTTGGATGTTGGTTTAAATACGGTGTGGGATGAATTGGATAATGATGTTCATAAGATGGCTAAGGATGCTGTCTTGGGTTTGTGGGAGGCTTCCAGGGCTGAACATAAGGCTAAATCTAATACCTCTATACATACGAGTCTCCTATTGTCCAATGTATGGACATTAATACTAATGCTACATCCTATCTTTGGAGCTACGGGTTTAAGGGATGATCAGCCTAGAGGTGATACTAATTTTAGTCCCTTGGTTGCCGAACACAGTATTTGAAGGTGTTAACATCTCTATTCCCATAAAGTGGTTGAAAAGTTAGTTCTCGTTTAGAACATACTTTATATGGCTATTTTATGGGAAAGAGGATGGCGTTTCCAGTTGTTGAATACTATGCTAGGAATAACTAGGTGAAACATGGCCTAAAAAGGATTATGATGAATTCCAAAGGCTTCTTTTTCTTCAAATTTGATACATTGGTGGTGTGGAAAGCATTTTGGAAGGTGGTCCTTGGATGATATGCAAATCTCAATTATTCTCAAGAAATGGTCTATGGATACTTGTTTGCGTAAAGAAGAATTGACTAGCATTCGGTATGGGTTAAAGCGCATGATGTTCCTCTTCAAGTTTTGAAGAGGATGGTATTAGTTTGATTGCTACTTTTATTGGTAAACTGTTATGCTTGATTAGTACCACGACCTCTATGTGTAAGGAATCGTGGGGTAGAAATAGTTTTGCTAGATGTCTTGTTGAGGTCAATTCGATCTTGATCTCGTGGAGGTTGTTACTATTGGTTTTCCTTCACTTTTAGGGATGGTTTTACTAAAGAGACTATCCGTGTTGAATATGAATGAGGCCACCGGATGTGGTATATGTAAAATATTTGGTCATATTCATGATCAATGTCCAAAAAGGTGGTGAGTTCTCTGTTTTATCCAATTCATGTTGTAACTCCCTTGTGGTTACGAACAATGATGGATTCCAAAAGGTGGGTAAGAAAAAAGATCGAAGAAGGGTAAAGCCAAGTCTACGAATGGTAATCAGTTTGTTGGTCCATACGTTACTCGAATGTCGGATATCTGTAGAAGGCGCTTTTAATGAACCTACTAAGGGACCAAATACTATGGAAATGCAACCACATCGTCGTCTATGTTGAAGTCTACTCGCTTCTACCTATCGGGATGGTAATATTACTACATCTAATTCGTATCTTGCCTTGGTGAGCGATGAAGATGAAGATGAAGAACATGTTACACATGTAAATAAAGAATCGGCTAACCCAATTACGGTGAAAGTTCATCTTTCACGGTAGTCAAGTTAGCTAGGTTGCTTTGTTTCTTGGTTAAGTTCTTATGGCTTGTCATAAGTTCTAGTTTTTGTTATTTTAAGCGACTTAGTTGTCTACCTTGTTATGTATGCTTTATCGCCTATGTAACGGTGAGATATGGGACTTCACTCATATCCTTTGTACTTAAATGTTTTTTGGAGTAATACATTTACCGGGTCGTTTTGACCTTTTACCCAAAAAAAAGCCCAAATCCGGTACCCTATTCCTAGCGACACCGGGCCACAGTCCATGGTGGTTCGGAGTGTTCGTTGGATGGTTTAAACTACCTCACAAAATAAAACGTGTAACGTATAACTGGAAGTCCAAATATAAGCTTAACCCGTCCCCGTATATTCTTTTCCTCCATCTCGTGGCACATCGTCATAATGTCAAGTCTATAAAAGTCTTAATGCAACTAAACAAGTGTAAAGTTTTATTTACATGAAACAAATAACTAACAATGTTAGATACATAATAAAATTTGTACAACAAGATTTTCGTTGATATGTTCAAGAAGACATAGTTATGACAAGTAAACTAGTAGACGTAAATGCCAAATGTTACAAACAAATTTTGATAAATAAATAAAGACCACTATATCATTTTATCATATATTAAATTTGAAAGTCTTCAAATTTAACTCAAGTATTTTCTAAATACAATTAGAAAATAAATCAACCAATATTTGATTTTTGACACTACTACCATGTGTCAACTTAAATAAGTATATATATATATATACACATTATATACTTACTAAAAGAATAACGTAAATATTTTCAAACCAAATTTTGGATTTTAATATTATTATAGTGTCAACATGAAAAGTATATATACTTTCGTATACTTACTAGTAAAACCATTTAATCATTTTTACAAACTTAAGTTTAGTTTTAATACAATTATAAAAACAATTGAACTATTTTAAGTAAGTGATACTTAAAAACAATGAACTAAAACATTGCCCTCCTTATCTAGGTCTCATGTCGGTGCCGCTTTACAACGTTCACTAAATCTCACTTTTGGATTGCACATTTGCTAAGGTGAGTTTCATAGCCCCTCTTTTACTTGATAAATTGTTTTATACATTTTGGGGTGAGAAAATATGCAAAACCTTTTTATGGACCTGAACTATTGCATGATTACTATTACGTGGTTTAGCCTAAGCCCTTATGTCCCTAGAAATGCCCCTTTTTCATGAACCGTCAGTTCCCTGCTGGGAAGCGCGAATGTTATAAATAGATCTATTGAGGGTGACTCCTCCGTTCGGTTGGCCATGCTTAGGCCAAGGCGAAACGTATACCATGTCGGAATCGAGTGTTGAGGGACAAAACACTCGCTATGGGCCTATATATTGTATGATACCATTTAGTATACAAAAGCTTTCGTAGTATCGGTTCCATGAACTTAGAGCTAACGTAATAGACATTCATCCATATATCATTATATTCGTTGTAATGATTATATGACTTTGATTATGGTCCAAACTTACTGTTTTAATATAAACCTATGAACTCACCAGCTTTTAGCTGACCTTTTTAGCATATTTTCTCAGGTGCTTAATTTGTGATCATGGATGCAAGGCAAGAGGTGGTAAATGGTCGTAGTAATATCTAAAGAAGTGTTTTTACACATAACGATGTTTTTAAATTGGGACCACTGAACTTATGGGATGTGCCCATTTTATTCAAACAATGTTTGTAAGATACTATCTTTAAAACCATTTTTTATGAAATTAAAACGGAGTATGTATTCCGTTCTTTATTACTTGTGTTGTGATCTCCAATTTCGTAACATTCCCCATAACACGTATGCTTCCGCTAAACCAAATTTGGGGGTGTTACAAATGTCTTTAACACAACACTTATAAGGAGGGAGGAAAGAACTATCAACAAGATAACTTTAGTAGTCTTGATGATGATGAAGCTTGGCAACTCATGGACTTGAGCTTGCTCGACTTCAAGAGGTGGTGATCTCGCCTTTAAGAGGAACCTAGAGAATCACACAAACACAAAACTACATAGAAAGATCCTTTGGATATGAGTTTAGAGGGTTTACAATACTAACAGAGAGTATGTGTAAAAGGGATGAGTTGCAAGAGAGAAATGGCTTTCTATTTATAGGAAAATTTCTCTCATCGTTCCCGGTTTCACGGATCCCTCCCGGAGGATCCGGCTAGTCTAATCAAGGGATCCGCAGATGGGTCACTTAAGTCCGGATTTTGGGTTGCAAACCGGGTTATGGGTTATGGGATATAAACCGTGGGTTATATAAGATGCAATGTATCTAGACACTGGGTCATGGGTCTTGGGTCATGGATAATACCTAACATGACTTCATGCATGATGTCATGCAATGGGTCATGGGTTATGGATCAAGCTCCATGGGTATGGGTCACGGACTTTGGGTTTTACCCAACAATATTCAATGTATCTAGTCAATGGGTTAAGGACTTAGAGTTTACCCATTACATTACCCATTACAATATATACACATTTTCACATTATGTAAACACTAATTGTTATACATATGTATTTCTATAAGATGTAAACATTATTACTTGTTTAGTGTTTTATATGAAAATGTAAGTGTGTTAGTAAACTATTGGCTCAAACCATTTATGTATTTTATTTGTTTCGTTAAAATGATTTTCGTTTGTTATCGATAAAACATTAGAAGATCGTAAAATATAAATAAATGTTTTTACTGACTTATTTGTATTAACAATCTCCCATTTTTGTTGATGACAAAACATAAGATTATTTTAAGGAAAACTAAAATTCATAAAAGTTTGAATTGAGTTTTACTCTCTTCTCCTCCTTTTTATCGAAACAAAAAGAGCGTCGAAAAGAAAAATAACACATTGTTTTTGAGAAAAATGTGTGAAAAGTAATAATATGAAAAATAGAGAGTAAGAGAAGAGAAGGATTCTTGTCTTAGCTCCCCCTTGACGGATGCTTCCCTTTGTTGAGGGTGTCAAGTAAGTAGGAAGACTAAGCGAGTGTTTTGCAATTATGTTTGAAAATAGTTTCGTCTTTTGACGAACATGCTCCCCTTGACGAGTGATCCCTTTGTGTAGGCGGGGTATCTTGAAATCTAAATGAAAGTTTTGCAAGTGTTTTTGCAATAGTTTTGCTTTGACGAAAAGCTCCCCCTTATTGAGGGTGTCAAAGTCTTCATGTGTATATTGAAAATCTACAAAACAAAGGTTAGAAAGAAAGTTTATGATGCATGATTTCCTGAAAATGAGACTCAAATTTTAAAAAAAAAATGTTTCTATTGCACGGATCCCATGGTTCCGCCTTTGGAAGGATCCGCTAGGAAAAGTCAGGGATCCGTATACATGCATTCTCATGACAGCAATGTGGATATAAAATGTGATGTTAACATCAAAATTAGTTATGTAGTTAGGCACCAAGCATATTTTCATAACCACATGGCATACAACATGTAATATCATTCAATAAAACGCGAGAAATGATATACATAACTCTAAAACAAAGAAAATGATTCGAACATGAAGTACGATTCCTAACATATCTAAGTTTAAACTTAAGACTAGAACACCACTTGAATTCTTGAGCTTAAGAATGTTTAGGTTTGTTGACCTCATCGAAACGTTCAAGGAGTTGATAGAACATGAAACGTAGTTCGTCATGTACTTCATGTACTAAACCTTCAACATGTTGACAATGATAATAATCTTTGTCATGGCTAGGGAATGGTGGTGGTAGGAATGGAGTGGTTTGAGATGGAAGGTTGGATGGAAGTTTCACAAAAGAATAGGGGTTTTGTGGAGGTATGTTTGATGAAGTTGGAGGTGGTTCAACTAAGGATGAAGGTGGTGGAATATGTGTTGATGATGGTGGTAGAGAGGTATCTACTTCCATATGATTCGGTTGTTGTTGATTCCTCATAATCCAAAATGGATTATTTGAGGGTGATGGAGAAAAGGATATGGGTGCTAGTGTTGTTTCAACACCAAAGTTTTGTTGTTGCGCTATTTTATCGGTTGAGGAAAATGTTGGCAAGGGTGGTGGATGATATGGTCTAGAAGGCAAGTCCTCTAAGTTGTAGAGGTGTGGAGATGAGAGTGGAGTGGTGAAGGATATGGCTCTAGGCACTAGGGGTGAAGGTTTAGTGGAAATAGGTATGTTTGGTTTATGAGGTATAGTAGAGTTTGGCAAGGGTAGTTTTGTGGGAACAATCCTTTTGGGGATTGGTTTGATCGGTTGAGTTGGTTGAGAGGGAATTCTAGCGTTTGCGGTTTTAACGGGTGATGATTCGGTTGAAGAGATTTCGTGAACACCCGAGCAAGTTTCTTGGGAGGTCCTTTGGTAGATGAGTTAGCACTAGGAGCTTTCCTCATGATGAAATGATAAATGTATAGTGAAATAAGGGCTTTTGTTGCTGAGAATGAGGTTATGAATGGTGATTTGGAAGTACTAACAAAGAGGTTTATAAAGGGAAGGAGTTAGTAAGTGAATTTAAGGCTAAATCCACTAAGATCCTTCAAATTGCAATGATTTGCATGCACAACAGTCAAATACAGAGTTGCTTTGATCTAGGAAGTCAATTAAGACAAGGTGAAGTGTTTAAGTTAACAAGAAGAGCTTGGAATGATTGTTTTAGCTTAGTCTGTGCAGCCAGTTCCCACGGTTCCCTCAAATGAGGGATTCGTCTAGGCTGAACCTAGGGATCCGGCTCTCAGCAGTCAAAGAGAAGGAAGAAGATGTTTTGTAAGGTCTAGTACCTACACATCTTGAGTTTTTTCAATCTTCTCAGGTGTCTTAAATGATATGAGACTTAAATGATCAAGTGAAATGAGTGAGGGTAGCTAATGATTGTCTTTTATGGAAAGAAATGTGATTTTATGAGTACCAATGGGTGATCAAGGATGACACTAAGAAATTTGAAAGTGTCAAGTGGTGTCAAATGATCCTAGAGATCAGATGGTAACTTAACAGAAATTTAAAAAATTCCTTAAAAATCAAAAGAAATGAAAAACTAGTTTTTGGCCTATTTTGAGGTAAGGATGACTAAAATCAATTTGCTAAAATTGAAAGAAATATCAAACTAGGTGTTTTAAGATGTAAGGAACAATGTGTTAGCATTGGAGCGGAAATATGGTGAGTTTTGGTGAAGTGGTAAATCAAAAACACTTTGAATGTGATTTTAGGTTAGCTATGAGTGAGTGTGAGACCTACTGAGCTTGAGGAAGACTTAAGTGATCCTAAAGTACCATGTTTGGCTAGTATGATAAGGTTTGTAAGGATGGATTGATATGAGGATGTTTAAAAATCTACTTCTGCATGCCCGGATCCCACGGATCCCTTATTTGAGGGATCCGGCTAGTTATAAATGAGGGATCCGACATTCTGAGACAGAATACTCCACATAAGATATGCAACATTTTGTTCTAGGTATCACATATTAAAACTCATGATATATTAATGGAAACAAGCATCATTTTTAAATACTACTTGTGTTGATGATGGATCTTTGTAGTCGAATGAAACTTTGAGTTTGTTGATGAAGTACACTTAGGTGTAGAAAACCAGCTTAGGCGTAGAAATCAAGCTTAGGCGTAGACTGTAGAAGTTACGCGTAAAGTGCACTTACGCTTAAAGGATAAGCTTAAGCGTAGAAACCAGCTTATGCGTAGAAAGAAGCTTACGCGTAGTAACAGCTTAAGCGTAGAAAGAAGCTTACGCGTAGTAACAGCTTACGTGTAGACTTGAGTTAAAAAACTTAGCTTAGGCATAAACCAAATGCTTAATAGTAAGAACCTTATGCGTAAGATTTCCTTAGGTGTAAGACAAGCTTATGCGTGAAAATGCTTATCGTAAGATGTTTACTCGTAGCTTTTATGCTTAGGCGTAAAACTAGGGTTTACCTAAAAATCCTTTACACTTATACAGGTGTAAAAGATATCCAAGTCGAAGTGTTTCGGGCTTATCAAGCAAGAAAACACCGAGTAAACTCAACAACTCAAGATCAGTGATGAGAAGCTTACGCGTAACGGATGCTTAGCGTGACTTTGAAGCTTACGAGTAAAACTAGGGTTTTCTTACGAGTAGAAAATACCAACTTTCACCAAAAAGCGATTTTATGCCCAAAGTGTTTAGAAACACGATTTTATGATAAAAAAGCTTCAATATCACCAAAATAACAAGAAAGTTTGAAACTTGATGATCCAAATCCACTTTCACCCTTACGCGTAGACAAAACCACACGTATAAAACCAAGCTTTAAATCAATGCTACACACGTAAAGTTTCAAACTTGATGCTAAAAACTTAAACTTTAACACTAAATAAACCTTAAAGTACAAGAATCTTGAATTTTTAAGTGTAAAAATTTGAGTTTTGAAGCGTATGAAAGTTTAACACATAAAACCCACGCGTATAGTGAAAAAAACTTCAAAAACAAATATGTTTCACCCAACTAGATGGCGAATGATACCACTGTTAGGTCACCATGTTTGTAACACAAGCATCAATATGAAGAAATGAGATAGAAAGTGATCGGTTGAACAAAACACACAAACACACGAATGAATATAAGACAAGTTAAGTGTAGGATTTGATATGAAATGAACAACCAACTCCCAAATGGGAGTTTACAACATTATTTATAGGAAGGAAATAGGCAACACACTGGTTTCCTTCCTTTCCTTATTAAATTTAGAAATCAGTAGAACTTCTACATGTTCTGGCATTAATACTAACAAAAGCCTAATTAAGCACATTATTACATATTGATTACAAACACTTGAAATATAATCTAGGAGTGATTCCAACAGGTTATCTTGTGATTTTAGAAAAACGCCATAGCAGCGCATACCGACAAGCGTAAGAACGTGCAAACAGTTATAATTAGGTCCATACGTAATAATAATATCATATTGTTACGATTACGAAAATGTTTCCAAAAATATGATTCTCATATTTTACGTGTCTTAAGGAAATACGTTTACTGAGGTAACGCGACGAGCAGTACGGATTATATGGTATTTAATTAATAAAAACAAAATAAAACATTAACACCCCCCCACCCCCACTCATTGACCTATCATTTGCACCTCCTGCTTTTCCTGATCTCTCTCTCCCTCGTTTTCACCTCCTCCCTCTCCTATCACCATCAAAACCAGACACTTTTCCCTTTATCGAGCCAAGAAGCAAAGACAAAGAGAGATAGCAATCTCTGACCTTCTCTCTTTTCATTATCTCCCACACAAACACAAATGAGGAGATCTTCCTCTCCTTTTGAGAGTCAACACCAAAGCTATCACCATCACCATGCCAAAAACAACCGCTACTACTCTAGCCATCACAGGGATACCTTGGAGGATGCTGTGGAAAGAAACAGATGCCAAAGAAGGGGTTCACCCTCCATATGAGACCAAGGAAATCTAGGGTCTTTCATTCTAATTTTTTATCTATAAATAGGGTCGATTTCACAGGTTTTTAAATCACTTCTTACACACAATCACACGAAATTAGGGTTTCTCAAAATCGATTTAGGGGTTTTGGTAAATTGATTGGGTTATTGTGCAATCCGAGTTGTAATTGGTCTAATTAAAGTGAAATTGTTTGGTAATTAATTTTCGATTAGAAGTGCTTAAGTTCCCATCTTGTGTCCTTGTTTCGGTTCACCAGCCCCTTCAACATCACCACCACTTTGTAAGATTTCCACTTATCTCCTTGACAAGATATTACTTTGTTAATGACTTGTTATTGTAAATATATTTGTGGGTCGAAAAGAATTACATCTATGAGGATGATTAAGTGAACCATGTTGTTGTCATTGTTGTATAAGTATAATATAACCTTAAAAAAAAAAAAAAAAAAAAAACAAAAACACACACATAAACTTGATAAAACGGCTTATGTAATTTCGGCTTATTTGGTTTCCAACTTGTTTAATTTACGACTTGTTTGGTTTCGGCTTAATTTCTGCTTATCCCTTTTGGTTTCATCGTGGTTGGTCTCGACTGAGGGTTAGCCTCATCGGGTATTTGTTTGCCCATTTGTTTTCGGCTAAATTAATTAGTCTCGGATTTTCAAGAGTGTCGTAATTAGGTCGTGTCGTGTTAGGTACCACGGACCAAAAGTCCACTTGGGGTGTATTTTGTTTTACATCGGCTCAAGTTGACACCGCGAGGAATGTTTGATTTAGAGTCTATGATTGTTTGCTGTGTAATCAGTGCAACGAGAAAACCTCTAGAGTGTTTTGGTTACTACCATTTGAGTAGGAAGCACCCAGGTAGGGTGTGTGTTTTATTCTTGGTTCGTTGATAACCCCCACGAGGGGTGTGTCATGCTCATCTTTCCTTACTCTCGGGTCCATTAACAATCCCCATAGGGTGCGTTTCTGTTCGGTATAACCTTAAGCATTAGATAGGTGCTAAACAGGAATTCTCAGTAGCATATATTTCATTTGAAATTCAGGACTTGCAAAAAGGGTTGTCTGGTTACGTTTTGTTGTAAAACAAATGGGCTTTGGGCCCAAAAATTTTAATGTGTTGGGTTTTTCTAAGTACTTGTCCAAAGTCCAAACTATAAAATGGGTGTGTGTATGTACTGGGCCGAAACCCAGTTTACTATAAGGGTCGTTAGTTTCGTCATAGCCCACCAGGGCGGGTTGTTTTACGACTAAATTACGTACGTCGGTTCACGGTGTCGACTCTCTAGTGAGCCACGACTCGTTCCCAACGTTTGATATAAGACATAAACCTTTTTACACGACGTATAATATATAAGTGTGACATTGGTACAAGGGACAATTAGTAAACAAAAACAAATTGTAATAACAAGATACTCACACGAGACGTTGCACTACTCATAACATAATTAGAAACTTTTATACGTATTGTAAGAGATAAACTTGGCAACACTTGATTTTGACAACAACCAACTTTTGTCAATTGTCAAATATACAATCACATCCATTTCTTTACCATGACCAATACACATGTTGTAATATTTTCTTTATATGCAAGATAAGATATACATGAATATTTTCTAAAAATCCTTGGTTTTTAACAATGGAAAAACTAGTTATATAAGTCAAATTGGATGATAGTTGTATATTAAACGGTTCACGACATTCACACAAGGTACATTGAGTATTTTGTCAATAAATCGCAATGCACCCGAGGTAAACTATTTTCTTATAAACCATTTACAAAACGAGATATGCTTCTCGAAGCTTATATTTTCAAATATACAAGCTCTATACATAACTTTTCAAAAACATATTATGAATTGAATATATTTGAAAGCCACATTTGTAATGTCTGAGAAACATATAAAATAAGTTGCGACTTAATTTTTTAAAACATATCGATACTTGAAATATATATATATATATATATATATATATATATATATATATATATATATATATATATATATATATATATAGAATCGGATCGATTGAGAAGGTTTTATTTTGAGAAGATTGAGAAGGTTTTAAAAAGCGATGATTTTAACTTTGATTCATGTTTTTCAAGCATAAAACTCATTTTAATGTGATTCAAATTCAAAATGTATAAAAAATTTGAATCAATGTTAAAAATCTCTCGATTTTGTGATATATGTAGAATCTTGAATCATCATACAAATTTAATGAATCAAAGTTAAAAATCTATCATTTTTGAAAACTTTCTCAATCTTCTCAAAATAAAAACCTTCTCAATCGATCCGAATTTTATATAGGCTCCGATTCCATTGAGAAGGTTTTTATTTTGAGAAGATTGAGAAATTAAGGTTTGAGCAAATTGATTCATATTTTTTTAATTGATTCACAAGTAAACATCATTTTAAAGTAAATCGAATCTATAAATCATAAGGTTGATTCACAAATCATTACTAAAATCGAGTAAAGCTAATGATTCCTTAAATTTGTACAGAAGATTCAGTTTTTTACTTATAACGCAAAATCGAGAGATTTTTAACATTGATTCGAAATTTTTTATACATTTTGGATTAACATAACATTAAAATGAGTTTTATGTTTGATTTCACGATCTATCTTTTGTTCGTCTTTTTAGCCAAGTTACGTTCATTTCACCAACAACGTCTCATTTCACGATCTATCTTCCGTACACTATTTTGTTCGTCTTTTTAGCCAAGTTACTTTCATTTTCGATGTTGTTTTCAAATCATGATTTCATAAGCCGAAATGCACACAAATATTTGAATAATGTATTTTCAACTAAATGATGCCACACAAGCAACAACAGCAACAAACACTTGAAAACTTTTCTTAAACTTTATTGAGTCTTAAACATAAATAAAGACTAAACTTGCCGTACTAATCTAGGTTGCATGTCGAAGCCACTCACAAACACTAATTGAATTATTCCACTTCATATAACTAACTGCTGAGGTGAGTTCATAGCCCCAACTTTTAAACTGTTTTATATTTGTTTTGGGGGAAGATACATGCTCGCTTTACTTAAACTCAATGAATTGCTTTACTGAAAATGTGTATTTCCATGCAAACTGTGCTTTATGATTGATATGTATGATTATTTAAATGATGTGTTTACCTATTATACTATTGAATATTTTCTTGCAAACTTAACTGTTTAAAGTTACATACGTGAGAATCACGCAAAGATGTTTTCTTGACCACACAAAATGCTTTACTTAAAATATTACGCAGCTTAGCCTAAGTCCTTAGATCCCAAAATGCCCAAACTCATGAACTGTCAATTCCTGATGGGAAGCGCGAATGTTATAAATAGATCTATTGGGGGTGACTCCCCCGTTCGATTGGCCATACATGTGTTAAGGCGAAACGTATAGCATGTCGAAACCGAGTGTAACGGGATAAACACTCGCAACGGGCCACTTACTAGTATGACTACATTTTGCATACATAAAATGTCGTAGCTTCGGTTGCATGAACTTAGTGCTAACGTAATAGACACACTATATGACATTATATTCGTTGTAATGTGCATATACCCTACATACGGTCCACAAATGAAATTTTATTCTAAGGTAAACATGAACTTTCATGACATTGTGCGAGACACACTGGTCACAAAAACTGAATGTTTTAAACTCACATCAATGGTACACTAAAATGTTATATAAACAAACCTATGAACTCACCAACCTCGTGTTGACACTTCTTAGCATGTATTTTCAGGTTATAAGGTGATAGCTTAACTTTGGAGGCGCGAGGCAAAGGCATGGCATGGTCATAGATTTCTCTGATAAACCTAAATGAGGATTGCTTTACTATGGGCCTGTATTTTCCGCACTAAACAAATGATGCAAACTTGTTTTACTACAATGAATGAAATTTCTAAATGAAAATCAGTTGTTCTATACTTGTGTTGTGATATCAATTTAGTGGCACCCCAAGACTTGTGTGCTTCCGCTAAGCCATTTTGGGGATGTTACAACCACCACCACCCACCACCACAAACCACAACCGCCACCTACTACCACCCACCACCACATCCACCACCACTACCCACAACCACCCCCCATCACCACCACCTCAACCACTATTAACCATCCACCATCACCCACCACTACCTCCACCACCACCACCCACCACCACTACCCACCACCACCCACCACCACAAACACCACCCACGACCACCGCCCATGACCACTACCCACTACCAACACCACGCACCATCACCACCCCCCACCAACTCAACTACCACTACCACCACCTCAACCACTACTACCCACCACCACGACTACCACGACTACCACCAACACCACCACCTTAACCACAACAACCACCACTACCTAAACCCTAGTTTTATCTAAAAAACCTAATACTGAGAAAGTCTTAGATGAACTTGAGGCTAGTTTCATAAACCCTGAGCACCACCTCAACAACCATACCACCACCACCTCAACCCCACCACCACCACCACCTCAACCACTACTACCCACCCACCATCACCTCCACCACACCACCCATGACCACCACCCACGACTAACACCACCCACCACTATCACCACCGACACCTTAACCACTACTACCTCAACCATACCACTACCACCTCAACCACTACTACCCACCACCACCACCACCTATAAGGCGTATTTGGATCATGTTTAGGATATATGACACATTTTTTTTACTTTGTGTTCATGGTTATGAAACTAGCCTCAAGGTCGTAAAAGACTTCCTCGTTATTAGCTTTTTTAGATGAAACTAGGGTTTAGGTAGTGGTGGTTGTTGTAGTAGAGGTGATGGTAGTGGGTAGTAGTGGTTTAGGTGGTGGTGATGGTATGGTTAAGGTGGTGGTGGTTGGGGTAGTAGTGGTGGTGGTAGGTGTTGGTGATGGGTAGTGGTTGTGGGTGGTGGTGGTGGATGTGAGTGGTGGTGGTTGTGGTGGTTTGTTGGATCGATATACTCTGACCAAACTAACTTTTGTAGCTTGTAAGGGCTTAGCAACCTCGGATAAATCCTAAGTTACTAACAATGAAACACTGAATTTACTCTATTAAGTATGCGGAAACTACTTCAATAAAGCTAAGAAGAATAACTTTAACTTCAACGATTTTATTAATACTTGGAACCTGCTTGATACACAGATTCTCTAATAACCCTAATAACTCTAATATCAAACTTGATAAACTCTAATATTCTCTCTAAAGTCGTATGTAAGTCGTATCTCTAAAGTCGTATATAAGTCATTATCTCTAATGCCAATCTAGGGTCCTTTTATAGGCATAAGGAATACCTAGTCGGTTTACAATTATAATCCTTGTACGACAAGTAATACTAATCTAAACTAAGAATATTCTAGAATAACAAAGCTTTCCATAAATGATATAACAGCTTCTTTAGCTTTGCGAAGCTTTGACTTTCTTCTTTAGCAAGACTTTGACTTTCTTCAAGACTTTGACTTTCTTCAAGATTTTATCTTTTATATCCCAACAATCCTCCCTAACTTGAATTCTACTTGCTTGATTTCAAGTTCCTTTGTATCTCAGATCTTTAACATCTTTGTCTTCAAGGAAAGATTGTGTCTTTATCTTGATTTATTTTGTACTCTGTTCTTGTATTATCATCATCAAAGTAGTCTTTATAAGCGGTCCTTTTCAAAGAACAATCAAGAATCTTCATCTTTTAGCTACTCAAACAACATATGGCAAATTGTACATCGATCATAAAGTTTGGTCTATTCTCATCACTTCGGTGTGTAAACTCTGTGAGAGGTGAATCATTGAAAATTTAATGGATTTTGATGTCTCTTTACCAAAGCCATTAACTCTGGAGTAGCCAATGTTTAGGTGTGTATAACCATGGTACATTGATAACCATATGATTTTTAGCAAATCATCAGCTATCAACGGATTTGTTTTGTCTTTACCAAAAGCCGTACCCTTTTGGACTAGTTAGTTCTTGCAACCATGGTGAACTAATTACCATATAAATGGTTTTTCCACAGCCTTTATCACAAGCCATTTTTCTTGTGGGCTAGCCAACTCTTCACTATTGCAGATATGGTAAGTTGATTACCATACAACTTATTAGCAAGTTTTCAACCATCAAAGTATTTGAGATATCTTTACCAGAGCCGTTTGCTCATGGATTAGCCAGTCCTTTTGTTAAACATGGTGAACTGATAACCTTTTGTTGTGTTAGTGCAAAGCACTTTTACCAATTAAAACCATCTCAAAAACCATTGGTTGCTGTTAACTTTTGTTTCAAAATATTTTGTACTTAACAAAAGTTTGCTTATTAAAAATCGTTTACTAGTTTTGTCTTTAAGCAAGACTTTAGTTAAAGTCTTGTTTGTCCAAAGAAGACTTTGAATAAAGTAATGGTTTTTCAAAAATTTATACAATTATGAATCATACCAGTATTTATGCTTCATCATCAGCCATAATTGTCCATTTAATGAATAGTTCAATGACCATGAGAGTTGTTTCATTCTCTTCTTCGACTTCCATACCATGATCTAGCATTCTTCTCATAAGATCTCTTGTCAGTGGATATCTTCTTTCTGCTAACATATGGATCATAGTCCCATCTTCCAACTCCAAAACATGCACTCCAGATTCTTCAAAGAATCTCCAGCTAGTAATTTCCCAGACTTCTTGGTTATGCCAGATTTCATCAGTGCTTGTTTCTTCAGTTTCCCAGATGGTTATGAGGTCTCCAAGCAAGACTAAACCAATTTCATTTGATGGAATGTGTTCAAAATATTCTTGCACCAGTTTGTATAAATGAAACAAATCCTCTCTGTTGATGATGTGCAATATGTCCCATAGCAAATTAAATACTCTGAAACTCTCATCTTCTCTATGGAACATCAGATAATCTCCTTCCTTTGATTCTACTACTTCAAATATAGATATCTTTGACTTCTTTTCTGCAACATCTTTAGACTTAGGATGCTCAAAGTCTACAACTCTAAGATAATTCCTCAGCTCATCAACTGTATCTGTTCTCAATTGAATATTCTTTGATGGTTGTTCTTCTTCAGTTGTTCTCTTTCTTTTTAAACTTCTTTTTCTAGCATCCTCATTCTTCTTATCATCTTTAAAAGATATAATGCCCTCTACTTCCTTCTGATAGGCTTCTCTAATAGCATCATACAAGTCTTTCATCTCTATATATTTCAGTTTGTGCATACCTGTATAACCTCTTCCCTTCAGATAGGCCATCATAACATTTCTCTCCTTAGCAATACTTGGTGGTCTTTGTGATATAACAGCTGGCTTCTTTACTGGTATAGCAGCTTCAGCATCCAATTGAGCTTGTAGCTTCTAGCGACTTCTTCATTCTTAGCCAGCTAATAGCTCTTAATTTCGCCATAGTAAGCTTCTTCTTCTTTGTTTCTACGGTTTGCCTTTGCCTTTGTCCTTTGGATCTAAAGCGTGTTGAGAAGCTTGAGGTTGTTCTTCAAAGAACTCTGGAATACTAACACCCTTGGTCTTGATAGGTTTTGCAATATTTGAGCAATGGATCTCATCATCACTTGTAGTGTGCTCTACTTTGGTGTGTCGCTTCCTCTTCTTGTAGAATTGCTGAAGGACCGACTTCTTCTTTAAAATTTAGGGTCCTTGGTGTAATTATCTCTTGTCTATATGTTCCTTGAAGAGCATCATTACTTTGAACACCAAGACTTTGTACGTCAAGATTAGAAGCTCAAGACCTGAGGCTCAAGACTTTGAAGTTCAAGACTGAGGCTCGGTTGCTCAATTTTCTCACTTCTTTATCAACAATTTGAGCTTCTTCATAGGTTTGAGCATCTGGTTCTTCATAATGTTCAGCATCTTTATTAGGTTGAGCATCTTCATTCAAATTCTCTTGCTCCAATATCCTCCCCAATTGGAATGAAGACTGCTTGTGAACCTTCTTTCCCTTTGAAGTCTTTTTAAACTTCCTTCCTTTCTTCCTTTGAGACTTGACCTACAACTTGTGATGTTGAACCAATGGCCAGACAAATTTCTTCAATCTTTTAAACTTGGTGTTCAACTTCATAAGTTGTTTAGCTTGAGCTTCAGTAGCTTTCTTCAATCTCACCAATTCCCTCGTCAAGACATAGTTATCCAGTACCAACCCTTCGGAAGCCATATCTCCCTCATCTCCTCCAGATGTTCGAGACCCATCTGTGGAAGTATAATCATTGGGAGATGATGGTGGGTTAACCTCAGGTTCTGAATCACCATGAGCAACATCTGAGTGAGATGTAGTAGGTGGAGCTGCAGTACCTTCCTGTGAAGCAGTACCTTGTGGAGAAGCAGTACATTGAGAAGCAGTTCATTCTCTTGATCATGAAAGCTCATGTTCTTCACTTGCAGCAGCTTCATCTCTAACTGGTTGTACAATTTCCATCATGTGAGTAGTCAAAGGTGTATTCCTCCCAGATAATTTATCACTCTTCCTAGCCATGAAAGTGAACACCTTTGGTGGTTGTACAACAACAGGTAACAAGCTCGAAGGTTTTGGTTCATCCTTAAGTTGATTGTTCAAGAAGACTTGAACAAATCTTGGGTACATTAACCATGGTGAACCATTTGAGATATGAGATAGCATACCATCTAACATCATTTTGGAAAAGTTGAAAAGATGATTGGTAGCTAATCCCACTAAGGCAGATGCAATATTGGATCCAAATTGTTCCCATGAAGTACTCTTGGAACTTATGCAATGAAGTAATACATGAACAAGATACTTCCATTGAGGACTAAACAAGGGTTTCCTAAAAGTTGTTTCAGTTAAAGACCCTTCATACCCAATATCCCTTAGTGTGTGCCAAAGAACTTGCTTATCAAAACGAATAGCCCCTTCAGCCTCATCAAACAGTAAATCTTCTCTAATAGAGGCTTCATTAACTTTAACAATCTTTCCAGCAACCTTAGCCTGAATGTATGGTGTCACACCCCCAAAATATCGTAGCGGAACGATAGTGTCATTGGGGTATGACGTCATAGCACAAAGTATGGATAAAGCGACCTCTATAATGAGGCGTTTTAAAGAGTTTACCATTCGATTAAATAAGTTAAAGTTTACAACACATGAGATCCCAAAGTTTGATAATACATAAAGGTTTACAAAACATGTCGAATGGTAATATATAAAAACACTAGACTCAATGTATGCCATGAGACCCAAAGCTCCATGAAATGCTATCGCCTTACAACCGAGATAAATATGCTAAAAGTGTCAACACAAAGGTTGGTGAGTTCATAAATTTGTGATAAAATGATCGAAATACTTAGAGAAATGTTCACACAAACAAAGGCATTGTAAATCCACTCGGCCCAAGTTCAGCCCATACAAAACTTGCAACTTGTGTGTTCACAACCCATTGCCTAAAATAGAATGACAATCATGAATATGCGCATTAAGGTAGTTAAAAGTATAAATGTCACCACAAGGGTCTTCCAACATATAAATATTGGGGTGTTTGTAAATTAATAGCCTTCCAACAACTTAATTTGGAGCCATTAATTCTTGTATGTTTGTAAATTAATAGCCTTCCAACAACTTAATTTGGAGCCACTAATTCTTGTATGTTTGTAAATTAATAGCCTTCCAACAACTTAATTTGGTGCCACTAATTCTTGTATGTTTGTTCCAAATATGCATATGAAATCAAGTATAACCCAATCAAGTATATAACGCAATCAAGTCTAAAGTATAAGTAGTGTTGTTTGGCAAAAGAGTTTAAATGTTTGGATAAATAAGCATATATCTACGCCCAAATAGTTTATAGGAATTTAAATGAGTAAAAGCGGGATATGAACTCACGGTATGATTGATATGCTAACAAAATGAAGTGCACTAAAATGAGGCTCGGAAACTATCCGCGACCTAAATGAATGTTATGACTTGAGTTATGATATGTTGTAGTGAATCGTGATACAATGTTGTGCATGCAACTCCATATGATATCCATACCACTTATGCGTTTTGGAAATAATGTTTATCGTCAAAATATGTTTATGACATCCGTCATATTATAAAATACTTTAGAAGTATTTATGTTGAAATGATATCCACGATAGTCATTTAATGATTTATTGTGAAATTATAACTTTCGTAAGTAAAATAATGTCGTTGAAATTTTCATGAAAGTGACTAAAATGGCCTTGAAAAGTTAGTCGTAAAATGGTGTCGTCGATCGTTAGGAAACGAACTCAACGGTTTTGGGAAGCTTGTATCAATATCTCAAAGTTTCGGTGTTTAAGTTTCCATCCTAGAGGTCTCGATCACCAAGAAAAATATAGGTTAAGTATTGCACTTTAGGCCAAAAATAGAGTTAAAGGATGGTTTTCGGCAAAGTTTGAGTGACTATATGTTATTCGCTATAACTCCGCTCAACAAACGGTTGGACATTTTGGAAAATATGCTAGGCGAACATACTTTTACTAGAAGACATCACGTTATAAAAAGTTCTACATCATTGTTAAAAACGTCCGCCAACATGGTCCTTTAGTTGCCGTAGTATGTTTGTAATAAAGAATATATTAATTTTGCTAATAGAATAAAATTACGGCAACTTGGTTTATCGCGTGTAATTTAATCGTTACTAGTCCGTTTTCTCGTTTTCTACATCCTTAGATTCGTGTCAAAGTATACTAATATATTTTTGATAAGTCGACACAATTTATTAAGCTTAAGACTCATTTTTGACTCGTAAGGTGTAACATTTTCAATCTGAAATTTACGAAATTAATAGTTTTCCTCGTCAAACTTGAAAAATTCATAACTTCTTCGTTATAGCTCCGTTTTAATCCGTTCAAGCGCCACGTTTCGTTTTAAAGTGTATTTTCTAAATATCTAGCCCAAAATATTTATCTCTGTCGATTTTCCCGAATTTAAAATACGGACAGACCCTATTTAAAACGTGTCGAAATGAGTTTTTCTCGCGCCAAACCTATTCTAACCCATTCAAAACAACTCCGGAGCTATTCTAATCCTACCATACACCTTCTTAGGGTGTCATGGGTTCCTAAACATCATCAAGACTAATATATAACAAGGAATAATTATAGGATGACTTATATATATATATAACTCTTGAAAATCATTGAAAAAGTGGTACAACATCATATGACTTGCATGTTTTTGGCTCAAATATGATAAAATGAATATGAAATGAATATGTAAGATGAAAAATAAACATGAGATGCTTACTAGTGATATGATGAGGTGATTAGAACAAGGATTAAACCTAAACACCCTAGGTTTTTATTTCAAAACCTTGATTAAGAGTGTAACTAGATTGTTTAGAACTTGATCTTGAAATTTTTGATGTTTTCTTCTTGGAACACTATAGTGGCCGGTTTTTAGAGAGAAGAAGGAGGAGAGAAAACTTTGGCTAGAAGACTTGAATTATTGAGATTGAAATTGTGTAAGTACTTTGAGTGCATATCTATACATGTAAAAATAAAATCTACCCAATCTAGTGAGTCACCCCCCCCCCCTTGGCCGGATTTTAGGGGGGATGTTTCACAAATACATATTTTTTTTTCTTTATTGTATATATATATAAATGTGTAAGTAATTGTATGTAAAATAATATAAGTTAAGGTAACTTGTAATTTGTATATAAATTAGTGTATTTAAGGTAGTTTTAGCTAAAAGTAAACTTTAATGGATCAAAGTAAAGTATATTGAGATCATAAAAATTGTAAAGATACATTTCTTGTAAAATTTGAGTGATATAATAATTATCGTGTAGTTTTTAAGAAAAGCGTCGTAATAATATAAATTTAACGATTTATATACAAAATAAATTTAAAACACTAGGTAAACTAAAAATATTGTTTTTATAAACTAAATGTGAGTATAAAAATATATCGGGATTATTTTTGGAAGTATCGGATTAAATGTTCAAAATAATAACTTACGCGATAACGTTTATTTAATATGAAATTTCTGCGTTTGATGTGAAATGCAAACCCATGCATGACTAGTATGATGAATGTAGAGTGAGAAATGACCAAAATTGAGAATTGTGACATTCTTCCCATGTCGGAGGAATCACGTCCTCGTGATTCAATTGATGATACATAAAGTTCTACCCTAAGGTTTCGCGAAATCAAGTGTATGGTCAAAGTGTTTATGTCAAAACCTATGCGTCTAGGAAAAGCGTACGATTACGTGTTGCGGGCTGCCTCGGTCCCTATATAGAATGCTCGAGGTCGAGGTGGGTATCATTAGTCTGTGGTTGGGTTGTTTCCTTGATTGCTAAAGCTAGGTGTTGGTTACCTTGTGGTTGCCTCTGCGTTCCATTCAACTTAGGACAATTATTAGGAAGTGGTTGGTTTGTTACATTCAAAGCAAGTCCTTTGGTTATTCCTCATGTTGCTGTCATGTTTTACTTGCTCCTTAAAATGGCCGTATCGATTACAATTTGTACACAAGCGGCGGGGTTTGGTTTCGGATGATGATAAGCACATTTAGCACACTTGGGATGTGTACCGCATACTCTCTTTGTTCGATACCGGTTGCCACAAAAACTCTTGCCCTTTTGTTTATGCCTGCTACCACGTCCATTTGCTTATTCGACCCGCTCGCTTCCTTCCTCTTGTCACTTTGCTCTTCAAAGCACCATTTCTAACCATCTAAATGCATCGGGGTTCACGCCCTCGATGTGCACTTTGTATTGTAGGCAGCTCGATTGTTTTCACGGTTCCACAGTTTCGGGACAAGACCATATATGTATCTCGAGATTCTCTTGGACTCGGGGTAACTAGATGAGGAACTAGTCGGCTAACTCATGAAATCGATGCATGTAGGTGCGTGACCAGCCCCTATCATAGAGTGGTGATAAAATTCATCTTCCAATTTACGCATTTCATTGTCAGGCGGTACTCCTCTTTCAATAACGCCTTAAATTCGTCCCATGTCATACCTATAGCGCCTCTGCCTTTAGCTGTGGTGTGTGTTCCACCATGTCAATGCCTTTCACGATAGCAAGCAAGCAGCATACTTCACCCTCGATGTGTGGCACAATTGCGATGTCGATCAACGACTCATCTTCTCTACCCATCGAGTATATCGCCAAAGCACCTCCTATACCATCAAACTCCACGGGTTTGCATGCCGAAAATTCCTTATATGTGCATCCAATTACGTTGTTGTTGTTGTTGGTGTTGTTGTTGTTATTCTTGACTACATTGTTGGTGTCGCCATTCCGTTCCGTTCCGTGGTTTCCGAGTTATTCATATGATTTCCAACTTGTGTGACAATAGTGGGAAGCAAGATTTGAAGTTGTTGGCGATGATGGCGGCAAAATCGGGGTTTCCTTGATGTTGTTGTCATTGTTACCCATGTCGCTACCACTTCCTCTACCTCCACGCCCACTGTCATTCCACCCCTTGGTGCCGCACCACCTCGGCGATTGCGTGTTACCTCTTTGGTGCCATTATCTCGCAAGGGAAAGAGCCGTTGAATTCCCAATGTCTATGCTTAACGTCCTCGAACATAATACCACGCCACAAATTGGTCCTAAGGTGTACCCGCACCGATCTACGTATCGTGGTCGCATATGTCGCGTGTGTCGTGACGCATTTATAATTATGTTGGCCACCATAATTATAATTGCTTCATTTCTGCGTGTACATACCTCAAACATACATGTCTCGGCGATTGTTGTTCTTGAAATAGGTAGCCATTCTATCATCAGATTCTAAGCGGTGGAGGAAGGATTTAGGGTAGGTATCTAGGAGAGTCGCACTTGGTGTGTAGGAAATTCCGTTAGGTGCTAAAGTCACTACGAGGTTTGGTGGCGGCGGTTCCCAAAGTATCCTCGAGAACTCCCATCCTCGGGCAAAATCATCAAATCTATCCGACTTTATAGTAACACTTATTTAGCTCGATCTCGCATCTCATCAAACAAGAGCTGTCACGAGATCAAGTTAGATAAGTGCTCATTCTTGAGCTCCATATCTTTGATGACCCAACTAGATTTTGGGACTCCCTATTGGTACAAGGAAACTCGTTATCCAATGAGGTGGTTCTAGAAGGAATACTTAAGAAAACATATGCGCACGAAAAGTGAGTAAGGCGATAGGAAGCGAAAGGATCGACGTGAAAGCGGTTATAGTCTAGGAACTAAAATGCAACCTAGTTCTCTATAACCAAGTCTCGATACCAATCATCACACCCCAAAATATCGCGGTAGAACGATAGTGTCATTGGGGTATGGCGTCATAGCACAAAGTATGGATAAAGAAAGCGACCTCTATAATGAGGCGTTTTAAAGAGTTTACCATTCGATTAAATAAGTTAAAGTTTACAACACATGAGATCCCAAAGTTTGATAATACATAAAGGTTTACAAAACATGTCGAATGGTAATAGATAAAAACACTAGACTCCAATGTATGCCATGAGACCCAAAGCTCCATGAAATGCTATCGCCTTACAACTGAGATAAATATGCTAAAAGTGTCAACACAAAGGTTGGTGAGTTCATAAATTTGTGATAAAATGATACGAAATACTTAGAGAAATGTTCATGACAAAGGCATTGTAAATCCACTCGGTTCAAGTTCGCCCATACAAAACTTGCAACTTTGTGTGTTCACAACCCATTGCCTAAAATAGAATGACAATCATGAATATGCGCATTAAGGTAGTTAAAAGTATAAATGTCACCACAAGGGTCTTCCAACATATAAATATTGGGTGTTTATAAATTAATAGCCTTCCAACAACTTAATTTGGAGCCATTAATTCTTGTATGTTTGTAAATTAATAGCCTTCCAACAACTTAATTTGGAGCCACTAATTCTTGTATGTTTGTAAATTAATAGCCTTCAACAACTTAATTTGGTGCCACTAATTCTTGTATGTTTGTTCCAAATATGCATATGAAATCAAGTATAACCCAATCAAGTATATAGCAATCAAGTCTAAAGTATAAGTAGTGTTGTTTGGCAAAGAGTTTAAATGTTTGGATAAATAAGCATATATCTAGCCCCAAATAGTTTATAGGAATTTAAATGAGTAAAAGCGGGTATGAACTCACAGGTATGATTGATATGCTAACAAAATGAAGTGCACTAAAATGAGGCTCGGAAACTATCGCGACCTAAATGAATGTTATGACTTGAGTTATGATATGTTGTTGTGAATCGTGATACAATGTTGTGCATGCAACTCCATATGATATCCATACCACTTATGCGTTTTGGAAATAATGTTTATCGTCAAAATATGTTTATGACATCCGTCATATTATAAAATACTTTACAAGTATTTGTGTTGAAATGATATCCACGATAGTCATTTAATGATTTATTGTGAAATTATAACTTTTAAATTAAGTAAAATAATGTCATTGAAATTTTCATGAAAGTGACTAAAATGGCCTTGAAAAGTTAGTAAAAAATGGTGTCGTCGATCGTTAGGAAACGAACTCAACGGTTTTGGGAAGCTTGTATCAATATCTCAAAGTTTCAGTGTTTAAGTTTCCATCCTAGAGGTCTCGATCACCAAGAAAAATATAGGTTAAGTATTGCACTTTAGGCCAAAAATAGAGTTAAAGGATGGTTTTCGGCAAAGTTTGAGTGACTATATGTTATTCGCTATAACTCCGCTCAACAAACGGTTGGACATTTTGGAAAATATGCTAGGCGAACATACTTTTACTAGAAGACATCACGTTATAAAAAGTTCTACATCATTGTTAAAAACGCCCGCCAACATGGTCCTTTAGTTGTCGTAGTATGTTTGTAATAAAGAATATATTAATTTTGCTAATAGAATAAAGTTACGGCAACTTGGTTTATCGCGTGTAATTTAATCGTTACTAGTCCGTTTTCTACATCCTTAGATTAGTGTCAAAGTATACTAATATATTTTTGATAAGTCGACACAATTTATAAAGCTTAAGACTCATTTTGACTCGTAAGGTGTAACATTTTCAATCTTTGAAATTTACGAAATTAATAGTTTTCCTCGTCAAACTTGAAAATTCATAACTTCTTCGTTATAGCTCCGTTTTAATCCGTTCAAGGCCACGTTTCGTTTTAAAGTGTATTTTCTAAATATCTAGCCCAAAATATTTATCTCTGTCGGATTTTCCCGAATTTAAAATACGGACAGACCCTATTTAAAGCGATGTAGAAATGAGTTTTCTTGCGCCAAACCTATTCCAACCCATTCAAAACAACTCCGGAGCTATTCTAATCCTACCATACACCTTCTTAGGGTGTCATGGGTTCCTAAACATCATCAAGACTAATATATAACAAGGAATAATTATAGGATGACTTATATATATATAACTCTTGAAAATCATTGAAAAAGTGGTACAACATCATATGACTTGCATGTTTTTGGCTCAAATATGATAAAATGAATATGAAATGAATATGTAAGATGAAAAATAAACATGAGATGCTTACTAGTGATATGATGAGGTGATTAGAACAAGGATTAAACCTAAACACCCTAGGTTTTTATTTCAAAACCTTGATTAAGAGTGTAACTAGATTGTTTAGAACTTGATTTTGAAAATTTTTGATGTTTTCTTCTTGGAACACTATAGTGGCCGGTTTTTAGAGAGAAGAAGGAGGAGATAAAACTTTGGCTAGAAGACTTGAATTATTGAGATTGAAATTGTGTAAGTACTTTGAGTGCATATCTATACATGTAAAAATAAAATCTACCCAATCTAGTGAGTCACCCCCCCCCCTTGGCCGTATTTTAGGGGGGATGTTTCACAAATACATATTTTTTTTTTCTTTATTGTATATATATATAAATGTGTAAGTAATTGTATGTAAAATAATATAAGTTAAGGTAACTTGTAATTTGTATATAAATTAGTGTATTTAAGGTAGTTTTAGCTAAAAGTAAACTTTAATGAATCAAAGTAAAGTATATTGAGATCATAAAAATTGTAAAGATACATTTCTTGTAAAATTTGAGTGATATAATAATTATCGTGTAGTTTTTAAGAAAAGCGTCGTAATAATATAAATTTAACGATTTATATACAAAATAAATTTAAAACACTAGGTAAACTAAAAATATTGTTTTATAAACTAAATGTGAGTATAAAAATATATCGGGATTATTTTGGAAGTATCGGATTAAATGTTCAAAATAATAACTTACGCGATAACGTTTATTTAATATGAAATTTCTGCGTTTGATGTGAAATACAAACCCATGCATGACTAGTATGATGAATGTAGAGTGTGAGAAATGACCAAAAATTGAGAATTGTGACATATGGTGCATAATCGTCCATATGAGATCTTACAGTTGCCCAAAATTGTTGAATCCAGGGCTCAATAATGTCAGGTTCGACCAAAAGAGCATAATTGATTGTTGAGCGGTGAAAATCAATTATGTCATGAAAGGCAACATTAGATGGTGTTTAGCTAAGTTGGCGACCATGTTGTGTTTACTAAGCGTGTTGCGATTAGCCATTGTTTGCAAAAAGAATGTATGAAACGGTTAGGATGAATATGAGAAAATAAGGAAGAGATGGATAAGTATAAAGTTGAGAGGAAAATCGGAGGGTAGTTATTTATAGGTAAGATTTAAAAATCACGGCCCAATTAATATAGTTACCGTTATTTGAATTTTACCCTATCTTTTGACCGTTGAACGATGCGTTGATAAGACTAGCGGTGCTTTCCACGTAGCGATACTTTCCAAAGGTACTTTCACAAAGAAGATTTTCGGATAAACAATAAGCGGACTTTCCATCCTTTTTCTTCTCGATGGCAAAACATCAAAAGACATTGTTGATCCTCCCTTAAACAATGCATAGGACTATCTAACTAATAAGTCCTCCCTTAATTGTAGCTTAGTAGTTAATCATACCAATACTACCACCAAATGATTAAATCTTGAAACATCAAATCCTTTTGTGAGTAGATCACCACATTGTCATCTCGTGTGGACCTTGACAACATTAATGAGCCTATGCTCGTAACAATCTCGAATAAAGTGATGCCTAATCTGAATATGCTTGGTCTTGGAATGGTAAACGGATTCTTCACAATGCATTGTACTCTCATTATCAATATTGATAGGAGTATTCTTAAAATTGAATCCATAATCCAAGAGTTGATTACGCATCCATAAAACTTGTCCACAACGACTTGCGGCTGACAACATATTACCTTGATGGATGATGTTGTTGCAATGGTTTGTTTCTTACATTGCCAAGAAACTAATCTTCTTCCAATATATTGGCATCCTCCGGTGGTTGATCTTCTATCATAATTATCACCGCATAATCACTATCGAAAAAGCTTCCAAGTGAAAAGGTAAATCCTTTGGATACCACAACCTTAACTTAGGTTGTTGTTTCAAATAACTAAAAATCCTCTTGATCGCATTCATATGAGAGACCTTGGGTGAGACTTGATATCTTGCACATAAGCAGATAAAGACAAACATGATATCGAGGTCTAGATGCGATTAAGTACATAAGACGACCAATCATAGATCCGTAAAAGCTTGACTTCTACAAGGTTGACCATCTTCATCCTTGCCCAATGAGTTGATAGATTTTATGGGTGTGGTGACCGGCTCATAGCATCAAAGTTAAACTTCTTAAGAATGTCGGTGACATACTTGTCTTGACTAATGAAAATTCCGACTCCGATTGTTTAACTTGAAGCCCCAAAAGAAAGTTAATTCACCCATGGAACTCATTTGAAATTCTTGTTGCATGAGCTTCTCAAATTCTTTCACCAGAGATTGTTTTGTAGCTCCAAAAATAATATCATCTACATAAACTTGAACAAGCATGATATCCTTTTTGTCTCTCTTGATAAACAAAGTCTTATCAATTGCTCCTCTCCTGTAACCATGTTGCAATAAGAAAGTGGAGAGTCTTTCATACCAAGCTCTAGGTGCTTGATGAAGGCCATACAGAGCCTTAACAACTTTGTAGACTTTTTTTGGATGTGCAGGATCCTCAAAGCCAGGAGGTTGTTTAACATAGACTGTAACACCCCAACCCGATAAGGGTAGAAGTATCACATTTATGGAGTCAAATCAGAACAATACATATAAACCATGCAAGCGGAAGTCTTATAACAATAATCAAAAGAGTAGCAAGTCAACACGACTTGATCAATACAAAGTTCCAAAAGATGTCCCAAAAGAAAAGAAAGGATACAAAGTCTAAGTCTCCAAATCATAATAATAATGGTCATCAAAGTCTAGAATGACTAAAGCAAATCCTCATAAGCATCCTACTCTCAATCCCCAAGATAAGCCCCGCCTCCTAGCTTAATAACCTGCCGCAGAAAAGAAATGCTACCGAGCTTAAAAGCTCGGTGAATGAGATATAACAATAAAATAATGGTATAAAGGAATTTGAAGTTCGAGATATGAGACAAGAGTGCTTATAATATGAGCAAGAATCGGTATGAGCATAGAAATGAAAGGAAAAGAAAGGGAGTCGAGATCAACCATGAGCCTACGATTCAATCTGATAATACAATATCAAGAACAACAAGATCCGAGAATAATGTCCATTCGGAGGGGTGACCTCGAATGTCAATCCGATAAGAGGAGACCTCAATATCATGTGGGTGATCGGCTCCAAGACGTGAGGGGTGTATTGCACACACTCACCACATCACTAGCATATATAACAATGAATCGATGCAAGCGGATCTAGGATGCATCCATCGCCCTGCGTAAATATTAGTGGCCATAACAATAACGATGAAGCGCGCATAATCAATACAAGATAGGGACGGTGTGGAGCATCACTCAACCACACTAAGTCATGCCATTGGTGCATCAATGACACGGACATGGAACCCCATGACTAGTTACTGACTCGGTATCAACCGACGGATCAATATAGTCCAAAGATACGATGAATGAGTTAATAAAATCAAGGGCTCAATGTCATTAGGTCACAAAGAGGTTCACGAGAGCAGTTTAATGTCATGATTCGAGAATAATCAGTTCAATGGCAAAGGATTCAATAGCAAGGTCAATATCAAAAGAAATGATCAATCAAAGAATAGCAAGAAATCAAGACACGGCCAAGTCATGAGAAACCTTATGAGAAAGGTCGAATATCATGCCTTATTCAAGCAAGCAAACAAAGAAAGTAAATCAATGAAGGAGATCAATCACGCCATGGAACCTATATGAATTAGATAACGTTCTATAAGAATCCAAACACTTGTTTTAAGACGACTTTCCATTTTAGCAAGTTTCCGTTTAATAATCTTTCCATTTTAAGTAACTTTCTATTTTAGGAAACTTTCTATTTTAGCGTGTTCTAATTTTAGTAACTTTCCGATTAGTGATTTCTATAATTAGTAACTTTCTAAAAATAGCAGGTTTCCATAAATAGCAGGTTTCCATATTTAGTAAGTTTAGTTACTTATCTTAAGTTATAATAGGAAATGAGTATTATAATACTTTAAAGATCATTTAAGACAAGTTACAAAAGTTTAGGGTTTAAAATGTCGATATTGCAAAGTATAGGGTTAAAAGTGTAAATATAGTAAGTTTACCCCTTTTAATCATTTAATCCCTTTAGTTAGTATTTTAACATGTTAATCCATTAAGTTTCACAATTTACCAAACAACCCCTTAACTTTATATAATCAAGAATTACAAACCATAGTTTTAGATTATAATTACGAACCGTTTTTAACCATTCTAGCTCGATTATTACAAGATTAAAAGACATCTTATGGAAGATCAAACTCAATTGAATCAGCCCTCCCACAACAACTATATACGTCCCATATAAAATCAAAACACCTTCGTAATCTTTCATTAACCAATTCCATTTAGCGTATCGTAACATGAGATTTACAAGATCATTATCCCTTAAACAAATTCATGCCATTCGACACATATGAAGGATTTAAAATCAGTTTCGTATTCCTCTTATTCAGCCCCATATTATCTGAATCACATAGATTAAGATTCATGGTTTCTCATTTCATGTGCTATCATTTTATGTATATATCTTATGATCTTATGATTTTATGTGATCCTTACAAGTTACAAGCCCTAGTTTTCATTCTCATAGCCACGAATAGATCAAAGAAACAAAAGGAAAGGACTCAAGGATGGTGATACGTTACCCTTGATGCGTATGCGAAACAAGAACAAGAATCAAACCAAAATCAAAACCAAGACTCCTTGGCTTTCTAAAACCCACGGCCAAACAAAACTACCCGCCCAAGCTTCCAAATCGAAACAACACAATACTATGTCCACCAAACGATTACCACGATCACGAGTCTCCTAGGAACACCTTGGCTTGACAAAATTCGGATTGAATGGTGAAAATTTTAGGTTGCCGCCACCTTTGAGAGAAAGGAAGCTAGGGTTTTCTAGGTGTGTTATTTTGAAATGAATGAGGAGATAATGTGTTAAATGAAAATTGATATGGAGAGTGTTTAGGGAGCAAATATGGCGGCCTATATGGAGTCCAAGAGAGTATTCTCAACTTTCCAAGTTACCAATTCAATCATGTATTTAGTCCTTATACAAGTCTAGATTCAGTAGTGTACATTATGGTATGCTTAAATGTTACTTAGACTTTTATTTTCTTAGGTTCTTAATTGTATAACATAAGTTTATTTAATCTCATAATGTATAAATGTTATTAATCATATAACTTGTTAATTAGTGTTGACGATTTTCCGAGTTGGTGAAATTTTTAGTTCGAGGCAAAATTGTCATATTACGCGATTTGAGATTTTAGGGTTTTACAACTCTTCCTCTAAAAAGAAAATTTTCGTCCTCGAAATTGAAAAGGAAACGAAACGATAAACGAAGACATACCCGATGATGAAAAGAAATGTGGATAACTAGCTCGCATAGATTCCTCGGTCTCCCGTGTAGCTTCACGCCTGGTGATTCTTCCAAAGGATCTTAACAAACGGAATAACTTTGTTTCTCATGACTCGATCTTGCCGATCCAAAATAGCTTCGGGTTCCTCCGAAGAGACATATCAGTGAATCGATCAAATGGATAAGAGGCTACATGCAAAGGATGATAGTTGTATCCTCAAAAGAGATACATGGAAAACGTCGTGCACATGCGATAATGCGGCGGAAGAGCCAAACGATAAAACCTCTCCAATGCGCCGAGAATCTCAAACGGCCCAATAAAGCGAGGACTAAGCTTCCCTTAATACCAAAACGCTTAACACCACGGGAACGGCAAACTTTCGTAAATACTCGGGTCACCAACCCGAAACTCCAAATCACGGCGATGTTTATCTCGCATAACTCTTTTGCCACAGACGTCTGAGCCTCCTTCAACTTCTCCCTAGCAACCGCCACCTTCTCATTGGTGATCTCAATAATCTCGGGCCCCTCAATCAAACGCCACCTACTTCGTCCCAACAAATAGGTGCTCTACATTTCCTTCCATACAAAAGCTCATAAGGTGCAGCCTTGATGCTAGCATGCCAACTATTGTTGTAGGCAAACCCACCAAGCACAAATACTCATCCCAACTCCGGTCCACTCTAAAGCACATGCTCGCAACATGTCTTCCAATGTCTCGAATGGTCCTTCCGATCGACCATCCGTCGAGGATGAAACGTCAGACTAAACTTGGCGAGTACCCCAAGCCTTATGCAAACTCTTCCAAAACGAGACGTGAAACGAGGATCTCTATCGACACAATCGATGTGGGAGTACCATGAAGTCGAACAATCTCCTGTGAAAAATCTCGCGGTCTAAAACACGATCGACAGACGAATAGGTAAGAAATGAGCAGACTTGGTTAGCCGATCAACCACCACCCAAATCGCATCATGTCTTTTACGAGTAAAGAGGCAAACCGGTGACAAAATCCATGGAAATCTCTTCCCACTTCCAAGTAGGAATCTCAATGGTCAAGTAGACCACTAGCCCCCGATGCTCTATCTTGACTGCCGACAAGTCATACACTTAGAAACGCATAAAGCCACATCTGTTTCATACCACTCCACCAGAAATGCTGCTTAAGATCTCGATACATCTTAGTAGAACCCGGATGAATAGTGAATGGAGAACTGTGAGCCTCCGACAACACTGTCTCACGCAAATCCGGATCATTAGGAACACAAAGCCGATCCCCAAACCATACCACGCCAAAACTATCAACCCGAAACTCCGATTGTTTCCCTTCCTCAATGTTCTGAACAATAGACCAAAGCTCACCATCATCCTTCTGAGCTTCCTTAATCTGCAACATAAGATTGGACTCTACCTTCATACTAGCCCAATAACCATCATGACCCCTAAATGTAATTCCACATCCATAAGCTCAAGATCATGAAGAACCCAGGTTCAATCTCAAACTAGCAATCATACCCGACTTTCGCTTAGTGCATCAAGAACTACATTAGCCTTACCGGATGATATTGGATGTTCGTGTCATAATCCTTAGAAGCTCTAGCCATCTCTCACTGCCTCATATTGAGCTCCTTTGTGTGAATATATACTTTAAACTTTTGTGGTCAAGAAGATATCACACGACTCGCCATACAAATAATGCCTCCAAATCTTAAGGCAAAGACAATGCGACCAACTCTAAATCATGCGTAGGGTAATTCTCCTCATACGATTTCAATTGCCTCAAGCATAGGCAATCACCTTACCGTCTCGCATCAATACACAACCCAAACCTTTCTTAGACGCCACTATAAATCGAAAACCTCCGAACCCGATGGAAGTGTCAAACAGCGCAAAGAACCAACCTCCGCTTCAATTCCTCAAAACTCGCTCACGCCTCCGTCCATTCAAACTTTTCTCCTTTCCTCATCAATTGCGTCAACGGTAACGCCAATTTAGAAACCCTCAACAAAACGACGGTAATAACCAAGAAGCCCGAGAAAACTCCTAATCTCCGTCACAAGAGTAGGTCTCGGCCATTTTGTGATAGCCTCTACTTTAGATGTGTCCATCTTGATACCATCGGCGACACAACGCGACCAAGAAAAGCAACTTGGCTCAACCGAATTCACACTTAGAAAACTTCGCATACAACCTGGCGTGAAGAATCTCCAATACGATACGAAGATGCCGCGTGCTCGGCCTCACTCTTAGAATACACAAGGATGTCATCGATGAAGACGATTACAAATTTATCAAGGTACTCGTGGAAAACACGGTTCATAAGATCCATAAAGACGGCAAAGCGTTAGTCAAACCAAATGGCATAACCGAAACTCATAATGGCCATAGCGAGTACGAACGCGGTCTTAGGAACATCTTGTTCCTTCACACGTAATTGATGATAACCGGACCTCGGATCAATCTTAGAGAAGAATTTAGCGCCACGCAATTGGTCAAACAAATCATCGATGCGAGGAAGAGGGTAACGGTTACGGATAGTAATACTGGTTCACCACGGTAGTCGATACACAATCTCATACTCCCATCTTCTTCTTAACAAACAATACCGGTGCACCCCAAGGTGAAACGCTGGGTCTAATAAAGCCGTTCTCCAAAAGTTCTTGCAACTGCTCTTTCAACTCTTTCAATTCAATCGGCGCCATACGATAAGGAGCTTTGGATATAGGTTCAGCACCAGGAATCAAATCAATACCAAATTCAACTTCCCTAGCCGGAGGAATGCCAGGAAGTTCATCAGGGAAAACGTCCGCAAATTCGCAAGACAATGAAAGACTTTCAATAGTCGAACTTCAAGAAGTATCTTTGATGGATGCCGAAACCAAGGCAACCATGAGAAATAAGAGTGCGGGCTTTCATAGCCGAGATGATCTTAACCGACTTTAATGGTTGAGCACCATGGTATACAAAATCAGGTCGATGAACATTACCGAAGATAACATTACGAGCATGACAATCAATAGTAGCCTTATGCAAGGCCAACCAATCCATACCCAATATAATATCAAAATCAGACATATCCAACGGAAGAAGATTTGCCAAACGGATACCATCATCGAAGCGTAGAGGACACCCACATACTCACGATTAATGAGCACATGACTTTTCATAGGGGTCTATATAGATAGAGGATTCATTAGTGGTGTTGGAGGTAATTTGAGTTTTTAGCAAAGTTTACCGATACAATAGAATGTGTCAGCACCAAGATCAAACAAAACAAAAGCGTTAGAATCACCAAAATAAATGGTACCAGAATAGTACCGACGCCTTGTCCGCTCGATCTCGAGTAACCGAATACACACGCCCGAAGTGGGAGGTGGTTTGATGTAGTTTGTTGGAGTAGTCAATGTCTTCTTAGTACAATCTTCACCCCGTGGTCATCGACCCACAACGATAACAAGCCGGAATCATATGGCAAACGCACGGATGCGTCTTGCCACAAGTAACACACTTTGGAGGAGGTAACACCTCGTAAGTCCTCCTCTCGTGAAGAAGCCGCCACCGAACGATCACGATAAGTCATGCGAGATGATCGATCCCGCTGCCTCTCGATAATCGCCCACTGATAAGCGCCACTCGACCCTACGATCATCACCGACCTATCAAATCTCCTCCGGTACCTGCGCCTCGAATCATAACCACGGTCATAACGACCCCTAACACTCAACCTCGTCCTGGCGACCCCTCGATCCGAATCAGACTCGACGACCCGAGTACTAATACGGTCTCCATCTCATTACGCTTTATTGTATCCTCGCCTCATGTAACACTCAATGTTGCGCATCATCCGCAATCGACGCTTCTCCGTATATCGATGATTAATCATCCTATCAAGCACCCACTTAAGTCCCCACTTAAACTTCCTAGCCACGCCGCGCATCTCAAAGAACTACACAAGACCTACAAAACCCACCATCCTCATGAATCATTGCATGTACTCATGAGAATTCTCTTTCTAGTCGATGAATGGTCTCATACTCTCTCGTACTCTCCGATTCCGAAGAATCGCTATAGAAGATCTCTCTGAAAGTAGCCCAAGCACAAGTGTCAACAAAGTTCTCTTCCCTGGTCAAAATATAGGCTTTCCACCAGTTCAAGGCATCACCCTCAAACTTAAAAGTGGCAAGCCGGGTCTTTACTTCATCCCCACAACCCAGTACATTAAAGAGTTTCTCCACATGTGTAATCCAATCTTCCGCCTCATTAGTGGAAGCTGCTGAACGAAAAGGAAGAGGCTTAAGCTTGTTAAAGCGCTCTATCCAAACATGAATAGGTGTGGGTTGGTTAGCACCTCCACCATTGTCACCATTTCCCCACCGCATTTAACTAGCACCATTCCTAACATTCTCAGTGATAGCAGCCACTATCCCAGGCATAGCAGTGGCTAAGGCGCGAGCGATCATAGCTTCGAAGTTGGGATTCCCATCCCCGTTGTCGTCACCATTTCTACGAGTTTGAACCATCTGAAGAGTTCACAAAACGATTAGCAAAAGTTAGGAAAATAGGATGAAGAGCATGAACGAAAATGACGATAATGAACCTAGAATTCTACCCAAACCTCACCAAATCAAAACTTAAGCTCTCATCGGTAACGCTTAGGGTCCACATGTCACTGTGTCCCGACTACAAGTCGAACTGGAGCTCGATACCATAATTGTAACACCCCAACCCGATAAGGGTAGAAGTATCACATTTATGGAGTCAAATCGTAACAATACATATAAACCATGCAAGCGGAAGTCTTATAACAATAATCAAAAGAGTAGCAAGTCAACACGACTTGATCAATACAAAGTTCCAAAAGATGTCCCAAAAGAAAAGAAAGGATACAAAGTCTAAGTCTCCAAATCATAATAATAATGGTCATCAAAGTCTAGAATGACTAAAGCAAATCCTCATAAGCATCCTACTCTCAATCCCCAAGATAAGCCCCACTCTAGCTTAATAACCCGCCGCAGAAAAGAAATGCTAACGAGCTTAAAAAGCTCATGAATGATATAACAAGAAATAATGGTATAAAGGAATTTGAAGTTCGATATATGAGGCAAGAGTGCTTATAATATGAGCGATGAATCGGTATGAGCATAGAAATGAAAGGAAAAGAAAGGAGTCAAGATCAACCATGAGCCTACAGATTCGAAGCAAGAATACAATATCGAAGAAACGGTCAAGATCCGGTATAATAAATCCATTCGGAGGGTGACCTCGGAATGTCAATCCGAGAAGAGGAGACCTCAATATCATGTGGAGTGATCGGCCCCAAGACGCGTGAGGGTGTATTGCACACACTCACCACATCACTAGCATATACAAGAATGTCGATAAAGATGGATCTAGGATGCATCCATACGCCCCTGCAGAAATATTAGTGGCCATAACAATAACAGTGAAGCGCGCATAATCAATACAGTATAGGGACGGTGTGGAGCATCACTCAACCACACTAGAGTCATGCCATTGGTGCATCAATGACACGGACATGGAACCCCCATGACTAGTTACAGCTCAGGTATCAACTGACAGATCAATATAGTCCAGTATACAGTGAATGAGTTAATAAAATCAAGGGCTCAATGTCATTAGGTCACAAAGAGGTTCACAACAGCAGTTTAATGTCAGCAGTTCAAGAATATGATTCAATGGCAAAGGATTCAATAGCAAGGTCAATATCAAAAGAAATGATCAATCAACAAATAGCAAGAAATCAAGACACGGCGAAGTCATGAGAAACCTTATGAGAAAGGTCGGAATATCATACCTTATTCAAACAAGCAAACAAAGAAAGTAAATCAATGAAGGAGATCAATCACACGCCTGGAACCTATATGAATTAGATAACGTTCTATAAGAATCAAACACTTGTTTTAAGACGACTTTCCATTTTTAGCAAGTTTCCGCTTTAATAATCTTTCCATTTAAGTAACTTTCTATTTTAGGAAACTTTCTATTTTAGCGGGTTCTAATTTTAGTAACTTTCACTGTGATTTCTATAATTAGTAACTTTCTAAAAATAGCGAGGTTTCCATAAATAGGTGTTTCCATATTTAGTAAGTTTAGTTACTTATCTTAAGTTATAATAGAAATGAGTATTATAATACTTTAAAGATCATTTAAGACAAGTTACAAAAGTTTAGGGTTTAAAATGTCGATATTGCAAAGTATAGGGTTAAAAGTGTAAATATAGTAAGTTTACCCCTTTTAATCATTTAATCCCTTTAGTTAGTATTTTAACATGTTAATCCATTAAGTTTCACAATTTACCAAACAACCCCTTAACTTTATATAATCAAGAATTACAAACCATAGTTTTTAGATTATAATTACGAATCCGTTTTTAACCATTCTAGCTCGATTATTACAAGATTAAAAGACATCTTATGGAAGATCAAACTCAATTCGAATCAGCCCTCCCCACAACAACTATGTACGTCCCATATAAAATCAAAAACACCTTCGTAATCTTTCATTAACCAATTCCATTTAGCGTATACGTAACATGAGATTTACAAGATCATTATCCCTTAAACAAATTCATGCCATTCGACACATATGAAGGATTTAAAATCAGTTTCGTATTCCTCTTATTCAGCCCCATATTATACGAATCACATAGATTAAGATTCATGGTTTTCTCATTTCATGTGCTATCATTTTATGTATATATCTTATGATCTTATGATTTTATGTGATCCTTACAAGTTACAAGCCCTAGTTTTCATTCTCATAGCCACGAATAGATCAAAGAAACAAAAAGGAAAGGACTCAAGGATGGTGATACGTTACCCTTGATGCGTGTACGAAACAAGAACAAGAATCAAAACCAAAATCAAAACCAAGACTCCCTTGGCTTCTCTAAAACCCACGGCCAAACAAAACTACCCACGTCCAAGCTTCCAAATCGAAACAACACCAATACTATGTCCACCAAACGATTACCCACGATCACGAGTCTCCTAGGAACACCTTGGCTTGACAAAATTCGGATTGAATGGTGAAAATTTTAGGGTTGCCGCCACCTTTGAGAGAGAAAGGAAGCTAGGGTTTTCTAGGTGTGTTATTTTTGAAATGAATGAGGAGATAATGTGTTAAATGAAAATTGATATGGAGAGTGTTTAGGGAGCAAATATGGCCGGCCTATATGGAGTCCAAGAGAGTATTTCTCAACTTTCCAAGTTACCAATTCAATCATGTATTTAGTCCTTATACAAGTCTAGATTCGTAGTGTACATTATGGTATGCTTAAATGTTACTTAGACTTTTATTTTCTTAGGTTCTTAATTGTATAACATAAGTTTATTTAATCTCATAATGTATAAATGTTATTAATCATATAACTTGTTAATTAGTGTTGACGTATTTTCCGAGTTGGTGAAATTTTTAGTTCGAGGGCAAAATTGTCATATTACGCGATTTGAGATTTTAGGGTTTTACATAGACCTCCTCTGTAATCGTGCCATAAAGAAAGGCACTCTTGACATTCATTTGATAAATAGGAAAGCCCATATATGATGCAAAAGCAAGGAATATTCTAATGGCTTCAATCCTTGCTACAGGAGCAAACACTTCATCATAGTCCACTCCTTCTTCTTGTCGATATCCTTGTGCAACTAATCTTGCTTTGTTCTTGATGACATTCCTCTTTCATCTCTCTCAACTCGAAACCCATCTTGTACCAATGACTTTCTTTCCATCCGTAGATCATAGTACCCAAACTTCTTGAAGTTTGAATTGAAGAAGTTCTTCTTGCATAGCTTCAACCCACTCTCTTTAGTTAATGCCCGAGCTACATTCTTGGGTTCTTCTTGAGAGATAAAACAAGTGAATAAACACGTCTGTTGATCCTTATGATTCATCCTATTTTGTTTATACACAAAGCTAAGTAAAGCATTATGTGGCTTAGAGAAGCCTTTAGCCTTGGTTCTTGTGAGCACTCCAGAAGTAGAAAGTCCAATAATTTGACCAGCAGGATGTTAGGTCACTAGTTTTACAACACAAGCTTACAAGAAAGAGATAAAGGCGATTGAACAATAAACCAAACACACACACACACGATATAGTAAGACGCTTATGCGTAGGTGAGAGTGAAAGAGAAATATTGAACAACCAACCCTCAGTGAGGGTTTACATAAAATATTTATAGGAGGAAAGCTAGGCAACACTCTAGTTTCCATCCTTTCCTTAATGGACATGGGCCTAAGCTCATGGGCCTTCTACACAAGCTTAAGGCTAATAACAAACATAAAGGCCATAATAAGCTACCTATTACATAAGAATAACTAACACTTGAATTATAGTTTAGGAGTGATTCCAACAATCTCCCCTCAAGTGTTGGTGATGAACAGTGAAAGCGTTGATGTAATAGTAGCTCGATGTCTTCGACATTCTTCTTTCTTGAGAGAAGAATTGCCTTGATTCGAACAATCTCCCGGTGTAGAGAAATTGTCTTCTTTGAGCGGTTATGCTTTGACGCCATCTTTAACTTTGTTCTTTGATCATTGTTCTTTGTGATGAAAGTGATAGTATGTTGTTATGCGCATCAAGTCGCCTCAGTGCGCTTTTATCACATACGGTGTCTCACGTCATTCTTCAACATGCTCACACGCTCTTTGACGTTGGAATTCAAGATCTTGATGAAGTTCTTTAAGTCTTTTAACTTTGTAGATTCTTTGATTTGACGAAGAATCATTCGATCGTTGTGTTGCTTTTGGATAGAACTTCCATTAGTGATGATGTTGGCGTGAGCATGAGAAGAATCGGCATGATCATCCCGCTCCGTAGCTTCCATAAGAAGAAAACATTTCAAACGGCTAGTAATAAGCGGATTCGGCACTTACAAGTTTGAACTTGAGAGTGTTAATGACATAGTGTGAAAACACATCTCTAATTCTTACAAAGGCCGTTCTGAACCGAGTCCCACAAGTGAGATAACGCGAAAAGTACAGTACATCTACGAGATGAGTCGAGGTACACCAAGCATCACCCCACGATCAGAGACCATTTGAGACACACTAAGCGTAATCCATGTGGAGTTACCGGTGACTTCTTGTCGTGGTGTTTGATGTTGACCACGGCAAGAGTTTCCATTCAATCACCGAGGATCACAGTTGTGAACCTCTCATAAATGTTCTCGATGATTGCTAAGATCTCGTGAAGGACTCGATATGAACCATCGATGATCTTATTTGGTGATCAACAAGTGATGAAATGTCAAGTGTTCGTAAGAGATCTTTTGATGAATCTCGTGGCTCTAGACTCAATAGTGCGTTTGGTTTTCCGAGCGGAGACTAGGGAGAGGTCTCCTTCTTCAATACCGTGATCTCTAAGAGAAAGCCAATAGTTTACGTAGGGTTCCCGTGAGAATGAAACAAGCTTCGTTGAGAGAAACTTGAGTGGCTAAGAAGGTTTAGTGCATGCGCCACCGGGTCCATGACGACTTTTAATCTTCAATACCGGCCACTAAGTGACAACCAAGAATATATGAATTGAACCCGATTATGCGCCCTAAGTTGAATAATTTGGAGGGCTATTTCTTTTCACCCTTTCTTTGCATTTCTTTTTAATTCTTCAACTTCTTTCTCCGTTTCTCATTTTCTCCTTTTATAATCATACCTAAGGACTTCTAAGTACTAACTATTTGTGATGTCCTTGGGTAGATCCTCCGACTCTGGCGGATCATAGGACGGTTATTCCTAACCTTAGTCACCTTATCACTCCATGACTAACCTATGTTGCCATAAAACCATTTACTTGAAAAATCTCTCACAATGTTTGTTAATGAAAACATTTTGAACCATGTTGAGATAAGATTTTGCATAAATACTCCCCCTCCACATGTGCTTAAGAGTTTTAACGTTATTTGCACAAGTGAGGAAAGAGCTTACACTTTTAAATTGATCCACTCAAGATAGACAATCCCCATGAGACACGGTTACATTGCATAGTTAAAGAGTTACATTGTCGCTTTTAGGTGACAACTAGCTCTAATAACTACCTTGAAGGTGTAAACAAACCTCAAAAGGTTGTCAAACCCGTCGAGTTCATGTCTACCAAGAGTTTCTCGAATGGTACATTCTACTCGGACAAGTCCTTTCGAGACACGCTACATTACTAGCGAACTAGCTTGAAATTATTACCCGTCTGTGACAAGTCTTTTCGAGTTACTAACAGTTTAGTACCGTCAATTCGTAGGTTAAGTCTATTACACAAAGATTCATTTGCATTTACACAACATATTTCTTATCACATAATTTTCTCCCCTAAAAATGGCATATAAAATGTTATTTTGAACAGTTGAGAATAAATATGACCATTTCGAGTGTTGCGGGAAGAGTGACCATTGTGAACAATTTGTGAATAAAGTTTTAATTCAAATACTCCCCTCAACAATTGATATAAACGGTTGAGGTTTTGAAAACATACTGGGAAGTACTTGTTCTTTGAGCAAAACCTTGAAAATGAAAGGTTTGATAGGTTTTACTCAAAAGTAAGAAGCTTTCGCTCCTTTTATAAGGATTGTGGCAAAGCGCACCACGTGGTCCTTTCTTGACAATTACGGGTTGTACATCGTTATGTGTGCACAAGCCATCGACATATATAATCACACATCCAAATGTAATAATGAAGGAAACAATTCAAGGGGTACCAGAAGTCGATGATGTTGCCAGAGTACGAACCGGACGTTGATAGCCGGTGATGTTAATCCCGAGTCGAACACCAACAAAGCTTTCCATCGTTCAGGCGATCCTTGAAACAACCTTTCATCAATCATTCGATGATCCTCCTCACACCCTTCGATCATGAGAATTCCATCGCTTAGGAGACCCAATCTTTTGTCGTATATCCTTCAACCTATAAGCCAATCCGTCCCTAACCATCTTTAAAGTGTGATCCCCGAACTTGTGAAGATCACTACACGCCATTAAGCAATTTCGTTGAAGTTCACTACGGTAAACGATGCCGAAAGGTTTGCCGATGAGTGTATATTGTGAGAGCTGGTTGATGTCGGGAAGATCTAGGCGAGGTGGTGTGAAGTTGACACGGTCCGATAAGATTCAACCGCCAAATGAAGATCTTCTACGTTCCTTGATGACTATGCGTCGATGAAGATGAGCGGTGACTTGATGAATTCACATTGTACTTGGTTGAAAATTGCCTCATGCGACCACGTGCTTTGGCAAGGTACATGTCTTCAATGTCGTTGATAGACAAATTCTCAAAGTCACCTCGAGAGAATGCATAATCTTTTCATCTTGTCGTTTGACCACGATATTCTTTAGGAAAGTGTAGTCCCACTTAGATGAAAGAGCAACGTGTTTGATGGCAATGATATCCTTAGTCTTGAACACCGCATGTTGAGACTTGAACTAGGCGACAGTAGTAGATTATTCGACGTTAGGCCAATGATGAATCCCGTACAATGCATCTCGGTCGTAGCTTCCACTTTGTTAGAGAACAAGTGATTAGCTCTTTCCTCGATAGCTATGCGGTTTGAGTATATTGTGCGGGAATGGAAGTGTCAAAGATGTAGCGATTTCCTTGACCCATCGCCACCATGTAGAAGAAAATTCGGTCTTTGTTGAAGAAATATCGAATGGAATCCTAGGTTCATCTGGTTGGCCAATTGTTTGTAGAGGTTTTGTCCATCGGTGTAATATGGAGGATTGTCCCGTTTGGTGAAGTCGATGTTTGCTCAGGTTGAGCCAATCCATGTTATTAGACAACGCTCGAGCAATGTTGTCAAGGTGATATTCGACCTCGAGGGCACTTTTGAGTCGTTTTAACAGTTGAAATGCTTCATTCTTGATTCGCTTCAACTCGGATTTCGTCATCTTCTTCACATGGAACTTTTCTTGCGTAATTTTAGCATGCTCCAATGTGTTACCGTCTACCGATCTTGACCTTCTTGAGGTGGGGTGTAAGTTAACAAGTTTAGAGAACCATTCAAATTCCTCTGTTTTATCATCGCTCAGCCATGATACAACGTCGATCCCGAGGCATCTTCTTCTTCTTTTCAAGGCCTAGATGATGATTATGGTTTCGCACTTGTTTGGGAGAGGTGGGTTGTTGTAGGGCTCAGGACTTCCTCATCGTCACCACCGTATACTCAAAATAATCACCGGTTTTCGAGTGCAGGCGGTAACTCGAATCCCGAGGTTTATCGCCGGAAGAACGAGAATGCGATCTTTGTTGAGCAGGAGTCCGTTGAGGAGGAGGTAGCATGGAGGAAGATTCACGGGCATCGCTTCGACGTTTAGGTGCGAGTCCTTGTCCGTATCATCGTCATCTCTTGGCCGTTTGGGTTGATCGGTGACTCCTTGCATGAAGATCCGAGTTGAAAGTCGAGAGACCTTCAAAGAATTTAGCTTCATCCGAAGTAAATGTTACGAGATCGCTTTGACATTTGCATTATCGCTTAGCAAGTAACCCGTTCGGAAAGATCGCTTCTTTGGCCATTATATGTTTAACCAATGCGGCGATGTTTGGAGTGAGTTGTGCGGAAAATACTTCTCTAGTCACACCGGGACAAGGTCGAGAAGAAACTTGTGAGTATATTCTCTTGTCGCCTTCTCCAAATCCTTTGTGACTTTAGAGGTGATATCACGAAGGTACTTGTGAGTGTAACCTTCAATCATTTCGCTCAGTTCCTCTTGATGATGACTTCTCATGAATTCTCGGATAAACTTCCTTTCTTCTTGCATCTTGTCATTCTCGTCATGTAGATATTGTATTTGTTGATTGAGAAAGTTCACTTCTGTATAGCATGTCTTTCTTTCGACTTGTTTGACTTTCACAATTCTTTCATGTGTATGAGAAATCCAAGATCGAGGTGGTTTCTTCACGATTTGGATGTTGATTTGGTTGATTTCTTTGATGGTGGTTGGGAAGAGTGAGATGATGAGTCGATGAGGAAGAGACATGAGGAGACTCGGGGTCCTTGGGCGGTTCGAAGTTTCCTTACGTGAACGTGTAGGACTTTCGAAGCAACTTGTCATAATCAAGATCTTTATCTTTCGAGACTTCTCGGTTTGGGTTTCTCAAACTCATATTCGATAGTATCCTCCACAAGCTTTTGTTGTTGCACAAGAGTGGTGGCACCGACTCCCCTTATCGGGTTGATTAACCGCATCGAGTTGGTTTTGAGTGGGCAAGACCACTTGATCCTCCGGGGCCACCCATTTGGTCTTTTGCAAATTCTTTAGCTTTTGAAGGTGTCGACGATTTTAAACTTCTTCTGTATGATTTATCCAGTTGCTCTTCATCACTTTCTCGAGCTTGAGCTTTGATCATATGGCACAAGCAATTGAGTCTTCCTTTGCCATGTTCAACTATAGGACTTGGAGGTTTCGGTACTAATGGAGTATCATCCTTTGCGCTTCGAGTATGTAATCTCTTCTTTGATTCAAGACCTTGAGCTTTCGTCACAAGCTTTCTTTGCGGTTTGGGTGTGGGAATAGGTTCACTTCCTTTACGGAACAATCCTTTGCGAGGAGGATTCCTTTGGGAAACTTCCTTTGACTTTCGAACTTATCGCACTTCCAAAGACTTCCTCTTACGGTTCTCGAGTAGGAGTTCCGAAGGTTTTCATCAAGATGACCAACTTTGCCTTCTTTTATCGCTACCCGATACCTTTTGTACGTTTCAAGCTTTTTGATTTCATTAGTCGGAAGGTGATCGGTAACACCGCACTGTTTCTTTGTAGACGATTCTTTGATTCTCGACGGATAGGATAGGCTCATCAACATGTCGTGATTATCGGGTCATTGAGAGCTTGGGGATATCAGGATGAAGTCCAGTGCTCTGGATCAACAGCTTAGTGTATCGACATAGGAATCTTTGAGCCAAGTTTCTTGTGAAATGACATCATGTCTTGCTTCAATTTCGATGTCCTTTTGTTGATTAATGACCAGAAAATTTGTAGTTCCATGAGCTTAGGATGCTCATAGCCACTATCACGACCAGAGACCGATTTGGTGATGATGATGTAGAGGGTTCTCCACGGTTGAGGAATGTTCTTAAGCTCCACATAAGAGTGTTTAGTGGCAATTCCTGAAGCTTCATCATAGCCAATATCAATCAGAAATTGAAGAACTGTCTCCTCAGTAGGTGTGGCAAAGAAGTCGGTTGGCACGATGTCTGGAATGATAAGAACAGCCCGTAAGTCTGCAGGAGTGATGGTGACTTGTTTGTGATTAAGTGTCACTATCATCGCACTTTGACTGTGATCCTCGCATAGAATTCCGAACTGTGAATGTAGATTTCCAGACAAGAGCAGAGTGTGAGAGCATGTTTTGGTAGGGATGATTCCTTAGAATATCCACAAAGAATGAGACAAGAAGATTACGGCGGTGAGGGTTTCAAAGTCAACCCTAAGGTTGTTCTTTCCAATCTTTCTAGGATAGCCATTAGGGAAGATGTCGACAATTGTGAGAACTTCGGTGCATCCACATTGATTTGGCGACCATGTCGTGATCTCGAAATAACATTAGCCAAAAGAACCAACATATCAAAAGACATAATGTTAGTCAACGAAGGTTTTATTGTCTAGTTATTGATTGTGCGGTGTCAATGATTGTTACGAGTCCTAAGTCACTTGTTTGTCCAATAGTCCAATGACGCCGTGAAATGTTTCGTGAGTTAGTTAACTTTAAGTTTTAAAGTTTATGTTATCACTTATAGTTCACAACATATCAAACGCTTAAGTTTATTAGTGACATTATTTGATTCGTGACGATATGATTTGTTTATTAACAAGTTTGTACACGTAACAATTCATAATGAAGGTCAATCCGTGCTTAGGCGAGATTTGGCAAAGTTAGCGTAAATGAAATGATATACGGCAGAGATGAAAGCCACGCAGAGATCCTAACTTACGCGAAGAAAAGTTACGCGTGAGGAAAAGGGGACCTTAAGCGAGAGCTTACGCGTGGCGATATAAACCTTACGCGTAAGGCTTACCGTAAGAGTAGACCTTATGCGTGAGAGGTCATTGTTACGCATATCCTTCACGGGATACGCGTAGTCCCATTGTAGAACCTTACGCGTAATAGTTATGCGTAGGATTATTCTTACGCATAACCGACTCACGCGTAGGGTAATCCTTATGCGAGAGTAACAAGGACCTTGATTATGAGTTTTACGAGTAACAAGCCTAAAATAAAACCATCATATCATCAATATTAACACATAAATTCATTTTAACAACAAATCATGGCATGAACACTTGTTAAGCATTACGCGTAGAAAGTCATATGCTGAGGTCAAAACCCTAGAGGTTAAGAATTATGCATATGATTTCTAACCATAGGATTAGCACCATAGTGTTTCGGGAGTTCTAAGAAGCATATGGAGTTGTTTTATCCAAGTTTTAACATCAAATAAGCCATGAATAAAAATTACCCAATTGTATGAACTAGAACCCTAATTTTCAATTTAAGAATCATTAGTGTTTCGGGTGATTTTGGGTTTAAATATGCTCAATTCAACTTGAAAACAACCTTATACAACTATCTTTTCACCAAAACCTTCACATTTGAAAACACCCAAAACTTCGCATAAACCCTAATATTTGAAAACCCATCAATTCGTGTTTCGGGTGGATTTTGATGATAAAAGGACATCAATGATGTTATTGAAACGTTTAGGCACTATCTTTTAACCATAAACACCCATTCTTGATTGGGTGTTCATACGCATATGCGTAGACCACTAAAACAATCATAGACAACATTTTGACCGTTGGATTCGTGTAAGAATCAAAACCAATGCTTAAAAACATGTTAAGATTATGAAACAACTTACAAAATGATGATCTAAAACACGGATTTGTCAAACGATTTTGGTTCTTAGGATTGTTTAGGTTAGGAGTATTAAATGTGAAGTGAAATGTTAGGTGGAAAGTGTTTTTATTAAAATAACTTTAACATTTTGATAGTTTTGGTCCCTCCACCTTTTCCATTTTCATACAAAGCCATTCAACTTCCATTTTGGTTATCAAACAGAGATTTTTAAGAAAGAAACTTGACGACACTCCCCCTCGACTTAAGAAATAATGAAAGGTTATAAATTTTAGTCCGAGGAGTGTCATTGAACCAGAAAATTTTCCACCATTGATAAAAGAAACAACCGGGATATGATAACATGCAAGTACACATATGTTATTAAACATTTAAGTGATAATTTTCTCCCCCTCGACACTTGATCGGAAAAATACTGAATTTTGAAAGAATAAAGTGTTGACGGAAGAAATGAACTTGCCATGTTGAAAGAAAATTAGATTAGAAGAATATTTTTTGTTGTTTTATAAGATTTTATATTTTTGTATTTTGTTTTTAAAATTATTTACAAAAGTGACTTTGGTGTTTGATGTGTTTTAAGATCATTTTAGGAGGTCATCCAATTCCTCTTGAAGCAAACAGCTCATACCAATCCGTGGACCAACTCATTAAACCTAGCGGGAGGCAAGGCTTTGGTGAGAAGATCCGCCAATTGGTATTCGATACCAAGTATAATTCAACTGCACTGCTCCACGTGGTCCTTGATGAAATGATAACGAAGATCGATGTGCTTTGATTTCGAGTGCCGGATCGAGTTGCACGAGATCGCAATGGCACTCCGATTGTCATAGTACATCGGGATTCGTCAACACGTAACCATAGTCTTTGAGTTGTGTTCTCATCCGGATGACTTGAGCACAACACGCGGACATGGCTACATATTCTCGCTTCGTTGATGACAATGATGTACGATCCTGCTTCTTTGATTGCCAAGACACCGTTTATCACCAAGAAATTGTAGTGCTCTCAAGTACTTTTCCTTGAGTCTAAGCATCCTGCGTGGTCGTGGCGTCAAAAGCGATTGGTTCAAAAACGAATCCTTCGGATACCGGATCCCCAAGTTAATGGTTCCCTTGATGTATCGGAGGATTCTTTTAGCCTTAGAGAGGTGGGTTTCGGTTGGTCGCGATCGATAACGGGAGCATAGATAAACGGCAAATACAATATCGTCTCGCTAGTGTTAGATACATGAGAGACCCAATAATTCAAGATTTGGTAGGGTCAACTAATTTCCTATGTAAATCAAATCTAGCTTCTTGGTATGAGTCATTGGTGTGGCATAAGTATCACGTGTTTTCATTCCAAATTTGTTTAACAATTCAAGGGCATATTTGGATCGACTCAAGAAAATACCACGGGTGATTGATGAACTTGTAATCCTAGAAAGAATGTAAGTTCACCCATCATGGACATTTCAAAAAATTCTTCATTAGTTTTGCAAAAGCGATTGAAAACTTTTATGTGTAGACCCAAAATGATGTCATCCATGTAAATTTGAACAATTAAGATATGTGCCCGTGATATTGTATAAAAGAGTTGGGTCAACCGAACCTTTGGTGAAATTATTAGCAATGAGGAAAGATGATAGCTTATCGCACCATGCCCAGGGGCTTGTTTGAGACCATAAAGAGCTTTGTTCGGTTTGTAGACATGGTTCGGGAACTCGGGATCAACGAATCCATCCGGTTGGTGACATAAACCGTTTCTTTAAGTTGTCCATTGAGAAACGCAGGTTTGACATCCATATGATGACCGTCATATTCATATGAGCCGCGAACGTGAGAAATATCCGAACGACCTCAAGACGAGCAACTGAGCAAAAGATTCTTCAAAGTATATTCCCTATTCCCGACGATAACCCTTAGCAACTAGACGTGACTTGTTTCGGATTACGTTCCTTCAAAGATCCAATTTGTTTTCCAAATCCTTTTGAGACCAATGACGAGACCCTGTTGGTCTTACAACCGTTCCATACTTCAAGACATTTGAATTGGTTGAGTTCTTCTTGCATGGATTCAATCCGGTGTCTTTTGTCATTGCGTCTACGATGTTTTAGGCTCAGTTAGCGAGACGGTGAGAGCATAAATGCAATGTTCACCATCCGAGTGAAGACGTTGTCTCGTAACGATTGGTTGGTTGGGTTGCCAATAATATTTTCCATAGGATGGTCTTTTGTCCATCTATGTGTAGAGGGTTGATGTTGGTATACATTGTGTAGATTCCGAGATTCAAATGGTTTGTTGACGATTCTGCGACATCCGTGCGGCAGCCTCATTAGCAAACGGGTTAAAGAACATTTGGATCAAAATCTGCGGTGGGGTACTTCATTCGTAATATCATCACCGGTTCATCATTGTTGGAAGCGGTTTGTTCAACTGTTGTGTTGGAGTCAATCGGTGTATGTGCATCTTCAACGAGAGTTGTTGTAGCAGTGTATCGGTATAAGAGTAGTATCGGGTTGAGCAATGAAACAAAGTGGATACACCGAGCACGTTCATCAATATCGTCACCGAACGAGGAGCAAATAACCTTTCCATTTGTTGACGAGTGAGTCGGGGCTTTGTTCGGTGATGATGGGGTTGAGGAAGTTTAAATGGTTGTGACCGGGTTCTAAGTCGTTATACTCGAAGCCGTTTCAGTAAGTTCATCAAAATGAGCATGAATCGTTTCCATCACTGTTTTGTACTGACGATTCCGGATCCGTAACCTTTAGAATTCTCACAATATCCAATAAAGACTCCAATGTCGCCTTTGGCTTTGAGCTTTTAAAAATCATCATGATCATTATTCGGATAACTAAGGGATCCAAATACATGAAGGTGTTTGAGATTCGGTTTATGGTTGTGGACAAGCTCGAAAGGTGTTTTGTTGTGGCGTTTTGTGATCATAGAGCGGTTTTGAGTATAGCATGCGATGATCGACTTACCGCCATAAGTGTCTGGAAGTTTAGCATTGATTAACATTGTTCTTGCGGCTTCCACTAACGCTCGGTTTCGTCTTTCAACAACTCCGCTTTGTTCGTGTACGTGCAATAGATGTTTGATCTTTGAATTCCCACTTTCTCATAGAATTCACGAAGGGTTTGGTTAACAAATTCGGCCTTTATGCATTCGATTAGCCCGACGGTGTTGCGGAGCTGAACACGTATTTTCGAGAAAGGTGATGATCATTTGTGGAGCTTGGTCTTTGCTTCAAGAAAGTAGACCCAAGTCCATCGTGAGTAGTCATCAACAATTACTAAGATGTAGCATTTGCCATGGATCGTTTGCACGCGCATCGGGCCACACAAATCCATGTGAAGAAGATGAAGCACATGTTGAGTCGTGTTCCACCTTTGAAGGAAAATGAGCACGAGTGCTTTTCCCTTGTTCACGGTGAGCAAAGGTGATCTTTTGAATACCGAAATCGGGAGTCCTTCAACTAGTTTGTGTCGAGCAAGGTTGGTGATGGTTTGAAAGTTTAGATGTGAGAGCGATGGTGCCATAGCGAGGATTTTGTTGATGTTGCCTTTGAAAGTAAGCGGATGGGAGATGAAGCAACCATGTCTTTCATAGAGATAGTGTATCGACTAGAATTACGCGAGCGGACATAAGGTCATTTCCTTGTAGATCACGAATGAAACAAGTTTTCTCCGGAAAGCAACCTCCAAATATCCATCACAAAACCGACCTCATCGAAAGCAGTTATGACCGAGGCCTTCCACATAGTAAACCCCGTTGATTTCGATGTTCCCATTGACATAGTCTCAGTAGCCCATGATAGCTGCAAGTGATCATTCCCGAACTCGGTGCCAATGAACTTTGAAATAAAGTTTGATAATGATTTAAGGTTGCCGTCATGTGTCGGGAACATCCGCTATCAACAATCAGAGAATGATCATATCACCGCATTACACGCATTTACCACGGATGGAATAAGTAGATGTGGAAACCAAATGTTAGAGGGTTCAAGGTATATTAGACATACACACATTAATAATTTTAGGCATCCATTTAAATCCTAGTGTGTTATATATCCATTTATGCCATCTATAACTACTCTTTGCTTTAGTTTTAGTGAATGCACTAGGTGGTACTACATTCTTAGGAGGTGAAACTGGAGCTACAGTGACAGCAATGCTTGCCTTAGAATCTAAAGAAGGCGGTCTACCAAGCACTGACTTAGAAGGATTAGTGGGCTTAGAGGTATTCCAATTCTTAGGATTCCGTAAACGAGAGATTATAGCTTTAGCAACACATTTGTCATGACAATCAGAATTCATACTTTTACGACAAATAACACAAGGTGCATCGAATTGAATATCAAAAGTGCTTAAGGTTTAGCATTCGTTACATCACTATTTCTATTACATTTGCGGACGCAACATCTATAGTGGAAGCAACGTGAGTCTTATTCATAGTCCTAGGGTGTTCTTCTACTTTAGCATTCCTTATTGATCTTTTCTTAGGTCGTAACTTCCTATTCTTCGATTGAGTGCTCCTAGGCTGTGAAGTGCGGACGCTTGGAAAAGACGCAACTATTCTGCTTCGAGAGAAGGAAGCACGTTAGCAACTTGTGAGTTGGCGGTAGGGATTCTAGGTGCACGATTACTAAGTGTTCTTGGTGCTAATCTCTTAATGATGGTTGGCGGAAGTTGTTCATACTTTCCTAACATTTCTCTTAACTTAGAGATAGTGTGAATCAAATCTTGATTTTCGGACCGAATATTACCAAAGAAAATTCATGACTTCTCTAATGTGAGCAAGATAGTGATCAAGTTCGTTTGATGCTTCATGACGAGTCTTATTGAGTAAATCAAATATGACACCATATTCTGCTTAACTTTTACAAGTTCTTGTTCATATTTTGATATTTGACTTTTCAAAGACACGTTTTGATCATCCAGTTGCTCGTGTTTAGGATCGAGAAGATTTTGCAAGCAAGCGAGCAATTTTGTTTTGAAAACCAAGTTGTTTATTGTGAATATCTTTTCACACCAATTAAGACGACGTTTTGCATTGTAAAGTTCGTTAAGTAATCGCTCATTTTCGACTTTTAAAGACTCGATCCGAAGCACATTATCAAGATTCTCAACAATTATCACGAGTCAACATTATCATCGAGATATAATCGGATGCATGTGGCAAAGAATAGAATAACACAACATTATGGATATCAAAGACAGATAACATCTTCCAAGAGTCGATCAACATCTTTTCTCAACATTTTCTTTTACGTTTAGTATTAGAAATAGATGTTTCGAGTTTTCGAAAACCGACCTTCATGACTCCAAGTTCCTTATGAAAGTCCTGCTCCCAAGACAATGCACAACTTTTCAAATTTTTAACATTTGGTAAAGATTTTTCCGAAAATGTCTCTTTGTTCTCGCGCAGAGGCGATTGAAAGTGTTGATGTAACGCCCAATTCGACAAGGGTAAAGGAATCACAAATAATGGTGTCATATCAAAGCAAACATAAATATCCAAAAGAAGTCTTAGCATAAATATTGAAATAATTCAAGTCAACATGACTTCAATACATAGGTCCCAATGGAAAAATAAACTCAAATAAAATATCCGAAATAGTAAGTCTTAAATGGCATCATAAGATCAAAGCTAAATATCTCTAAGGTAAGTCCACTCAAGACTCATCCCAAAGCAAACCCAGCTCAACGCTTAGATACCGCAGCGGAAGAAAAGAAATGCGGTGAGCTTCAAAAGCCCAGGTGAGCAGATATACAAGCAAAGCGAATACTAGCGAAATCAAATACGAAATATAGTGAACGAAAGATAGTAAAATCATAATCATTTCCAAAGTATAAATCGAGTTATCGAATAAGTTTTATAGTTAACTACCTCGAGCCGAAACAAATATCAAATTATAATCATATTCATATTCATATCCACACAAGGCAACATTTGTAGGGAGACCTACGGAGTTATGAAGGACGTGCATGCACGTAGCATCAATCATCGATAACATATAACATATAACAATTAACGAGATAATGATCTAGGATGCATCCATACGCCCCTACGCATGATATTGATCATATAACATAACTTGAGCTCATAATGATAATGAGATAAGGGGCGTGGCGTAACATCACTTCATCGCCTAGAGTCATGTCGAAGTGCATCATCGACACGGACATGGAACCCCATGACTAGTTAATATTTCGCTCGGGTGTCAAACTATCTTAGGTCAAATCGAATGTCAAACCGACACGATCATACTTTATCGGAAGATTAATCATATTTTCAAAATCAAAGTTTTCATATCATATATTTCAAAATCGATGTTTTATAATTCGTAAATCGTAGTTCAAATAAGCAACTCAAACAAATGTAATGGGGTTCATAGCAAAGGCTTAGGAAACCCTAATATAAAAGCTAACGAAAAGAAAACGTTATAAGGAACCTTTCTTGAAAAGGTCGAATATTTGTACCTTATTCCAAAGCAAATGACCAAAAGCGTAAATACGGAAAGCAAAGGATTACTCCTTCTTCACGTAACCTATACACATTAACGGTCGTAAATGTTATTTATGATTCCATAATTGTCGAAATGATCTTTTAATATTTGGTGTTTATACTTGGTGTATTCAGTGATCTTAATACTTTAGAGTTTTATAATTAAATGAGACTTAAGTGTTTTATAACCAATATCGTAGATTAAGGTTCATTATGTCATTTATTAAAGTTTAGGGTTAAATGTGAAAATAGTTTAAACGTCATAACTCACACATGAAATAACGAATTAATATACTCAGCTTCAAACCCTAATCGACTCTCATTTATGTTCTAGGGTTTTCTCATTCTTTTAATATCATATTAATGTGCATTTACTTTATATGTTACGTCATTTAATGACTCATTACTCTTGTTTATTTACTCAACACATTCATGTCTTAACCATACGTTACTTATACACATATCATACGTCAACTTTTATTCCCATGCACGTTTATGATTTCATGTGACAACACAAGTTACTTATCATTCGGATTAATTACACATCTACGCACACATGCACAATAGTCTTGAATAGATATGACCACGTACTACGTTTACATATCGACAAGCTCACTTGACTTATAATAACGCACGCATGATACACGGTTCACAAACCAATTAGGGTTCGGTTCACATGGTTCGGTTCACACTTCAAACTAGGGTTTAGGTTTACATGACCTTTACTTATTAAACACACGTTCAAAACTCTTATATGGTTCGGTTTATATGAATAGGGTTCGGCTAATAGGTTTTACGCAAACCCTAGCTCTCTACGTACTTTACTTAATCAAGTTTACATGTTTATACCTTGGCCGAATTAATTACAAGTGGTTCGGTTATATATATGTGGTTCGGTTCTTATGCTCAACATATATCTATGCTCGATTCAATAATACGTATTACATACATGTTCTCTTAACAAGGTTCAATTCATTATGGTTTGTTCTTGTTTCATACGGTTCGCCACAAAAGAAAAACACAACTCGACCAAAATAACATGATACAATATATATTAACGTAAGGTGTAACGAAGAAGACGAGAAAACATGTTATACCTTAGCTCGTTGAACAAAACTCATGACACCAAGGGTGTTTGTTACTCGCCGAATGGAACAAAAAAGAAAAAGAGAGGCAACAAAACTAGGGTTCCAAATTATGTTAATGTGTTTGTATATATAGCTAGTAACATTTTCGGTTAGGGCTTTGAGGGGGTATGGGCTTCGCCTCTTGGGTCCAACGAAACAAAACAAACGCCCACCCGGGCTCTCTTGGCTCTCATTTGGCGTAATAAACGAGCCCAAGTGGTTTCCCAAATAACGAAAACAAGGCCACTAATCGCCCAACACTTTAGCGAGACGTTTAAATCTTCGTCGTACAAAATCGATCACGTACACGTATTAGTTAAGTTTTAATTTCTCGTAAGTTTAAGTTTTAATTTCGTTTAATGATTATAAATGTCTTTTACGTATTTTAAAATTTTCGATTCCAAGGGTATTTTAGTCTTTATTAATGTTTTAGATTTTCAGGTTTTACAACTCTTCCCCTCTAAAAGAAGAATTTTCGTCCTCGAAAATTGAAATGAAACGAAACGAAAACGAAATGAGAACATACCAAACTATTCAAAGAAATGAGGATAACTAGCTCGCATCGACTCCTCGGTTTCCCAAGTAGCCTCACGTTCGGGTGATTTTCCAAAGAATCTTAACGAACGGAATGACTTTATTTCTCATGACTCTTTCTTGCCTTTCTAAAATAGCTTCCGGTTCTTGAGATAAAGACATATCGGATGAATTTGATCAAACGGATAAGAAGCAACGTGTAACGGATGATAGTTGTATCCCTTAGGGTGATACATGGAAAACATCATGAACATGCGATAAGCGAGGCGAAGTGCTAATCGACACGAAACTTCTCTATCGTTCCGAATTTCAAACGGACCGATGAATCGAGGACTGAGCTTGCCCTTGATTCCAAAACGTTTCACACCTCTAAACGGTGAAACTTTTAAAAATACACGATCTCTAACCCGAAATTCTAAATCACGACGATGCTTGTCGGCATAACTTTTCGACGAGACCTAGCTTCCTTCAACCTTTCTAGCAACGGCTACTTTCTCATTAGTGATCTCAATCATTTCGGACCTTCAATTAAGCGCTCACCTACTTCATCCCAACAAGTAGGTGCTCTACATTTCCTTCCATAAAGAAGTTCAAACGGTCTTTGCTTAATGCTAGCATGCCAACTGTTGTTGTATGCAAACTCTACTAAACACAAATATTCATCCCGGTGCCGTCCATTCTAAATCACAAGCCCTTAGCATGTCCTCTAAGGTCCGAATAGTCCTCTCGATCGACCATCCGTTTGAGGATGAAATGCCGTCTTGAAATTAAGTCGAGTACCCCAAGCTTTTGCAAACCTTTCCGAAATGAGAAGTAAAAGCGGATCCCTATCGATACAATAGATGTCGGAGTACCATGAAGTCTAACGATCTCTTTGTCAAAAATTTCCGCCAATCTACCAATACCATAATCCTTTCGATTGGTAAGAAATGAGCGATTTGGTTAGTCGATCAACAACTACCCAAATCGCATCATGTTTCTTCCGAGTAAGAGGTAGTCGATCCACAAAATCCATAGATATCTTATCCCACTTCCATGTCGGAATATCCAATGGTTGTAACATCCACTAGCCCTTTGATGTTCAATCTTAACTCGCCGACAAATCATACATTTCCACACAAACGTCGCCACATCTTGCTTCATGCCATTCCACCAAAAATCTTGTTTCAAATCCCTATACATCTTGGTAGAACCGGGATGGATAGTGAAAGGAGAACTATGAGCTTGACCATAACTTTCGCTGGCACCGGATCATTGGGAACACAAAGCCTATCTTCATACCATACAATTCCGTCATCATCAACCTTAAACTCCGTCTCGCTTACCTTCCTCAACATTTTGCGCCATGGCCCACAACTCGCCATCATCTTTACGAGCTTCTTTAATTTGCGGTATAAGGTTCGACTCCACCTTCATACTAGCCCAAGATCCATCAAAACCTCGACGCATAGCTCAACATCCAAACGCCTAAGTCACGAATAATCCTAGGTTCAATCTCAATACTTGCAAGAATGCACGATTTCGGCTAAGTCGTCAAGAACTACATTAGCCTTACATGAATGGTCTTGAATGTTGGTGTCATAATCCTTAAGAAGTTCTAACCATCTTCTTTGTCTCATGTTAAGTTCCTTACGAGTGAAAATATACTTGAGACTCTTATGATCGATGAATATATCACACGCTCTCCATACAAATAATGTCTCCGGATCTTCAATGCGAACACCACTGCAGCCTAACTCAAGGTCATGAGTTGGGTAATTTCTTCATAAGGTTTTAGCGCCTTGAAGCATAAGCTATTACCTTTCCATGTTGCATCAAAACACACCCAATCCTTTCTTAGATGCATCACTATAAATTTGAAATCCTCCAGAACGGATGGAAGAGTCAAAATAGGAGCGGACACCAATCTCCGTTTCAACTCTTCAAAACTCTTTTCTCGCTCATCCGTCCATACAAACTTTTCACCTTTTCTCATCGGTTGGGTTAGGGCAAAGCTAAGCGAGAGAAACCTTCAACAAAACGTCGGTAGTAACCAAAGAAGTCCTAGAAAACTCCTAACCTCGATCCATCGTCGTAGGTCTTGGCCATTTAGTGATAGCCTCAACTTTAGACGGATCCATGGTGATACCATCAGCAGATACAATATGACCAAGGAAAGCGACTTGTCTTAACCAAAACTCGCACTTCGAAAATTTGGCGTACAACTTCTTCTTCCTCAGAATCTCCAAAACTATCCGGAGATGTTCTTCATGCTCTTCTTCAGACTTAGAGTAAACCAAAATGTCGTCGATGAAAACGATAACGAACTTATCGAGGAACTCATGGAAAACACGATTCATTAGGTCCATAAACACCGCAGGCGCATTTGTCAAACCAAAAGGCATAACGAGGAATTCGTAGTGACCATATCTGGTACGAAACGCGGTCTTAGGAACATCTTGCTCCCTCACACGTAGCTGGTGATAACCAGATCTCGGATCAATCTTAGAAAAGAACTTAGCTCCTTGCGCTTGATCAAACAAATCATCAATACGTGGCGTAAGATAACGGTTACGAATAGTAATACGATTGAGTTCACGGTGAGTCGATACATAGGCGCATGCTTCCATCCTTCTTCTTCACAAACAAAATAGGTGCACCCCATGAGAAACACCGGGTCGAATAAATCCATTTTCTATCATCTCTGCGCTTGTTCCTTCAACTCCTTCGTTCTATAGGTGCCATACGACACGGAGCCTTCAAATCGGTTCAAGACTGAGAATTAACTCAATGCTAAACTCAACTTCTCTAGGCGGGGAAGACCAGGAGTTCATCGGGAAAACGTCGGTGAATTCACAAACAATGAAAGATTTTCAATGTTAGGACTCTCTAAAGATGTGTCCTTATGATGCCAGAAAACCTTGGCACCCATGAGCAATCATGGTCCGTGCTTCATAGCGTAAATGAGCTAAATGATTTGAGAGGTTGAGAACCAAAATAAACAAATTCGGGATGTTTTATGTCTCCAAAGATCACGTTCTAGCATAGCATCAATGGAAGCTCTATGGTAAGCCAACCAATCCATGCCTAGAATGATATCAAAGTCGACCATATCGAGAGGATACAGATTGCAGTATAATACGATCATCAAAACGAAGAGGGCACTTAACGATTTATGATCAATGATCATGTGGTTTTTCATAGGCGAGAAATCGATAAGTGATTTGTTAATGGTTTGGGCTTCATATTAAGTTTCTTAGCAAATGTGACGGATATAATGGAGTGTGTAGCACGGTATCAAATAAAGCGAAGATGAATAATCATCAATGAAAAGAGTGCCTGTAATGGTACTCAAGTGCGCTCCGCCGATTCCGAGTAGTAGCATAAACACGTCCAAGAGTAGGTGGCGGCTTGATGTAGTTTCCGTGAATCACGGGTTCTTCTTAGGGCAATCCTTGATCTTGTGAGTAGTGGAACCACAAGAGAAACATCCACCGATGGCCTTGAAACACGGTCCGGATGAGCCTTTCCACAAGTAGTACAGATAGGTGGGGAGGCAAAACTTCACCGTCTTTGTCGACTGTAAGATCTCAAGCACCACCGATTTGATCCTCGAGTCGACCGATCCTTGTTGTAATTGGTTATTGTTACCTTGATTTTGACGATCATTTCCATTTCTACCGGCTGACTCGCTATCCGACTCCTCGCCTCGTGGCGCCTAGAGTCAACATTCCTTCCGATCGACCACGATCATAACTCCTATCCACTTGACCCTCGAATCATAACTCCTACCATTTCCTTATAATCATTACTTTGAGTCCTACCTGAATCCGATCACCATCGCGATTACGCTTGTTGGAACCCGAAACCTCATGAAAGATCTCAATGTTACGAGATGCGTCATTGCAGCCGACACATTCTCATACTCAATATTAAGCAATCGGTCCAACACCCACTTCTTCGCCCCCACTTGAAGTGCTTAGCTTGGCGCCTACCATCTCCAAAGAATCGCTCCCACAAAACTTACCACCTCATAAACCTACTCATGTACTCATTGGGTTCTCATGATCAAACCGGTAGATTGCTCGATAATCCTCTCATACCTTTGTCGCCAAAGATCGTGGAAGTGTGGTTATAGAAGATAGTCCGAAACTCGGTCCAGTACAAGTAACAAAGAAAAGCATCTCCTCCTCTTGCTTGTTTGAGTGCCTTCCACCAATTCAAAGCATCACCTTCCAACTTAAATGCAGCCAAACGAGTCTTAAACTCGTCTCCACAAGCCAATACTTCAAACAGCTTCTCAATATGAGTGATCGGTCCTCGGCCTCGGTGGGAGTAGCAAAGAAGTGCTAAGCGAAAGAGGCTTGAGCTACGAAATGCTCGAGCCAAGTGTGAATGCGGTGGGTTGATTACCTCCACCACTACCCAAGCACCGGTCGACACGAATGTTGTTGATCACTGTGCCATCATCTCGGTGTAGTAAGACCAGGAAAAGAGTGTTGAGAGCATTAGCAATCGCAGATCAATGTTAGGAGCATCATCGTCTCCATCCGCCATCGTTAGTACGAGTTGAACCATCCGAACGATATTCAAACGATTAGCAAAATGAACAAAGGTGAGATACGAAATGGAAGTATGCGAAGGAATCCTAAATTCTACCCAATCCTCATGTGTCATAGCCTAAGCTCTAAGGGTCTCAAAACCTAGGGTCCATATGTCACGTGTCCCGACTACAAGTCGTAAACACTGGCTCAAACCATAAATTGTAACGCCCGACCCGACAAGGGTAAAGGAATCACAAATAATGGTGTCATATCAAAGCAAACATAAATATCCAAAAGAAGTCTTAGCATAAATCTTGAAATAATTCAAGTCAACATGACTTCAATACATAGGTCCCCAGAAAAAATAAACTCCAAATAAAATATCCGAAATAGTAAGTCTTAAATGGCATCATAAGATTAAAGCTAAATATCTCTAAGGTAAGTCCACTCAAAGACTCATCCCAAAGCAAAACCAGCTCCAAAGCTTAGATACCGCCGCGGAAGAAAAGAAATGCGGCCGAGCTTCAAAAGCCGGTGAGAATGATATACAAGCAAAGCGAATACTAAACGAAATCAAATACGAAATATAGTGAACGAAAGATAGTAAAATCATAATCATTTCCAAAGTATAAATCAGAGTTATCGAATAAGTTTTATAGTTAACTACCTCGAGCCCAGAAACAAATATCAAATTATAATCATATTCATATTCATATCCACACAAGGCAACATTTGTAGGGGAGACCTACCGGAATTATGAAGGACGTGCATGCACGCAGCATCAATCATCAGATAACATATAACATATAACAATTAACAGATAATGATGCGGGATGCATCCATATGCCCCACGACAAATATTGATCATATAACATAACTTGAGCTCATAATGATAACGAGATAAGGGACGTGGCGTAACATCACTCATCGCCTAGAGTCATGTCAAGTGCATCAACGACACGGACATGGAACCCCATGACTAGTTAATATTTGGCTCGGGTGTCAAACTATCTTAGGTCAAATCGTAATGTCAAACCGATACGGATCATACTTTATCGAAGATTAATCATATTTTCAAAATCAAAGTTTTCATATCATATAGTTCAAAATCGGATGTTTTATAATTGTAAATCGAGTTCAAATAAGCAATGACTCAAACAAATGTAATGGGGTTCATAGCAAAGGCTTAGGAAACCCTAATATAAAAGCTAACGAAAAGAAAACGTTATAGGAATCGGTCCGTGCCAAACGGTCAAGCTAAATCACTCAAGCTCGCCACTTGTGAATGGCGCATCAGAATCGACTTAAACCGCTCAAACACGAATGCAATGAAGATCGAGAGTATAGTGTTTCCTGTGTCGTTAAGTCCCAACGAGTACGTGCGAGAATAGTCAAACGTGTAGTGATCGAGGATTTGAACGGAAAGGATTTTTGATTTATTATAACTACGAAAAAGCCCATAAACTACGTGGGCTTAAATGCAAATTAAAGAAAGTTAAAAGATAAAATCTATTAAATAAACGCTATCACTATATTTAAAATGATGTTTTTGTTTTATGTTTTTATAAAAGCGGATTAAAACTACGTTACGTCACAAGTAAAAACGTGAAACTTACACAATATAAATCCTAAAAATATGAAAAATACATTTTTACAATCCTAATGATAAAAGAAAATTTATAGAAAAGAAAATTATTTTATAACTATTTATCTAATTATTATTAATTAAAAACTATTTTAACTATTTAATATTAGCCTAAAATACAAGAAAATAGGAAATAAACCTACAAAAATAAAATTAAGACTTAGAAAATCTAAAATATCAAAATAGAATTTTCAAAACTATTTTTGTATTTTTCGATTATTTTGTATTTTCTAGGAATTTAAAACTATTTAAAACTAATTAAATTACTTAAAAATACAAATTTAACTAAGAAAATCTAGAAAATACTTTTTGGCTTTTATATTTATCTTAACTTAATAAAATGAAAAATTATTTTTTGAACCTTTTCTTAATTTTTGTATTTAAAACTAATTAAAATGCTTGAAAACTAAATAAAATGAAGAAAAATAGCAAATCAACTTGGAAAAATCTGAAAATTTCAGGAAAAGTCTAAAATTATATTTAGAAGCTAGGAAAAATAGAAAAACAAGGGCTTGTGCGGAGAAATATGGCGATGAGTAAGTGCTTATTGAAATAAGCACTTAAATAAGCAAATGGAGTCCAAAAGCCACCAAACCAAAACGAAGCTCTAATATGCTAAAGTAACCAAGAAACAACAAGCTAAACCCTATGGATCACAAGCTCAACAGATTTGATGTGATTGAGATGATAAGCCAAACAAGAAAAGGGTTGTCTACTTTAAGCTAGAATATAAGCACCTAAATAAGCTGGAAACAGAAAAGCAAATTGGAACTTGAGAAGACCTAAGTGAGAGTGTTTAAACCAAATTACAGACCTAGACAAGCTCAAATGAGACTTGTGCAAGGTCCGCAAAACTACATAAACCTGTGGGTCAACGACAGGTGCATGTGGATTTGACACCATGTTCACAAGCTTGTTAGAAGCTTAAGAAAAATTCACAAAATTTTGCAAAAGACAAAAAGAAACTAGACCAAGAAGGATCTTTAAAACGCAAATTTCATTGAATTTGACTCAAAATGAGCCAATGAAAATCTTTCTAACTTGGCTAAAACTAAGCTTTGCATATTTTGACTTTTTGAAAGAAATGGAAATTGACTTTTTCAACTTTGGACCTAGATTAATGTCTTGAAATTGAAGTATTATGATGAAATTAAACCAATGCAAGCTATATCTATTAGATTTGAACACAAAATAAACTTTTGGCTTGTGAAAATCTCAACAAGGAAACAGATGAGAACAGATTTGATAAAGTTTTGACTTTGGTGGTTTGTATGCACAAGTATTTGACTCAAATGAGTCTCAAATGACTAAGCAAACATGAAGTACCAGAACTTAACACGACTAAACCTAAATCTTAGTTTAAGCGGTCCATCCAAACACCCTTTAAGAACCTAAGCAAATTTAACTAAACTACCTCTCGATCTAGCTATAGCAGATACTCAAAATCATTCTAAGCCGACTTAAATATAACTAATTGAACATGTTAAAACCTTTAATGAGCATGATACATACACAAGGCGATATGCAAATTTGCTTGGAAATGAAAATAAGCTACTTCATCGTCAAGACCGGTGATGTCTAAGGCTAAACCGGACCCAATATCAATATATCAAACCATTTCCAACCCATATCCAAGTCCTGCGCTACCCACTCCATTTCCAAGATCTAATGAAACCAGTTGACTTTTATTGACCTTGAGATAAAACTACTTAAAATTTGATTGCAAGCTTACCAAAGGCTAAACTAAGCTTAAAAAGCTTATTTGATTCTAACATAAGCTTATGAGAAGCTTGGATACAAATTTTGAAACTTGAAAATCTCCACAAGACACAAAACTTGGAATTCATATAAAACTTGGATTAAAGTTCACAAACACATTACAATGACACTTTAACATAAATGTGATACTAAGACACTGAAATTACAACATTTAAATTAAGCTACAACATTTATCTAAAAAAAACGACATTAAGAAAAAAAATAAGAAACTAGCTACTCCTGTTTCCTCTTCCTTCTTCCTTTTTTATACTTCAAGTAGTCTTGCCACGTGTCTCTGATCACTTCCCACCTATCTTGTGAGCCAATGGGAGAGTTTTGAGCAGTTTTTGCCTTTTGATGATTTTTGGCGGGAAAGGCCCAATTTGACCTCTGTTGACTTTAGGCTGCAACTAGGGGGGTGGATAGGTGATATGATGAGGGGGTGAGAGTGGAAGGTGATAAGGTGATGGGATGGTGTTGGGAGAAGGTATGCAGAGGAGCAGGCAAGTGGGGGAAGGGGAAAACCTGTTGGGAGGGAAAGCTGTGGAGTTTGACTGAGTGGTTTGACCAAAGGGTCAAAAACAGGGGTAAATGACAGGGGGGTCAAAAAGGGTGTACATGGCAGGGGTCAAAAGGTTTTTGACAAGGGTTTGTTTGGTTTATAAATAAGGACTTGTTTGTAATTCTTCCAAACTTGACACAAGGACTAAAACTGACAAACTTCAATAGTACAAGGACCAGTTTTGACAATTTCAAATTTCAGTGGACCAAACTTGACAATTTAAAAGTTCGAGGACCTTTTTCGCCATTTAACAAAAGATTTATTCAAGGACCATTTTGACAATTTAGAATATTTCAGGGACCTTGAATAACATTTTTCTTTATTTAGATTTACCAGGACTATTTTGACAACTTTTGAAACTTGGGGACTAAAGCGCCAATTATGCAAATTTGATCGTTTTCACGATTTTGATATTTTGCATTTAAAACACATAAAACACTTATTTGTGATATTTTTATCATTTTGATGCATTTCGAGTGTTTTCGGATGTTTTTGCAGTTTAAACATACAAAAATGATGAGTATTTGACACTCATCAATCCCCACACTAAGATATTGCTAGTCCCTAGCAATGTTTTGAGAAAAATTAATGGATTTTATCTCTTTACCAAAAGCCATTACTTCGGAGTAGCCAAATGTTTCGGTTCAAGTAAGAACCTTGGTACACCGATAACCAAATGATTTTGAGCAAATCATCGACTTTCAACGGATTTGATTTGTCTTTACCGAAGCCGTTTGCTCGGACTAGCCAACTCTTAGATAAATTATCAATATTATCTTTGGTGAGTGATTACCAATTATGGTTTTTCCATCGCCTTTACCACAAGCCATAAACTTGCGGGCTAGCCAACTCTTCACTTTTAAGGATATGGTGGTGAATACCATACAATTTTGGGCAAATTGCAAGTCGTTAACGGATTTGAGATATCTTTACCAAGAGCCGTTTGCTCTGGATTAGCCAATCCTTATGTGGGTTAGACATGGTGGGTGATTACCATTTGGTGTGTTTAGTACATAGTACTTCCACTAAAAAAAATAATAAAATTTGGCCATTTTGGGGAAAAAGGGACTAAAGGGTACATTTATGATCAAAATTACCGAATTTCCCCACACTTAGAAATGAATATTGTCCTCAATATTCAAAGTACCTACTGTAATGTCGAAACTTAGAACGTAAAAGATAACATTACTAGCTAAGTGTGGAAACACAACAATTATTCTCTTTTTAATATTTACAATTTTCATTCATTTTTAGATCTATATACAACATGTGGGCATCTCCCCACACTAGGGTGGTACACACGGTGAAAACCCATGTAGCATGCTCTTTTTTTTGATTACCGAGTCGCTAGCTTGACTCGACCCCAATTAATTGGTTCATGGGGAAGTAAGTGGAAGAGACAATCTCCATCGGACTTTTATTCAAGATGTTTGGATAAACATTGAAGTACGTGAAAGTTCCACACCGATGAGATATCTGCATGCACCCGGCTCACAAATGGTACATGGAAATGCAGGTCAAAGATAATGTCTTCATTCCGAAGGAGTGAAGAACAGAGAAGCTTCGGGATAGGTGAAGAAGAGATAGAAAATCATGATAAACATCATGACTAACTCATCTTCATCCATAGGAGGATCCATAATTTCGTGATTATGAATCTCATCATTTAAGCTTAAGTGATCAAGACAAATCTCGGGTGTGTCATGATCAATTTGGGAGTTATCATACTCCGCGGAGATATGATATGAGTGAGTTCACGGCGAACTCTCGTGAAGAGAATCAATCACAAGATATAAATCTGTGGATTCTTGTTCCATCAGATTCATCACTATCCTCAACTGAGTATCAAAGAGTGGATTCTCGAAATTAAAGTGAATTCGAGTTGAATTCAAATAGAGGATTAGTGAAATTAGTTTTGAATGTTTCGGGAACAAAGTGATTAACATTCTCTATTGAATTGTTGGGATAAGAAGTGAACGATAGCGATCATTATCAAGGAGACTTTCGGCTCTCCCGGATCGGCTTCAAATCAAAGAGTGGATTGATGTGAGTGAGTTCATTGGTGAACTCCTCAAGATGATGATCGACATCGCATCGTGGGAGTGATGCCTCAACATACTCGATGTTTTCAAAGGAAGCACAATCGTCGCTAAAATCGGAGAAAGTTTCAAAATGATCTTTGAACACTCAAGAGGGAAGAAGAATCACATATGATTAGAAGTTCCTGTGACTCTCTCGGGATTGGGACAAGGTTCTCAACACTAGACTTTATGAATTCGTCCGATTCCTTTTCGAGAACAGTGTCAAGATGCTCGTCCCCATGTTTAGAGAGTGAGTGGGAGCTTTGGGTGTGATAGCAGTTGTTTGAGATGGAATCTCAACTGCTGGGATATCATCGATGAACTTGATGAATCAAGTGTATCCTCATCATCACCGTCATCGGGAATAAAATGAAACCGAGAGCTAGATCTGGTGCTTTTCTTTTGCAATTGATTCCCAATGATTTTTCAAAGGCGATTTGGGAATTTATTTTAGCGACTGATCTTGACTAGCAATTCCTCCATGGATTTCTCATGTGAATTTGGAATGACGGGACATTGTGGGAGTAGAGATTTGTCAAAACCGGAAGGTTGACATTGATAATCATCATGAGGACCCCACAATATACACAAGAAATCTGGGAACATTATGAAATCTTTGTCTTATTGAACTCCTCACTTCGTTTCACTAACTCCGGAAGTTCTAGATAAGTGTCTTGTTGGGTTTCTTTGAGGAGTTTGAGTCATTTGGCTTTGTGGAGGTTGGTCGTGATATGGATAGTCGTAATTGTTACAAGGAAATGGATTCCTGTTTGACAATCGAGTCGCAATGGGACCTCCACAGTTCTCACAACAAAATGATTGTTGTGGGTGGTCATGTGAATAATATGGAATTTGGTCATTTCCAAAGTCACGAGTGTTACCGAAACTGTTCGAGACAAACGTGTTTCGGATTGACACTCAAATCCTTGGTGAGGACCTCCACAAAATTCACAGCGAAGTAATGTTGGTTATATGAAGATGAGTCGGTCGTGGTGGGTAATTGGAAAAGTTTGAGGGTCGTTAAATGAGTTCGATTAGGATCATAATCAAATGAATTCCTCGAACCACAAAACAAACAACTCCGTTACGGATATCATTAACACATTGTACACACGTACACCAACGATGTGGTGAACCATAAAGAGGCTCACCACAACCGACACAAGGAATAAACGATTCTATTTGAGAGTTATGAAAAGGAATCATTTATTCAAAGAATCAACAAAACCAACATGGTGATCGAATGACTATCAAGTCTCGAAGAACATTTTGAAAAATCGGGAGGTGGGACAAGTGGTGTGCTGCGAGAGCTAGCAATTCCCACCACTTCCGTTATGGTCTCCGGTTCGGTTCTTGAGAAACGTGAAGATTAGGCAAGTCATTCTTGCAAGTCACCAGTCCAGATTACGCATGTTTGCTTTTAACCGTAAACCGTGAAAGTTTAGAATCAATTCTAGGCGGCTTAGGAGCAATTGAGGGATTAGATCTTTGGATAACCGTGAGGTTGGACGTGTTAGCACTTCCTTTATTAGAGGAAGTACCGGTCCTTGTCACCCGGTTTCTCGTTCTATTTCCCTACGCAGAATCAATGGATCATCACGAACAACACGAATTCTTGACATTTGTGATAAAGTCTCAAGCTTTTACCGTCCCGAGTCGTCGTGAGTCGAGAGATTCCATGAGAATAGAAGTTTAGAATCAAATGGATAGAGGGTAAAGGGATAAAGAATCAAAAGGGTAGGAGGGTTAAGATGAATATTTTTGGGTTTTTGATAAACATTTTGCAAAAATAAGAAAAAAATCTTTATGGGTTTTGATTTTTAAAGAAAATATAAACCTATAGATGGTATAAACAAGGAGTGATGTCAAATCACTAATGCGCTAAACGTAAGACTATTAGCATTGCTCCCGCGGCGGCGCTAAAATTTGATCCGTGCAAAAACGGTCAAGCTAAATCACTCAAGCTCGCCACTTGTGAATGGCGGACCGTAATCGACTTAAACCGCTCAAACACGAATGCAATGAAGATCGAGAGTATAGTGTTTCCCAGTCGTTAAGTCCCAACGAGTTGTGCGAGAATAGTCAAACGTGTAGTGATCGAGGATTTGAGCGGAAAGGATTTTTGATTTATTATAACTACGTAAAAGCCCATAAACCATGGGGCTTAAATGCAAATTAAAGAAAGTTAAAAGATAAAATCTATTAAATAAACGCTATCACTATATTTAAAATGATGTTTTTGTTTTATGTTTTTATAAAACGGAATTAAAAACTACGTTACGTACTGATAAAAACGTGAAACTTACACAATATAAATCCTAAAAATATAAAAAATACATTTTACAATCCTAATGATAAAAGAAAATTTATAGAAAAAGAAAATTATTTTATAACTATTTATCTAATTATTATTAATTAAAAACTATTTTTAACTATTTAATATTAGCCTAAAATACAAGAAAATAGGAAATAAACCTACAAAAATAAAATTAAGACTTAGAAAATATAAAATATCAAAATAGAATTTTCAAAACTATTTTTGTATTTTTCTGATTATTTTTGTATTTTCTAGGAATTTAAAACTATTTAAAACTAATTAAATTACTTAAAAATACAAATTTAACTAAGAAAAATCTAGAAAAATACTTTTTTGGCTTTTTATATTTATCTTAACTTAATAAAAATGAAAAATTATTTTTTTGAACCTTTTCTTAATTTTTTGTATTTAAAACTAATTAAAAATGCTTGAAAACTAAATAAAATGAAGAAAAATAGCAAATCAACTTGGAAAAATCTGAAAATTTCAGGAAAAGTCTAAAATTATATTTAGAAGCTAGGAAAAATAGAAAAACAAGGGCTTGTGTGGAGAAATATGAATCGATGAGTAAGTGCTTATTGAAATAAGCACTTAAATAAGCAAATGGAGTCAAAAGCCACCAAACCAAAACAGAAGCTCTAATATGCTAAAGTAACCAAGAAACAACAAGCTAAACCCTATGGATCACAAGCTCAACAGATTTGATGTGATTGAGATGATAAGCCAAAACGAGAAAAGGGTTGTTCACTTTAAGCTAGAATATAAGCACCTAAATAAGTCGGAAGCAGGAAAAGCAGAAATTGGAACTTGGAAGACCTAAGTGAGAGTGTTTAAACCAAATTACAGACCTAGACAAGCTCAAATGAGACTTGTGCAAGGTCTGCAAAACTCGTGATAAACCCAATGCGGTCAGCGTTCTTGCCACGAGGATTTGACACCATGTTCACAAGCTTGTTAGAAGCTTAAGAAAAATTCACAAAATTTTGCAAAAAGACAAAAAGAAACTAGACCAAGAAGGATCTTTAAAGCGCAAATTTCATTGAATTTGACTCAAAAATGAGCCAATGAAAAATCTTTCTAACTTGGCTAAAACTAAGCTTTGATATTTTGACTTTTTGAAAGAAATGAAATTGACTTTTTCAACTTTGGACCTAGATTAATGTCTTGAAATTGAAGTATTATGATGAAATTAAACCAATGCAAGCTATATCTATTAGATTTGAACACAAAATAAACTTTTGGCTTGTGAAAATCTCAACAAAGGAATGATGAGAACAGATTTGATAAAGTTTTGACTTTGGTGGTTTGTATGCACAAGTATTTGACTCAAATGAGTCTCAAATGACTAAGCAAACATGAAGTACTGTGAACTTAACAACGACTAAACCTAAATCTTAGTTTAAGCAGTCCATCCAAACACCCTTTAAGCTGTTAAGCAAATTTAACTAAACTACCCTCTCGATCTAGCTATAGCAGATACTCAAAATCATTCTAAGCGACTTAAATATAACTAATTGAACATGTTAAAACCTTTAATGAGCACGGATACATACACAAGGCGATATGCAAATTTGCTTGAAATGAAAATAAGCTACTTCATCGTCAAGACCGGTGATGTCTAAGGCTAAACCGGACCCAATATCAATATATCAAACCATTTCCAACCCATATCAAGTCCTGCTACCCACTCCATTTCAAGATCTAATGAAACCGGGTTGACTTTTATTGACCTTGAGATAAAACTACTTAAAATTTGATTGCAAGCTACCAAAGGCTAAACTAAGCTTAAAGAAGCTTATTTGATTCTAACATAAGCTTATGAGAAGCTTGGATACAAATTTTGAAACTTGAAAATCTCCACGATTACACGAGAACTTGGAATTCATATAAAACTTGGATTAAAGTTCACAAACACATTACAATGACACTTTAACATAAATGTGATACTAAGACACCGAAATTACAACATTTAAATTAAGCTACAACATTTATCTAAAAAAGCGACATTAAGAAAAAAAATAAGAAACTAGCTACTCTGTTTCTCTTCCTTCTTCCTTTTTATACTTCAAGTAGTCTTGCCACGCTGTCTCGATCACTTCCCACCTATCTTGTGAGCCAATGGGAGAGTTTTGAGCGGTTTTGCCTTTTGATGATTTTTAAGGAAAGGCCTAATTTGACCTCTGTTGACTTTAGGTCAACTAGGGGTGGATAGGTGATATGATGAGGGGTGAGTGGAAGGTGATAAGGTGATGGGATGGTGTTGGGAGAAGGTATGCAGAGGAGCGAGCAAGTGGGGAAGGGAAAACACATTGGGAGGAAAGGCATGGAGTTTGGTGAGTGGTTTGACCAAAGGGTCAAAACAGGGTAAATGACAGGGGTCAAAGGGTGTACATGGCGGGGTCAAAAGGTTTTGACAAGGGTTTGTTTGGTTTATAAATAAGGACTTGTTTGTAATTCTTCCAAACTTGACACAAGGACTAAACCGACAAACTTCAATAGTACAAGGACCGCTTTTGACAATTTCAAATTTCAGGACCAAACTTGACAATTTAAAAGTTCAGGGACCTTTTTTCGCCATTTAACAAAAGATTTATTCAAGGACCATTTTTGACAATTTAGAATATTTCGTGGACCTTGAATAACATTTTTCTTTATTTAGATTTACAGGGACTATTTTTGACAACTTTTGAAACTTGGGGACTAAAGCGCCAATTATGCAAATTTGATCGTTTTTCACCGATTTTGATATTTTGCATTTAAAACACATAAAACACTTATTTGTGATATTTTTATCATTTGATGCATTTCGAGTGTTTTCGGATGTTTTGCGGTTTAAACAAGATACAAAATGATGAGTATTTAGACACTCATCGTGGGAACCTTTCTTGAAAAGGTCGAATATCATGCCTTATTCCAAAGCAAATGACCAAAAGCGTAAATGAACGGAAAGCAAAGGATTACTCCTTCTTCACGGAACCTATACACATTAACGGTCGTAAATGTTATTTATGATTCCATAATTGTCGAAATGATCTTTTAATATTTGGTGTTTATACTTGGTGTATTTAGTGATCTTAATACTTTAGAGTTTTATAATTAAATGAGACTTAAGTGTTTTATAACTAATATCGTAGATTAAGGTTCATTATGTCATTTATTAAAGTTTAGGGTTAAATGTGAAAATAGTTTAAACGTCATAACTCACACATGAAATAACTAATTAATATACTCGACTTCAAACCCTAATCGACTCTCATTTATGTTCTAGGGTTTCTCATTCTTTAATATCATATTAATGTGCATTTACTTTATATGTTACGTCATTTAATGACTCATTACTCTTGTTTATTTACTCAACACATTCATGTCTTAACCATCGTTACTTATACACATATCATACGTCAACTTTTATTCCCATGCACGTTTATGATTTCATGTGACAACACAAGTTACTTATTATTCGGATTAATTACACATCTACGCACACATGCACAATAGTCTTGAATAGATATGACCACGTACTACGTTTACATATCGACAAGCTCACTTGACTTATAATAACGCACGCATGATACACGGTTCACAAACCAATTAGGGTTCGGTTCACATGGTTCGGTTCACACTTCAAACTAGGGTTTAGGTTTACATGACCTTTACTTATTAAACACACGTTCAAAACTCTTATATGGTTCGGTTTATATGAATAGGGTTCGGCTAATAGGTTTTACGCAAACCCTAGCTCTCTACGTACTTTACTTAATCAAGTTTACATGTTTATACCTTGGCCGAATTAATTACAAGTGGTTCGGTTATATATATGTGGTTCGGTTCTTATGCTCAACATATATCTATGCTCCGATTCAATAATACGTATTACATACATGTTCTCTTAACAAGGTTCAATTCATTATGGTTTGTTCTTGTTTCATACGGTTCGGCCACAAAAGAAAAACACAACTCGACCAAAATAACATGATACAATATATATTAACGTAAGGTGTAACGAAAGAAGACGAGAAAACATGTTATACCTTAGCTCGTTGAACAAAACTCGCGACACCAAGGGTGTTTGTTACTCGGCCGAATGGAACAAAAGAAAAGAGAGAGGCAACAAAACTAGGGTTCCAAATTATGTTAATGTGTTTGTATATATAGCTAGTAACATTTTCGGTTAGGGCTTTGAGGGGGGTATGGGCTTCGGCCTCTTGGGTCCAACCGAAACAAAACAAACGCCCACCTCGGGCTCTCTTGGCTCTCGGCTGGCAGAATAAACGAGCCCAAGTGGTTTCCCAAATAACGAAAACAAGGTCCAGCTAATCGGCCCAACACTTTAGCGAGACGTTTAAATCTTCGTCAGACAAAATCGATCACGCATAACGTATTAGTTAAGTTTTAATTTCTCGTAAGTTTAAGTTTTAATTTCGTTTAATGATTATAAATGTCTTTTACGTATTTTAAAATTTTCGATTCCAAAGGTATTTTAGTCTTTATTCATGTTTTAGATTTTCGTGTTTTACTGATTGAACTTTGATTTCGAATGATATTTTATCTCATGTTCTAAAGTTTTGAGGTCGACCATGAAAATATCAAAATATCTAAGAATTTTGCGATTTTCGGTTTTGAGTTTACTTCAACGATGGAAGGTAAAGGACCATAAATTTGTGCATAACTGGTTGGGGATTAACATTAGAAGACTGGTGTTTTGATGATAACCCTTGGTGTGTTAGAAGAATCCGTTGGTGTGACAAAAGTGATCGGTTTTGAATAATTAAAAGGTTTGTTGTAAACAATGCTTTTAATTTTGATCGACTCTCGTCTTACGCATCTAATTCCTCTTGACGATGATATTCAACAACACTCATAATGTAATTATCAATTTTATATTCTGACCGAAACTTTGATTTGGTTTGAATGTTTTGGTTGAAAGCTTTGGTTTGTAATCACCAAGATTTGGGCCATATCCTTTTGGATCGGGTTTTAAAGTAAACTTTTCAATAGCGATTCTTGACTCACCATGTTTGTAAACAACGCTTTTAAACTCTTTAAGTTTTCGTTGCAAGTCGATAATTTCTTCAAGATGATTATCTATTCGGTTCGTGGAATTCTTTTTGTATGCAGAGAGAAGCTGCTTTTGACAAGTTAACAACTCAACCTTAGCTTTTTGATTTTCCAAGGTGAGGCGTTAATTTGCTTCTTATGTTCATGTTTGATTGTTCTATCTCGCACAATAAAGCATTCTTGAGCGGCTAGATCACGATCTGTCTCTCTAAATATTTTTCGCTTTGATGAGATTTAGTAAAGGTCGCTTCAAAACCTTTTTCACGCTTTTTCTTGAGTTTTGAAAAGTTGAGTTGCTTTTGTAAACATTCAAAATCCTTGGTTAATGATACTTTTTACTTTTAAGGTTTGATTTAATGCACAACATTGTTCAATTTGGGATTCTTTGGTCTTTAAGTAAGAGAGCAAGATCGGATGAGGCAAAGTTCGGCTTGCTCAACAGAAGTCACAACATGATCATTATTTAGATCCTCAAGTATAACCACGAGTCAATTTGATTATCAAAGGAAACCATAAGGTCATCTTGATCGTCAAATGTAACTCTGAGGTCTATTTGAAAATCGTCGAATGAGATGTAAATGACTCATTTTGAACATTTCGAGCCTTGCGGATTCGGATGTTGGCGAAGATATTAGATCATAGATAAATATGGTTTGTTCGGTACACGAGACAAGCCATCGATGTCATACACTGGGCCTGTGTCGATCATGTGTAACTCATGCATATTAGCCATCAACATAAGCGCCGCATTGGCCTGCAAGTCCTCCATATCATCATCGAGTCGCATTTGCCATAAAACTCGTTCTTTATGCATGAGAGATCCACGACTTCATCCTTAAGAGCCAAAAGAAGAGCCTCTTTGAAATAAGCACCGCCCCTAGTCCTCTCGCTTTGGACATGCATTAGCGTGTGTCCCTTCTCATTGCGGTTGTAGCATCTTAGACCATTCAACCCATTTCGAGCATTTCTGTTCCACCACCGGAGCTCTGTTGTTATTCACCCATAGCATTAAACCCTTGACCACCTCCCATCCGACGACCATAACCACGATTTCGAACTTCAACTCGTCCATTGTTTACAATAGCACGATTTCGTGTGTTAGATGAGGAACGAATACGATTGTTGGATTTGTTGGTATAACGACCAAAAGCATTAGCAATCATAACAAATCCTTGTTGCAATGCTTGAGCAATCGATGTCCTCATTAGCTTCAATCGACAATTGGTTGAGCATTGTTGTTGTTGTATTGAACCAATTGATTTTGTTGAGATTGTTGTTGTGAATGATCGTTTTGTGTGACAGAGGCAGTTGGTTGAGTTGCTTGTTGAGGAGGATAACTTTGTTGAGCATATAAGGCAAGTTGTTGATTTTCCGGATGTGTAGGAGGAGCAATTTGAGCACGGAGAATCCTTTCCCGATCAACTTCCTTCTCATGAGGCTTCAAGTAATCGTACAACAATCCATATGTAGAATGATGCATATTATTAAGCGACGGAGAAAAATGACATACTTCTCCCATTCGGGACCAAGACTACTCAGAACTTAGTATTCACCGCAATTCTTGGCATGATGATGTTGTGTTTATCCAAATCATTGATGATGTCGAAAATCGATGATGATAGGACTCTAGTGTCTCTCCGGGTTCAATCATGAGGTGTTCATAAGCCAAGTAAATTTTGGATTCCAAATCCTCCCGATTGAGTCTGAGATCCTTCCATAAGAAGACGAATATGATCCCACATTTTCGTGTGGTCTTTTGAGCATCAACACTACGAAGAATTGGGTTTGGTAATCCTAAGAGGATATATTCCATTGCAAGCTCATCGCTTCATAGTGTAGAAGTTCTTGAGGATTCAATTTCGCAACAAAGAGCAATGTTCATTTGTTCATCTCTTGGTGGAATAGCATTTGGATCTCCGGGCACAATGACGGTAGGCATCTCAAATGGACCTTCCAAGATAACCTTCTTTAAGAACTTTCCATGTGGCTTCTTGGATCACAAAACCTAAAGAACCTTATCACCCATTGATCGTAGTTTCGGAGTGAGCATTGGAGGTCTATCAGTGATCCGACCTCATGAATTGATTGTTGGTCGCTTAAAGCTTCACACATCTTTGCAAACCAAGTGGGTTCCTTCATAGTGTTCCTTGATGGATGTTGATTGAAGTCATTTGTGTAGGGTTGAACTTGAAGACTTGGCGATGTTTGAACCATTTGTGATGGAGGAATTGCTCCAAGTTGTGGAGTATGTTGTTGATTAAATTGTTGTTGATAAATTGCTTGTTGTTGATTCCATTGTTGATTTTGTGGACTTAGTTGTTGTTGTCGTTGAGAATAAGTGTAAGGGAAATAGTTAGAGTATGGTGGTTGAGACATGTTGAAAAACTTGTGTTGGTAAAATGGATCTTTGTAGTCGAATGAACCTTTGTTGAAGAAGTATCCTTAGGCGAGAAATCACAATAACCAAGTAGCACTTATGCGTAAAAACACCAAAGTTACGGCGTATGATGAAGGAGTTACGCGTAGATTTAGCTTACGCGTAAGTATGGAAAAGACTCTAAAGTTATGCGTAGACAAAGTTAGGCGTAGAAAGTTAGGCGAGGATTATCTTATGCGTAAGACTAGGCTTAGCGTAAGATGAATCTTATGCGTGGGATTTCACGCGTAAGTTTATGCTTATGCGTAATTTTAGGGTTTTGCCCAAATGATCTTTTACACTATCACAAAGGCAAACGATATCCAAATTGACGTATTTTCAGGCTTATCCAAGGAAGAAAACACGGAGTAAACCACGAAAACGAAGATCAAGCCAAGGATAACCTTACGCGTAGTTTTAGGGTTTTGCTACGCGTAGGATTACTCGTAAATATGATTATGCTCAAAGTTGTTTCTAAACCGGTTTTGTGTGATGAAATAGCTTCAATAACACCAAAAGACACAAAAGTGTGAAACTTGATGAACCAAAACTCTTAAAAGCGATTCTGCTGTAGGATAGAACCTTCGACAAAAACTAGATGAAAACGATGATCTACACACAAAGTTGAAACTTTTGCCAAAAGCGAAGTTTAACACCTTATAACGTTGAAAGGACAAGAATCTTGGATTAAAAGTGTAAAAATACGTTTTGATCAAGCCAAAGTTATGGAGACGCAAGTTAAGCGTGAGACCAAAACTCACTTCAAACAATCGCTCACTCAACTATTAGGCGATTGATACCACTGTTAGGTCACTAGTTTTACAACACAAGCTTACAAGAAAGAGATAAAGGCGGTTGAACAATAAACCAAAACACACACACACGATATAGTAAGACGGTTATGCGTGGGTGAGAGTGAAAGAGAAATATTGAACAACCAACCCTCAGTGAGGGTTTACATAAAGTATTTATAGGAGGAAAGCTAGGCAACACTCCTAGTTTCCATCCTTTCCTTAATGGACATGGGCCTAAGCTCATGGGCCTTCTACACAAGCTTAAGGCTAATAACAAACATAAAGGCCATAATAAGCTACCTATTACATAAGAATAACTAACACTTGAATTATAGTTTAGGAGTGATTCCAACACAGGATGATCTTTATGAACTCTCAATGTAGGAGTCTGTAGAACTTCAAAATCATCATCTAAATTTGTGTAATCAGCTCCTTCATTGGAATTTGAGAAGATACCTTCATCATCTAATTCATCATCATTATCTTCTAAACCGGGCATGGTAGGATCATACAAATCATCAATCATCATGAATGGTGCATCGATGCTTTGATCCAAAATCTTGTGATCCAAAGTCTTGTGAGGATATTCTCAGAGACTTACCCTTTTCTTTGTTTCTTCATAAGCTCTTCTTTGTTCATCCTCATAAGATTGTGCTATTGTTTCTAGAAAAAGCATCTTATTAAGTTCATCTTGAATAGCTTGATCTTGTTGAGACAAAGTGGATTTTGGTTCATCAAGATTTTCTCCTTCTCAGCGATTATAGGTTCTTCATCGTGTCTAATATTAACTCCATGAACAATGTACTATAAATCTTCTTTTGTGTGAACAACTTGATTTTCTTCTCTAACAAGAACATAATTCATGGAAGGAGTCAAAACATCAAGATCAAACATCCAATCAGGACCTTTACCCTTTTGATTTTCTTGATCTTCTAAAAATTCAACATGAAGACAATCTTGAACCTTTTTGGTGACCTTGTTGTACACTCTAAATCCTTTGCTATTGGTACAGTATCCCAATAAGTATCCTTCATCTGACTTGCCATCAAATTTGCCCAAAGCATCAATAGTATTGAGAATGGTCGAGGACATCCAAAAGGTTTCATAAAGCGTATGTTAGGTTTGTTTCCATAAGCAACTCATAAGGTGTCTTCATCCGAGGTTTAGTGATCGATACTCTATTCAACACATAGCAAGCAAGACTTACGACTTCACCCAAAATTGAATAGGTAGAAGGGAATGCAAGCATTGTTCGGGCCGCTTCTATCAAAGTTCTGTTCTTCCTCTCTCGCAACACCATTCTCTTTGTGGAGTTCTAGCAATACTAAACTCCTCTTCATTCCTTTCTTGGCACAAAATTCATCCATAAACTTGTTCTTGAATTCGGTCCATTATCACATCTAATACCTCTTACTTTGAGTCTCAATTGGTTTTCAAGGGCTATTATAAGATCATGAATAGCATCAAAGGTTTCATCTTTAAATCCCGAGAAAAGACCCAACTAAATCTCGCAATCATACGTTACAACTAAGCAAGACTTCTTCTTGTTTAGACTTACAATGAAATAGGTCCAAACATATCCATGTGTAGCAACTCCAAAGGATCTCTAATAGTTCTTTCCTCAATCTTCTTGCATGATGCTTTGTGTTGTTTACCCTTCTTGCACGCCAAACATGAATGATCATTCTTGTATGTTTTGGAAGGTAAACCTCTAACTAAATTTTCTTTAACCAACTTGTTGATATTCTTGAAATTCACATGGCCTAATCTTCTATGCCACATATGTGCTTCTTCAAGTGTTGCATTTGCTACTAAACATGTTGCTCTTTCGTAAGAGTGAAGACTCTTCATATCCGTGATCATACACATCATTGGTTCTTGGTACTCTCAAGATACCAAGTTATCATCAACAAGCTTGAACTCGTGGAAAGAATAAGACATTCTGTGTCATAAATAACACAAGGTGATTCTTGTCACGATATGAGAGATCGAAAAAGGTTGAACTTGAGCTCCTTCACATAACAAACATTCTCAAAATCTATGCTTCATGCCTTGATGGTTCCTTTGCAGTAATTCTTCCTCCACTAGGATCATTCCCAAATGCAATTCTTCCTCCAAAATAAGATCTAAAATCGATGAATCTCTTTGTCTCTGTCATGCTTCCAGAGCAACCACTATCCACAATTAAATGATCTTTAAGCTCCTCTTCCGGGTTGCCTGCACAAAGATAAAAGAGTTAGTTAACTTTAGGAACCCAAGCCATTCTCGACTTGTGTTCCTTTAGTGAGTGACATACTTAAATTCTTTAAGTATGTAATCTCCATGTTTTTAACACATGATCAATTATCTTTGGTTGTTCCAAAACTTGTGTTGTTTTTTCAACAAAATCTCTTTTCATCAAAATTCTCTTTATTATTTTCAACAAAAGTCTCATTTCACTCTTACTTCTTTGAAAGTACTGTTTGTTCCCCATCAGTACTTTCTTTCTTAACCCAGCTGGTTTTAACTTTTTGTGTGGGTTTCTTTGATCTAGATACTCTTTTGAGATGTAACGCCTTCTAGATTGATAGTAATTTGATCTCCTAGGGCTTCCATTCCAAAAAGTGCTAGTAGTACCTTGATTAGGTGAAAATTGAACAGTACTTTGAGAAGGTATTGCTTGAGAAACTTTTGGTTTATCAGTACCTTGAAAGGTTGAGGGTACTGATGGTTTTGAAAAAGATCTTCTCTGGTGAGGGTACCTATAGTCTTTTGAGAAATTGTTGTGGTTAACCCTATATGAATGATTCCGATTGGTTTAGTCTCCTTTGGCTTATGGTTGGTAGATCCGGTCTTTGGAAAATTGCTAAGACAACTGAAAGTTAAAGTCAGGTCCTTAATCAAATGATCGGGAATATAACAAACAAAACACAATTTTGACCCATACTCCCAAAATATCTTTCTTTATTTCTATGACCAAAACTATCCTGTCTTTTTGGTGAATGATGAAAACTGTTTTGACCAAAATTATCCCAAAAAGGTTTAACAAGATTTTGAAAAGATTTTCTTGAAGGTCTTCTTGAATGTTTAGCAAGACTTTGAGTCAAGGTCTTGCTTGTCTCTTAACATTATCATCCTTAGGTTTCTCAATTGTTTCTTTTGGGGTTTCGAACTAGATGGACTGAGTTAGATTGACCGATAAAGTTTTTCTAAACTCTAAATTGTCTACTCCAAAACAAGAAACATCGGTCCTAAGTGGTTGAAAACTACCGGTGGGATGAGGACGCATGATAACCCTTGTCTTTCTTAAATTCGGAGGTGTTTGACTAATTGATTCCTCATTACTAGATGTGTTCTCTCTCGAGCTAATGAGTTCATCATCACTAGTTGTTATCTCCTCCGAATCAAGTTGTTCCTTATCACTAGGTGGGTTCTCTTATGTGCTACTAAAATCCATACCAAAACCTAGGCCGCTTTTAATGTGTGCTCTTTTCTATTTTTCAACAAAACTAACATGTGAAAGGCCGATTCTCCCAAGCAACAAACTTTTCTAACAGTTCATCCCTTTCTTTAGTCATCTTTTAAGTTCGAAACCTTACATCCTAACTTCCATTCACTCAATTTTAATTGATAATCCTGTTGTTCATACTTTTTGCCTAAGCCATTTCATTATTTTCATGAGTTATTATTTTGGCTTCCATTGACTCTAAAGTAATTTGATAACCATTTACCTCGGACTAGCCCTTCTACAATTATCTCTTTCGTTACATAATCTTTAAGCACTTTTGATAAAATCATGACACTTAGAGCATACCTCGAGATAAGGAGTGAACTTGGTGAAGTAGCTACCATAGCAGCGTAAGCGGTTCTTCTTCACTTTCCATGCTCCAATCAAAGCTTCCAAGACCATCTCTTGATCCCAAAGCAAATCTGGTTCATCATCAAAAGTTGTGCTCCAATCAAACTCTTCCATCATGCGACCATACGAGTGGGTTCTTGGTTCATCATTAAATTTGAGACTCGGTCAACCTCGATAGATTTTCTTAAGCAACCAAAGCTTTTGTTTCGATAATAGGAATTTTCTTTAGTTCAAGCTTGGGTTTCTCAATCATTCTATTTGCACGATATTTAGCAAACTTGCATTCTCTTGCAAAGTGTCCAGTTCTTTGACAATTAAAGCATTCAATCTTGGACTTGTCAAATATTATACCATTTGGGTTTGAAGTCAATGCCTCTTCCTGCTTTCTTCATGAACTTCTTGATCCTAGTCGTGATCATAGTAACTTGCCACCTTATATCAATTTCTTCAAGGGCATCCTCTTCAATTTGTGACAAATCTTCTTCATAGGTAACAGTAAAGTGGCTTGTTGAGCGAAGAAGGAACATACAACTTCATCGGAATGGATGGTGTTTGTTGGTGATGATGTAGGAGTAGGATAAACAAGATGCTTTGAACAACGATGCTTTGAGTAGGATAAGCAAGACTTTTAGTGGAATCTCGCATCTCTTTAGAAGACACAAAAGCAATCTTGTGAGATTTTGAACTTGTTTGGCCATTCATCTCATGCTCATACACCTTTAATTGGTTGTAAAGATCATCAAAGTCCATAGTGTCCAAACCAGTTGTCCTCTCGATCATAGTAGCAATCACATGCCATACGGATGGCAAACTTCTTAAGAACTTCGGTTTGCATCTTCAACAGATACCCGCTTTGTATAACTCTAGCATCTTCGAGAAGATTTTGTAATTTGTCATAGGCGACATCAAGACCTTCTCTTCACCAACAAAGTGAATGTTTCAAACTGTTGCTTCAATGATTTCTATGCATCTTCTTAGAAGCATCATTACCTCTAAATCTTGTCTCGAGAGCGACCCATAGTTGTTTTTCATCCTTAGCATCATGAAACTTGAGTAGTGACCATCGGGAATAGCGAGACAACGGTATGTTGAGATCCTTTTCTTGATTTCTTATTGTAGGCTGGCGGCAAGACGGCCTTAGGTGGTTTAGGTTGTCCAGAACTTCTATAGGATCTTCAATAACTTCATTACCATTGACAATTACATTCCACATTGCATGGTGCCTTAATAGCAATGTCTCGCCTCATCTTCATGCTCCGAGATCATATTCTCCTTCGATGATAGGAATTCGATCGAGGTGATGGATGGGGTGGTGCGACTTGATCGACATCTTTAGGGTTTGTAGTTAAATCGGTTTTAAGGGTTTCTTCTTAATCGAGTTTCCACACAAGCTCGATACCACTTGTTGGATCGATATACTCCGACCAAACTAACTTTTGTAGCTTGTAAGGCTTAGCAACCTCGGATAAATCTTAAGTTACTAGCAATGAAACATGAATTTACTCTATTAAGTATGCGGAAACTACTTCAATAAAGCTAAGAAGAATAACTTTAACTTCAACGATTTTATTAATACTTGGAACACCTTGATACATGATTCTCTAATAACCCTAATAACTCTAATATCAAACTTGATAAACTCTAATATTCTCTCTAAAGTCGTATGTAAGTCGTATCTCTAAAGTCGTATCTCTAATGCCAATCTAGGGGTCCTTTTATAGGCATAAGGAATACCCCAGTCGGTTTACAATTATAATCCTTGTACGACAAGTAATACTAATCTAAACTAAGAATATTCTAGAATAACAAAGCTTTCCATAAACGATATAACAGTTCTTTAGCTTTGCAGTACTTTGACTTTCTTCTTTAGCAGTACTTTAACTTTCTTCAGCACTTTGACTTTCTTCAGTACTTTATCTTTTATATCCCAACATGGTTGAGGTGGTGTAGTTGAGGTGGTGTTGGTTGAGGTGGTGTTGGTTGAGGTGGTGGTGGTGTTGGTGGTGGGTAGTGGTTGTGGGCGGTGGTGGTGGTAGTAGGTAGTAGTGGTTGAGGTGGTGTTAGTGGTGTTGGTGGGTGGTGTTGGTGGTAGGTAGTGGTCGTGGGTGGTGGTGGGCAGGAGGTGGTGGGGGTAGTAGTAGTGGTTGAGGTGGTGGTGGGTGGTGGTGGTTGGTCGTGGTAAGTGGTGGTGAGGTGGTAGTGGGTTGTAGTAGGTGGTGGTCGTGGTTTTGTAGTGGTGGTGTTGGTGGTGGATGGAAGCCTATAGTCACACTTAACGAGTAAAAGTAACGACCATTACATATAATGGAGGTGTTAGGACCAACAAAGTGCAACCATGAGGACCAACGATGCAATCATAAGGACCAACGGTGTAAAATTACGTGAGTGCGTAATGAGTTTTTCGTGAGTTTACATAATAAAACACGAGAAAAATAGATGATTCATTAATGGTGTTTACCCCAATTATAATATGTTCCTAATTCGTTAAAAATATGTTCATAAAACTTGTTCTCTCTCTTCAGGGTAGATTCACACCTAGCTACCTAGTCTGTATACATTCTCAAAACCTGAACTCGTAACCTCTTGGTTATAAACATCATAACTTTTACATGTATACTGCTAAGTAAAAGAATTTTTTGTCATGAACTCGATATTTTTACTTGATAAACATTAGAAGATGAATGATATATATAAAATCGAATACGTTTAAACATGTTATCTAGTGAACAAGAGTTCAAACTTTTCATAATTTTAATAGCTACTTTCAGTGATTTTGTTTTAATTTCTTTTGTGTCACTTATTAGATAGTTAGGCTAGTCATGTATACATATGATTCACTATTTCATATGCAAGACAAAAATGAAGAAGTGAAAAATGATGCAAAAAGTAAATCATTTATGCGTGTATGTTATGCTTGGGTCGAGAGTGTGTTTGAGGGTTTTCATCATCAACTTTCATAAAAAAACTCTTTCTTTACTTTTTCTCTCAACTTTTCTTCAACATTTCGCATCAACTACTCTCTCTTCTACTCAACTTTTTCTATTTCTCATCTTAAAAATACCTCAAAACACACATACACACCCGATACACACACAAAAGATAAAAATATTATTTCTCTCACCTTGGTAGTGGTGAAATTGCTATGGGGTCAAACCCCGCAAAGGAAAAATTACCCCAATTCCCGAAAAGAGGGGTGTCGTTCTTTTGGCCGCTAAGGAATCTCCCATTCCCGCTCATTTTGCCGAATCACACCCTATACACTTATATAATGTTTTTACATAGTAAATACCACACATAAACGAGTATTGTTTAAGGTGGTGTTTGTTTTTTTCATGAAGAAGATCTTCTAGGCTTCTAGCCTCTCTTTTTGCAAGCGGGCATATATTTGTGTTGAAGACCTCCATCACCTCCGACGACCCCACTTATCACTTCCAGCGAACCGTTTGCCACTTCCGACAACTGATATGTGGCGCCCTTTGATTTTGGAATCAGATTGTGGGCTTGAGGAAGAACAAAAATCTGATAGTTGTGGATTTATGGGTTTGTTTCGAAGAACATAAGATGAAAACAAAGTCATTATATTTTCATAAAATCACTTTATATCACATCTTATCAAGAAGGGGTTGAAAAAAGAAGATGTTTTATTTTTTTAAAACAAACACAACCCAAATGCCTGTTTGTTGTTATGTAGCCTAAATATCCTTTGTCCAATTACACCATGGTAAAAGTTAAAACCAAAACAAACCCAACCATTTGTAACATTAGAATGTTAGTATCAATATATCACGCGAGTGGTTTACAAAATTGTGTCAATTACTTTAAATTGTATTGTATTCTTAAGTTACAATTTGTGGAGAGAAAAAAATGAGAGAATGTTTTTAATTTTTATTTATTTATTAACTTTTTAGAGAGTATTCCTCTTAATGGAAAACTAATTGAAAACGAAAATAAAATGATTTTTCATTAAAAAATCTTCAACCCATTATTGGGAGGAAATGAAAGGAATAATGATATATTTTTGTAGAAAGACTAATATACCTTTTTAAAAGATTTTGCAATAATTATATATGTTGCTCTTGTTGTTTTACTTTCCGCATTTGGCTACCCAACGTTTATTGTTAGAGTATCGCTTTTATCGTGAGTGTCACAATACATTGTGGATGAAAGAAGGTTGGAGCAACAAAATCACATACATGTAATTCTACATTTGAACAAGTTATAACATATTTCTTCAACTAAAGAGCGAGTTGAGTTGAGATCGATATAAACTCATATTTGTCGTGAACAAATGAGCCAATTATATGCCTTTTTTTATCTAAATTAATAAAAATCATTTTCCACTTTTTTTTAAAAACACATATCTTACAAACGGTAAATCTTGTTATAAAAATAAAAATAATCATGACGAGAATTAAATTATCTTTCTATGATATGCACTTTATATATTTTGAAAAACATTTTTTCAAAAATTCGTCCGAAAAAATAATATATGATTTTACTGAATCATATATGATTTGTGAAAATCATATATGATTCATTTTCTGAATCATATATGATTCTCAAAATCATATATGATTCGTAAAATCGAATCATATATGATTTTCACAAATCATATATGATTTTGTTGACGAAATTTTGAAAAAAAAATTGTTAAAAATATATAGTAGTGTATATCATAGAAAGATAATTTAATTCGTCATGACGATATAATTTTTATCGCGAACGATTAACGGTTTGCGAGATATTTAATTTTTTTAAAAAGGGTGAAAGTTTATCATAATAAAAAAATGAATGACTATTATTGGTTAATTGAATCTATGATAAATTTGAGATCTATATTGAACTTTTGCCAGAACGAGTTATGTTTCTTTCTTTTTTCTTTGGTTTCAAAACAAGCCAACTTTATGTCTGAGTTTATCTATAGAAGTCCATTAAATGCCTTTTAGGCCCAAAATATATATCAGCCCTCTCAACACACACAAACTGAAAAACAGTCCGCCTAAAATCAAAGCCATCGCCTCCGGCAACAAATCGAACCCAATCTGGTAAACTTTCTCTTGTGTTTTTGTAAACCCTAATTTTTTATGTAATCCATAATATCATGTTCCTGATAATTTGCTTGTGATATTCAGTTTAGTAGTTTTGGGTTTAGGTAATTAGGTTGTACACTTGTAATTTTGGTGCTTGTTACTTGCAAGACTTTGTTAAGGGGGTAAAAGCCAACGTGACGCGTTTATAACAGTCTACTGATACTTAGATTACAAAAGCTACTGTATGAAATAGTTAAGCGCTACAATAGTTTCTTTTTGACATAGATCAAGGAGCTTCCCAATAGTTTCACTGGTTAAAAGTAACGATTGATTTTTATTCATAACGCGTTAGGAATTTCTACTACATGTTAAGACATTTTAGAGCTATTGAACCATTGTACTTAAGGGTGTATTTGGGAGCGAGTTTGTATGAGCTTACGAGCTTAAGCTTTTATATTAAGCTAGGTTATAAAATATGTTTTGTTTGCAACACAAGCTTATGGAAGCTTCTACAAGCTCACGTCAATGGAAGTGAGCTTTTAGTAATGAGTAGAGCTTATAATTAGTCATGTTACTTGTATACCATTCAAAATATCGCGGATTAGCTAGCAAAAGCTTCAATATATGTGAATTGAGTTTACCGTCTTTTATGTCATTTTACAATAATAAGCTCTAGATCCAACTAATTCGCCAAACACCTCTATGAAAATAAAAACTCCATCTTCCAGCTTATGATATAGGCTCCAGCTCCGGCTTGAGCTCTAACTCCAGCTAATTTCGCCATACACACCCTTAGCTTTCTCTTGCAAACAAACGATTAATGTTGTACAAATGCTGAAAAGTAAATAACTATGCAAGAATGACCAGATGGACCATCGTTCTTGCTCCTTTGAAACCATCACTCTTGGCTTTAAGTTGCATACAACCCTATTCCTGGGAAAATGTAAAAGTAAACCATACTTTTGCATGAATGAATGATTTTGGACAAAAATTTTACAAGCGTTTGTAAAGTTTAAGAAGAAAGTCACTACTTGTTGAAACTACCATGTTTCTTTGGCATTTTCATAGTACAATGGTAACTTTTGCAACAGTTTTTTTTTTTTTTTTTTTTTTTTTGTAATCGATCAACCAAACATCACTTGGTTTCTGAGTATTCTACCAGGTGGCTTTGTATCAAAGCCTTGTGTGTTATATATCATCATAACAGATGTTCTTGTGATGACAGGTTTTTTATGTGACCATTGACCACATATAAGCAACTAAGAAAGGAACGTTTATATCTGCTATCAAAGCCACATACTTCGAATGGCATTGGTTATAATTTGTGGTCAACCATGCAGTGGGAAGTCAAAGGCTGCTCTTTGCCTATCCGAAGCTCTAAAAGACATAGAATCCAATCCTACTGTCAGAATCATTGACGAGACTTCTTTTCATCTTGATCGTAATCAAAGCTATGCAGAAATGACCTCAGAAAAGAACTTAAGAGGAGTACTTAGATCCGAAGTCGATAGATCCTTATCGAAAGATAGCATCATCATAGTGGATTCCTTAAATAGCATTAAGGGTTACAGATACGAGTTATGGTGCCTAGCACGCGCTGCAGGAATTAGGCATTGTGTACTTTTTTGTGATGTTGAAGAAACCCAATGTAGGGACTGGAATAAAGAACGTAGGGAGAAAGATGAACCCTCGTATGATGATCGTATATTTGAAGATTTAGTAAGAAGATTCGAGAGACCCGATAGTAGGAACCGATGGGATTCACCCTTGTTTGAAATATTTCCATTTAAAGATGGAATAGATAAGTCATCTCCTGCTATTGTCGATCTTGTATCCCACGTAACCAAAAAGTGGACACAAAACCCGAGATGTTAAAATCTTGCAGCCGACTATAGCAACTCAAAGTGCTCGGTTTTCAGAGGCGAATTCACTTTATGAAATGGACAGAGCTACACAGGAGGTAACGAGTGCCATCGTTGAGGCTCAGTCTTTGGCCATGGGTGGACCAGTGACTGGACTTTCTCTTGGCCCAGGCTTGCCAACTATTAACATTTCAAGGTCAGTTGGGTTACCCGAGCTTCGGAGGCTAAGAAAGACTTTCATAAAGCTGACTAGTCAATCGAGTTTAAGTGGGCCACCACCTCCTACGGATGCTGACAGCGCAAAGAGAATGTTTATTGACTACTTGAACAGAGAGTTCGGAAGTGGATGAAGAATCAAACTGTTATCAGCTGTTTGGAAATCACAATTGATTCTTAATCAAGTCTTGCTGCAAGGCTAGTTTTGTGGTAATTTTATGAGCTCTGTATGTTATATTAGTCACATTTTTGCCTTTTCTTACAATTGGTTGACTTCTTGAATATCATACTTTGGCTTTTTGTCGCAATTTGACCACTATTATGTACCATATGAACGACTTCTAGGCGATTTGTGTGAATGTAACTGCAACAAAATTCGACATAGAAATTTTTATCTGTAGAAAAGGTTCATTTGAGCAAATTACAGGGTTCGTTTTTTATATCAGAATGATGTTTCGTTTGTCTGTAACAAAATACCAAATATAATCAAATGATTCAAATCAGAACATTATTTTCCAATATTATATATTACAGGTACTTGTTACTTTCATTGTATTATTCTATAAGTTGAAAGATGATTTCATCAAAAAGATTGGTTATGTTACAAGTGTTGGCATGTACTACCACCAGTCCACTATAAAAGGTTTTCTCAGATAGAAAAAGAAAGAATGGTAGATTCCATACAGCTCAAGCTTTAAAGGTGAGTTCTTAAAGCTTGAAACAGCCTCATTGTCACCAAACAGTCCCTTTATTGTGTGATAAAGTGAGTTGTTGGCATTTTGCTTGTATAAGCATATGATGATATCTGTGAATTGCTCATCTTTTTATGGGTCATCACACTGCTATAATGTCTTTTAACTTATAATAATGGTACTTCAATACTGCCTCATGATTGTCTAAAAACATCTCATGGCCATTAAAAGCATGTAACTCAATGCCATCTACTCAAACTAGGCCTAGTAGGTTTTCATTTATTTCTCTTTAAATTGTATTTATGCATATAGGTATATGTATATGTGTACGTGTGTGTGTCACACTGTCACATACTGTGATAATGAATTAATGAATACAGTTATTGTCAAATACTAGTATTCATTTATTACATATAGAGGAGATGAATATGTTTAGAACCAACCAACTGAATTGAAAATAATATAAGCCAAAATTGTTTAACAGTGCGTGAAAAACAAACTAAAAGCTAACACTGTGATTTCATTAGGCGAAAATAATCATTTACATAGAACTATGGTGCAAGTCTCATTCACCAAGAAGAAAAAGGGGCGACACAAATATCTTATCTTACTCTTGCATAAAAGAGTTACATCATTCTGTCTTAAAGTTTTAAGAAGTGCAAATCTTAATGTTAATAGTACAAATACTTTAAGGCAATATGTGTGTCACATTGACAATAAAAGTATGGGCTTAACATATATGCTGCAAAGAGTAGGGATTTACCTGCTATTTGTATGTAAAATAGTATTTGATTGTATACTTTGAAGCCTCTTAATTTTTATGATTGTACACATATGATACTTGATTTATACCTAACAACAGAGAAGATTTTCTGTTATTTGCAGCAGGGTTTATGGGGTCATCCCGACACCTCAACTCTCTCTTTAATACCAAACACAATCTTAAGCCGTAGTAGACGAACCCGATCACAACCAACAACATACCTCACAATGGTAAATATAAAAACATGCACACACAAAACCATGCATCCAAGTAAGGTCGTCTGGCTAATTGAATTGAGCAAAAAGTATGCGTGTGTGGGTGTGGGGAGGCATCCATATGAGTAGACCGACCCATCGTTTGGTCGCCAGTATGAGTTATCTTATAATCATAATGAGAATTTATGTTACTTTGACTAAAAACAATGAAAATTGCAAACATAAATATTCCAAATAATTTAACTTAGATAATTAAAAATAAATATCTTGCAAATAATAATTAATTTTCTATTTCAAATATATATATTTTTTTATTGATAATCGAATGTTGATTATATTTTTATAAGTATAATGATGATCATTTAGAGATGATCAAATTAATTAGTGTTCAAAGACAGAATTGATAATGTTATATTCTCATGAAAACATGTAAAATAAAACATTTCTCATCGAAAATTTAATTATCCGGGTATTTATCGATGTAATGCACGGCTACCCAACTAGCAAAGTTTAAAAACATAATAAAGTAAGATCCGAAAATGTTCTGTCATGTATGGCCCCATATACTTTATATCCCACTCGGTGCTTCATGAGGGTCCCAAATATGGTCACAACCATAGGTCAAGTGTGTAGATGTAGACCACAACATCCTAAAACATGTATTGAAGGTGTTCGAGTTTTACTTACTTGAATATGTTTATTTGATTGGTGTTCCACAAGTTTTCGTATACAAAATTACAAGTAGCTTTACTAGAAGGTGTTTGGGTTAACTTATTTGATTAGTTTTATTAGCTTATCAACGTAATAAGCTTTTTTATATAAGCACATCCACTTTATCTTCTTTTTCTTAAAAAGTTACGTAGTAATATATATTAAGTAGCAAAAAATGAAACAAAGCGGCTCTAGTAAAATTCCTCGGTATTAATAAAAACAACTAAAAAGTAATTTGCAACACCAAAATAACTGTTAAAAAATATTGAAATATTGAAATTATGGTAATGATAAAATTTTGAAACCAAGCATACTGATTTAGGTAATGATAAAACAATGTTTATACTTGGTACATATTTGTGCTCATTACGTATTTTCTTCGAAGATTTTCTAAAATCAGTCATTTCTATCATCGGGTGAAAGTGTGACTGTCCACAATGGCACAACCGCACATCCTTACGTCTCACATACTTTGCTCCAACAAAATTAGGATTGTTGTAATATAAAACAAAGGTTGGATTAGAAATGACAATAACCAGTTGGTTACAAGTTACAACGTACGTACTTGTTAAGGTTGTCTTTCTATAATAAACATCGGATTTACAAGCACAAATTTTTTAGCACAATACGATAAAATGGTTTAAGGAATTTATCAGAATGTTCACATCTAAAACAGCTTGAGATTTAGTTGATCTCTTGAAAGCAACATTAAAGACAAAAAAGATGCTTTGAGATCCACCATTTGGCACTTCCAAAACAAAATTAATTTACTCCTATATATACTCAGCATTTGAAAGTAAAATGAATAAAATAAAATTTGATCAATGATGTCATATCTAGAACTCACGAGCAATGATATGAAAGATTAATATACAATAAGACATACGACTAAAAACAAGTTAAGTATGTCTATTAGTTGACACGTAGCTTGTTCACGTTTTCTTTTCATTTTACGTTAGGTTTTGTCGTATGTTTCGATCTTTCCTAATAACCAATAAGCATAGACTTGGACATGATTTTGAGATATTGGAACCATTTTGATGATTAATCTTTTTTAGGTGATTTATACACCTCATAAATGATTGAGATATTTAGAAGTAGTTTAGTTGGAGAAATCTCTATTTTTTGGAAAATTTTTCATATGAAAGGAAAAGCGAAAATCAGTTTAGTTGTCTTTTTGATAATTTTCAAAACATGAAATCTCGTTTTCAATTTCTAATAGAAAAAATGAAAATACCATTTCACCATTCTCACTTTTTTCATTTCACAAATAATAACACAATTTCTTTCACCTTCTCACTTTTTCGTTTCCCAAATATAAGTTCAACTAAGCGGATTTTCAAATTTCTCAACTTTCTTCTAGGAGAAAACCATTCCCTCTCAGAATTTAGAAGCGGAAAAGCAGGAAAATTTTCACCAACTAAACGGTAGCTTAATTTTTGAGTGTTTGAACATTTATGTTTCATATTATTTTTATTTATGTTTATCCTGTAAGGGTAAAAATGTCCAAGTATTTATAATTTGAGTGTTTTAATTATTTATAAGAGTGTACAAATCTCTTCCCATCTTTTTACACGCTCTATTCTTATTAAAATAATTTTCCATTAACAAAAATCACGCAATTTAAGAAAAACATATTTATTATTAATTTGTTTTAATTTTTTGTAAAATGATAGTTTTACTCGTAAACAATTAATTAATGTTTTTAAAGTTTGTAATATTAACTTCAACCAATGTCCAAAGATAACATGATAAACTTGATCAAACTTCTCTATCTATTTTTAGTAGTATACAACTAAATTGGGACGTCCTAAAATAGAAACGCGGACTGTTATTTTAAAACGGATGGAGTATTAAAAAAGAAAAACCAAATTATTTACTTTTTCAATTAACCAATCAGATTGCTCAATTTTGTAACCTTAAATCGCTATAATTTAAGAAAAAATTAGATAGATCTCTAACATTATAATCGTTAAATACCATAGATAAATTGCTATTTTTAAGTAAAAAAGTTAAAATTTCCTTAAATGACGCTATATTAAATGGTGGTATAATATTCACTAATTATCATATTGGAAGAAGAGGCGAGAAAAGAAGAAGTTTGTCCTTCTATTTAAATTAAGAACTAGTATTCGTGTCAGTCGTTAATATATGTGTACAAGACCATAAATAAATCTTATTTTGAATTTTGGTGTTTCCCAATCGACTTTGGTGTTAGTCGATTACATAAACCCTAATTATTTAGGGTTTATGCTTCATCTTCGTTGATTGCTTGGAGTTGCTAAAATGTACACTTACTTTATGTTTCGATTAATTAATTACGAATATTTGTTTAAACCCTAATTATTTTGGGTTTATGCTTCATGCTCGTTTGATTGCTTGGAGTTGCTAAAATATACGCTTACTTTATGTTTCGATTAATTAATTACGAATGTTTGTTTAAGTCTTCCGTTCAGTACTCTTGTGATTACTTGTTTATATATTATGATTATCGTGTTTATATAATTTCAACGATGGTATATAAAAGAAAAAATAAAATAAACAATTAAGGGCTCGTTTGGTTTGTAGACGGGTTTAGGATTTAGATTTAGATTTTGATTATGATTAGGGTTAGGATTTGAATTTCATATAAAGCAGAAAATATATTATAAAAAGTAAATTATTATTTTATAAATTTATATATAAATTGATATTAAATTAGTTATATTTAAATGTAGAAAAAAGAGATAGATAGAGAAGAAAAAATAAATGAGCCCATTATATTTTAAAAAGTTGGTTAAAGATGGCTATACCATTGAGATTTACAGACGCCCATATTTTCTTTACTCATATCCAAAAACAAACAGTAAAATGTCAAACAAACATTGAATTGCACTTTAGATTCTTAACCCTGCCAACAACCCCGCAAACCAAACACACCCTAAACAAAGCAACTTTTAATTTAGTCCTATATGAAACAATTAAACAATGCAACTTTTAATTTAGTCATATATAAAAACACACCATTATTAACCCTAATTCATATATTCATATACACGTGAAGCTTATATATACGATGCTTAAGCTCGTCTGGATAATCTTTTAAAGCTAATGCTATCGCCACATCAATGATTATGCTTTATTAGAAAGCCCTGTTAAATGGTACATATATACACCTATACACATGTGAAGCTTATATATAAAGATATTTGCATATATTTATTATCTAAAGCCGGTATGTGTATTTGACTATTTATATTTGTATATCTTGATATAAGTGGGTATGTCATGTTTATTACGTGATGTTTGATTTTAATCTCGATCTAAATGACATGCATGAACTCTATAGCTAAAGGTATTGCTAGAAAGTTCATTACTTAATTATAGTTGTTTGATTTGTTAATTACAATCTATTCACTTTTTTTTCTTTTATTGTTCCTTTTTTTGTTTTAGGATATGCTACCAATGATATCAATTTGAGATTAGTCGATTAACACTACTGTATTGTCTGAAATCATTTGAGATTAGTTCATGTATGTTAATACAAATATGCCAGTAAAAACGTTTATTTATATTTTACGATCTTTTAATGTTTTGTCGATAACAAACGTAAAATCATTTTAACGAACAAATAAAATACGTAAACTGTTTGAGCCAATAGTTTTCTAACACACTTACGCTTTCACATAAAACACTAAAACAAGTATAAGTGATTTTATGATTTAGTAATACATATGTACAACAACTAGTGTTTACATATTTGGGTAAATATATCTTAACTAGTATATACTAAAATGGGTAAAACTAACAAATAGTATTGACCCATAACCCATGGTATTATCCAAACCACTTGACTAGATACATTGAACTTATGAGATACATTGTATCTAATAAAAACCCATGGATCAACCCATAACCCATGACCCATAACCAAAATAACCAAAATGGGTAAAGTAAGAGGCGTCTCACGGATCCCTAAGTTTACACTAGACGGATCCTTGTGGGAGGGATCCGTGGGATCCGGGAACGAGAAGCTTTCTCCTCTATAAATAGTGAGTCATTTCTTCCTTTTGGTTAGCCACTCACACATACTTTCCCAAGTATTGTAACTCTCTCAACCACCGATCCTAAGGGATCTTTCTATGTACTTTGTTTTGTTTTGTGTGATTCTCTAGGTTCCTCTTAAAGGCGAGATCACCACTTCTTGAAGTCGAGCAAGCTCAAGTCCATGAGTTGCCATGCTTCGTCATCATCAAGACAACTGAGGTTCTCTTGTTGATAGTTCTTTCTTCCTCCGTAGATGTGTTGTGTTGAAGGCATTAGTGAAGGATGCCGAAAGAGTCAAGACGAAAGCATTAGTGAAAGGAGCTTAACGTTTCACTAATGCTAAAGGTGATATCCTTGATGGTGTTGTAATAAGGAGTGGATCTCCTTGAGATTAGGTGTTGTGTTGTGTTGGGGAGTAGTTCCTCCATTGTAATTGAACTAGGTACTTAGCCTAGTACCTAATAAAGGGTAAGCGACGTTGTGATAGGTGATTAGGCTAAACCGTCAAGTTTTATCACACAAACCAAACCACTTGTGAATGGCTAACCGTAACAAACTTAAAACAGTTCGGACACCAATGCAATGAAGTCCGAGAGTATAGTGTTTCCCGGATCGTTATGTCCCAACGAAAAATGCGAGAATAATCCAAACGAATAGTGATCGAGAAGATTTGAGCAGATAAGGAGATATGATTTATTATAACTACGGAAAAAGTGTATAAATTACAACGGCTTAAATGCAAAATAAAGAAAATTAAAAGATAAAAAATATTAAATAAACGCTATCACTATATGCAAAATGATGTTTTGTTTTTATGTTTTATAAAACTTAATTTAAAACTACGTTACGTATAAAATGAAAGCGTGAAACTTACACAATATTAATCCTAAAAATATGAAAATGATATTTTATAAACCTAATGATAAAAGAAAATTACTAGAAAAGAAAATTATTTTATGACTATTTATCTAATTATTATTAATTAAAACTAATTTTAACTATTTAATATTAGCCTAAAATACAAGAAAATAGGAAATAAAACTAGAAAAATAAAATTATGAATTGGAAAAGTCTAAAATATCAAAATAGAATTTTCAAAACTATTTTTCGATTATATTTTATGAATTAAAACTATTTAAAACTAATTAAATTATCTAAAAATACAAATTTAACTAAGAAAAATCTAGAAAAATATTTTTTGTCTTTTATATTTATCTTAACTTAGGAAAATTGAAAATTATTTTTTGAAGCTTTTCTTAATTAATTGTATTAAAAGCTAATTAAAATGCTTAAAACTAATTTAAATGAAGAAAAATAAAATAGAAAAATCTGAAAAATTCAGCAAAGTCTAAATTAATATTAGGGTAAAAGCCATAAAAAATGTGAAAATTCAGGAAAACTCTAAAATAATGTTATGAATCTAAGAAAATATAAATTTAGTATAATATTGTAGGATTATGAATCGTCATATGTGCAAAGTGCTTAGAAATAAGACTTTGAAATAAAAAAATGAGAACCAATAAGCACCAACTGTTATTTTTAGCTTTTACCCTAATAATATGAATCTCTAATATACTATAAGAACCAAAATGCAACTAATCTTAACAAAAGTTTTAACGAGCACCAATCTAACACGAAATTGCCAAATGCTAAGATTTGGCTATTTGAGCTTATGCAAGCTTTAAAATGATGATTTGAGGCAGTGCTAAAACTTATTGAGCATAAGCTAGAGAATAAGCCAACCAATAAGTGGAAATCAAAAAAGTTATTGAAACCTAAACTAGACACGGCTAAGTACCTTTAAACCAAATATCGGACCCGGAGTGAGCTCGAGGAGCTTTTGACAAACTCGGCAATCACTCGTGAAAACTCGCTTTCGAGTTTGTGAACAGGCAGATAAGCCTGTTTGACAAGCTAAATGGAGCTTAAGAAAATTTGTAAAATTTCACAAAAATGATAATAATAAAATAGACCGGTTGAAGTTTTGTAACCTTAATTTCACTTGATTTGATCTAGAAATGAAGTAATGAAAAATCACTCTTAGCTCAAAACAAGATTTTCAACTTTGACTTTTGAAACAAACTTGATAATTTGACTTTATGAACTTAGCAATCATTTTGTGGATTGAAATGGATGTTATATGATGAAATGATACTCGCAATCAATGTCTCTCAATTTTAAACATAAAACAAGATTTTGATTTGTCAAAATCTCAACAATGAAGCTAACTGAGAGCAGATAAGATGGATTTTGACTTTGAGTGTTTACAAATGCTAAATATTGGTCGATATGAGCTCAAATAAGCTTAACAAGCATAAAACAACAAGAAACAACCACCGACTAAACCTTTAACAAGGTAACCAACCGATCCAAACACACATTTAAAACACCGATTTGCAGCAAAAACAAAATTAACGCTAAACTAGCTTGTATAATTGATCAAACCGAGTTTAACTACTATAATAACTACTAATCAAACAAATACAAACCAATCGAACCATAAATTCAAATTATGCAATAACTATGGAAATTAACTTACAAGGGATCCTAGCCACAATGGCTTGAAAACATTGAAACCGGAACTACTAGCCTATAAAACCATACCCAAATAGCTATAACTTAACCCAATTCCATGCTCTGCATCACCCAATTTCATCTCATACCCATTTGTGCTCCAAGTTTGACTTTCATTGACTTTTAGCACCTTTGATTGAAATTGTTTATAAAGAATTGTACCAAAAGCTATATTGAGCTTAGATAAGTTTGTTTGAGCTTAAATGAAGCTTATTAGAAGCTTAAACATAAGAGTTGGACATTGAATTTTGCAACAAGCTTGAAACTTGAAATATATGAAAGGAAGTGCCACTTGAATTAATGCTTGAAAATGGTTTATCTTGATAAAATAACTTTAAGTGAGTACATAAAAACAGAAAATTACAATTTCAAACTTAAATTAAGACATTGCTAATAAAAACGACATAAAAAATATGGAAAACTAAGAACTACTTTGTCTTTCTTCTCCTTCCTCTTTTTATACACCAATATCTTATCTCTCCTTTCGAGTGTATCCCACTATCTTTTGAGCCATTGGATGGTTAGATTTCATATTGGCCATTTGATTGGTTTTGGCCAAAATGCCCATTTGAGCGATGGGGTTGAATTTAGCTACTAGGGGGGTGTGGCATTAAATGCTTCTTGGAAGGTTGTTGAATATGATGATAAGGGGAGGAAAGGTGATGGAGAGGATGCACGAGGTTGTTGGGTGAGTTGTTGGGAAGAAGGATAAGGTGGGCGGGTAAAGTTTATTTGACCGAGGTTTGACTTGGGGTTAAAAGGAAAGGGTCAAATTGAGGGTCAAAAGGGTTTAAATGGCGGGGTCATATCTATTTCCAAAGGTGCAAAGGTTTATGGTTTAAATACAAGGACTAAACTTGTATTTTTCGAAAGACCAAGGACCAAACTGTAATTTTCACAAACTTGTTTCAAGGGACCAAAATTGACAAGCTTTGAAAGTACAAGGACAAAACTAGTCATTATTCAAAGTTCCAAGGACCTAAGTTGTAATTTTGAAAGTTAAAGGATCTAAGTTGTAAATTTGTAATTTTAATTTTCACCAAAGGACTAATTTTGACAACTTATGATTTTAAAAGGACTTTTGGTGATTTTTTTTGAAATTTGGTTTTCGGGACTATTTTGACAATTTTTGAAACTTGGGGACTAAAGCGCCAATTATGCAAACTTAGCTCATTTTCATCGATTTTAAACATTTTGCATTTGAAACATATAAAATGCTCATTTTGAGATATTATCATTTTGATGCATTTCGAGCATTTTTAAGATGTTTTTGCGATTTAATTAAGTACAAAAATGATGAGTATTTAGACACTCATCAATCCCCCACACTAAACTATTGCTAGTCCCTAGCAATGTTTTGAGAAAAATTAATGGATTTGAATCTCTTTACCAAAAGCCATTACTCGGAGTAGCCAAATGTTTTAGTTCAAGTAAGAACTATGGTACATCGATAACCAAATGATTTTGAGCAAACCACCGACTTTCAACGGTTTTGATTTGTCTTTACCGAAGCCGTTTATACGGACTAGCCAACTCTTAGATAAATTATCAATATTATCTTTGGTGAGTCGATTACCAATTATGGTTTTTCCATCGCCTTTACCACAAGCCATAAACTTGCGGGCTAGCCAACTCTTCACTTTTAAGGATATGGTGGTGAATACCATACAATTTTGGGCAAATTGCAAGCCGTCAACGGATTTGAGATATCTTTACCAAGAGCCGTTTGCTCTGGATTAGCCAATCCTTTTGTTTATTAGACAAGGTGGATCGATAACCAAATGAGTAAGTGCAAAACACTTACTCCAAAAAAAAAATTCGCCAAAATGGGGAATAGGGTGGTATAATTACATGATAAAATCCGTGAGAATTCCCCACACTAGAATTGAATATTGCCCTCAATATTCAAAGTACCGCAGTTATGCGAAACATAGAACGTAAAGGAAATACTACGGCCATTATTTAGCACGATTTATTTATTTATTTATTTATTTTTTTTTTTTATTATTTTTTTTTTTGGTGAAACTTATATACAACATGTGGGCAACTCCCCACACTAGGGTGGTATACACGGGTGAAAACCCATGTTTAGCTATTGTTTTTGATTACCGAGTCGCTAGCTTGACTCGATCCCCAATTAATTTGTTCATGGGAAAGTAACGTGGAAAACCAATCTCGATCGGACTTTCGTTCACGGTGTTAACAAACATATGAACATCGAAAGTTCCACACCGACGAGATGGTATTGTTAATAGTAGAAACTATAAGGGATGATACTGGGTCAAAGATGGTGTCCTCATTCAAGAAAGAGAAAAGGAAAGAGCAACCACACCATCCGTGAAGAATGGAATAAAGACGTGCATGAGAATGCAAGTCCATTCCTCATCGAGATAAGCAAATCACCATTTTTGACATTTTTAAGCTTAAACTTGAAGCTTATATGGTGATTGTCAATAAGATGTCCGGGAGGAGGGTGGGAAAGCGGTTCTTCAATCAATGATTTTCTAGAAAAGGATGTCCCCTCCGAATCAAAGTAAGTATTATCAATTCCGTTGGAATTGACTCATCACTAAGAAAGGCATCGACTTCATTCCAAAGTTGTCATCTTCCTCATCGGGGTGAGAGAAGGGATGGAAGAGTCGGGAATAATAAGACTAGGAGATGATGGATCATTTTGAGCAATTCTTCAATGGGAAGAATGTCTCCCATTGGATCACAAACATCATCATCCAATTCGATGAAAGCGAAGATAGTTTGGTTTCATCCACGAGTTCAAAAATTCGATCGACAAAGCGATTAGGAGGTGGGACAAGTGGTGTGCTCTTAGAGCTAGCAATTTCCACCACTTCCGATGAAGTCTCCGATTCTAGATCATCATCATCATCAAGAGCACTCTTGACTTCCACGGTACAACTTTCAAACCATTTGTTTGAACCAGGTTGATTTTCAAAGCTTTTAGCTCAAGACGTTTTTGAAAACTCCTCTTAACCGTGAAATTTGAGAGTGTTGCATTGAATCTTTTAGATTTTTGATCAATTGTGGCAACACTGTTTGGATAGAGGTTTGGAGTTTTGGTTGATATTCAACGTGAGTTCTTCGTTGTCAACCCGTATGGTCAACTCTTCTTGACAAACACATCAATCGAGCACGACTGTTCTCAAGAAAGCTCTCCCAAGATGAGGGAACTCTAGGATGCGCATCGAAGTCTACTACAACAAAGTCGGTGGGAAAGTGAAACTTTCCCACTTTCATCACGACATCCTCGGCTATCCCAGTGGACGAGTTATGGTGCAGTCCGCTAGCTCGAGTGTCATACAAGTGGGTGAAAGTTTAGGAAGAGAGTTTTTCCATCTTGAGAATGGCATGAGGTTAATGCTAGCGCCAAGATCGGCCAAGGCGGAGCATTGAACCATCCCCAAGAAATCACACGGATTAAAAATCGCGGGGTCTTCAAGCTTTTGGGAAGCTTCTTGAGAAGGACCGTGAGCATTGCTCATTGAGAGGGTTTTAGCCATCTCGATAGCTTATCTTTGTTGGTCGAGAAGCCTTTAAGCGTGGATGCAAATTTAGGCATTAGAACGAGAGCATCAACGAAGCTTATATCAAAGTGTAGCTCATTGAAGATTTGGAAAATTTTTCCATTTGCTCTTTGTTTTTGTCTTTGAGCTTCTCATCATTCATTCTTGATGGGTAAGGAAGTCGATCGGACTTTTGAGCCGGGATGGAAGTGTTTTCGGCTCGAATTTGTCTTTGAAATTTCGGGTTCGGACTTAAAGCTTGGACTACCGAAGGTGGGACGTGTCTTGATGCTGTGGGCTTGAATTGCACCTTGTGGGCTTGGACTTGAATTGCACCTTGTCCGTTGTATCCTTGGTAACTTGACTCACCTTTCAACTCGGTGGGAGGAATTGCATTGCTTGAGTCGAAGGTCCATTCATGTTCATGAAACCTCATCATATTCTTACCACTACGAGACATTGTGGTATCCACTTAGCTCAACTCATGGCATTGGGATTAGTAATTGTATTGCTTGGGAGTCCTCATGAAGATGATGAAGCTTGGTTCATATTCATGTTCATGAAATTGCGGTTTTGATTGCTCATCATTATTCTTCAACTCATTTGTCTGCACGGAGGAAAACCGGTGGTGTCAGACATTGTGGTATCAATTTCCTTGATTGTAGCTCAAGCTACCTTGGTCATTGTTAATACAAATATCGTCATTAAACGTTATTTATATTTTTGATCTTTGCCTAAGTTTTGTTAACGACAAAAGTAAATTTAATTTATAAAAGCTTAAAGCTTGTCAAGTTTATTAGATATTAAAACAAGCTTTCTCAAACAATATATTCATCATTCAAAGCATTTACATTTATGATTAGTAACATCTTGATATGACTCTAATCATTATGTATGATAATAGTTTGTAGAATGTGTTGGGTTCTTAAAACCAAACACTACTTAAGCATTGCATATTTCTATTAATAGTAATACAACATATTGACATCATGTATTACATCATGGAGATCATTGGAAGATTCCATTAGATATTTTGTGAAGATTTATACTCTTCATATCTTGCACAATCTTACTTAGATAGAGTTGACTTTAGGCAAGATTTGATATCTTATTTGTCGATGGCGGTACCAATTTGGTACACGGGCGGAACCCTTTTAAGGGTCCGCGGTCCGTCGGACGCCTCGTCAATTGGCTATAAATAGCAATGCCAAGCCAAGTAGTTTCTCATCCCTTTCTAACATACTCTCATACATATCTACTCTAACCTTTCTAACTCGGTTTCATATCATATTAGTGATCTCTTTTGTAGCAAAGAAGATCAAGTCATATTCAAGCTTCAACGAAGTTGGAAGTCTTGTTTATTTAGTGTTGTATGATCTAGTGTTGATTCATACTTCATTGTTGTATCAAACCATCATAATCTTGTGAGTGTGAGTGGTTAGTATTTTAGTCCTCAAAATACATTGTGTGTGGGAGTAGTTGTACCCTTGGAAAGAACTCGACATCTAGCTTAGTGTCGGGAAATAGTGTAAGCGAAGTGTAAAGGTTTTCTCCACGGTGAAAGGAGCTTGTTGACTAGTGAAGTTAAACTCTCGAGTGTGAGACTCGGGAGTGGAGTAGGGCAAGGAAAAAGAGTCCTTGTAGGCGAACCACTATAAACAACTTGTTGTGGTTTGATAATTTCTTTCCTTATTTACTTATTACATATTGCTTGCATATTTCATTAACATACTTAAGATCAATATCAATTGATCTTTCAATAAGTTTCAAAACAAAGATTTTAATCGGTAAACTATTCAACCCCCTTCTAGTTTTCTACAATTGGTACAGAGCCTCGTTGCTCAAGAATTTCTAAAATAACTTGTATTTTATAAACTTGAAACGATCCATGGATTCGAAAACTTTAAAGAAGGGCAATCTATGCAAAGACCACCACTCTTTGAAACCAATGGATTTATCTATTGGAAAACCGTTTTGAAACATATGTAAAATCAAAAGATATAGATCTTTGGTTTATTATTGTTAAAGGAGATTTTAGTTCTACAACAAAGGATATTTCCGTTGATGAACAAAAGAAATTAGTTGCTAAAAATAATGAAGCTAAAATGATGCTTTATAATGCTTTACCTAGAAAAGAATATGAAAGAATTTTATGTGTGAAACCGCCAAAGATATTTGGGAATCTTTAATTGTTACACATCAAGGTAATTCACAAGTCAAGGATAACAAAATTGATCTTCTTGTTCAACAATATGAACAATTTGTTATCCCCGAAGATGAAACCATTGATTGTGGCTTTGCTCGTTTAACACTATCATTACATCACTTAAAGCACTTGATGAATCTTTTCGTAGTAAGAACTTTGTCGGAAATTTCTTAGAGCACTCCATCCCAAATGGAGAGCTAAAGTGACCGCTATTGAAGAATCAAAAGATCTCTCAATAATGTCACTAGGCGAGCTAATTGGCAACCTCAAAGTTCACGAAATGATAATGGAGAAAGATTCGGAGATCATCAAAGGAAGAAAGGAGAAGATCAAATCCGTTGCTCTTAAAGCAAAGGCGGAATCAGCGATGATGATGAATCTTGTTCCGATAGTGAAGATGAAGAGTATGCCATGGCGTTAGAGATTTCAAGAAGTTCTTTAGAAGAAGAGGAAAGTTTGTAAGACAACCTCGAGAAGAAAAGAAGCCATTCCGAAAAGATCGGGATGATAAGAAGATTAAAGGTGAAAGAAAGTGTTTTAGATGTGGTGATGCAAGTCATCTCATAGGAGAATGTCCCAAGCCACCTAAAAGCAAAACTCAACGAGCTTTTGTAAGTGGTGCTTGGAGTGATAGTGAAGACGATGAAGAATCAAGCAAGGAAGAGATCGCTCTAATGGCACATGAGTCAAATGAGGTACTTTCCGACTCTTCTTATTCTTCTATAGATGATGACACCTTGCAAAACAATATAATCAATTGTGTGAGCTAAGTCTAAAAATCATAACTAAAATAAATTTCTAAAACCAAAAGGAGTTTTGGAAAATGAGGTATATGAGTTAAAAGAAAAGCAAAACGTCTTGAAAAAGGAAAAGCAAATGACGATGATTGTAAATCATGTCAAGAGCTTAATCTTGAAATAGAAAACTAAAACTCACACAAGAAGTTTTAATAGAAAATAATTCTAAGTTTAAAAGGTTTAACAAGAACATCGCTCTTGCCGATGAAATAGTTAAAATCCATAAAACACCGGGAGACATGAATGGGCTAGGTTTTAATGAAGTATTAATTCCAAAGAGTCAAAACAAAACGGCCGAAAAGGACGAACATCTCATCAAAATTGCTGAAGAGAAAGACGGACGAGACGGAACCAAAATAAGGGTTCCGTCCGTGTAGCAAAATGGTACCATGGTACTTCAATGAGTAGCAGAATGTTCGCAATACTGGACCGTCTTGAATTTGTTAAAGTAACAAAGAAAACCAATGATAATGTTAAACTAAAACCACCATTATATCGGGAGTAGGACTTGTTAAAATGAATTTGGATCAAAAACTACTCATCAACGATATAAAACTTCTTTTGCCAAACGCCCATTTTCTAAGAGCAACCACAATGTTCAACCTAACCACCAACACAACGGTTGGAATCAAAACTTTCCTAGACCATATCAAACTCCAGATTACATGCCATGGAACCCTTACCCATCATTTCCATACATGAATCAAATAAATGGTATGTTTAACCCAAACGGACCCATGAGATATTGGGGACCAAATGTTTGAGTTATTTGCTTCTTAGGTATGCCTAAAAGTTGGATTGGAACCCGATGAATGGATAAAAGATAGTGGATGCTCACGACACATGACGGCAACAAAGTCTCTTCCGATCATACCAAGAGTATGACGGAGGTAATGTCACTTCGGTAGCAATCTCAAAAGCAAAATCATTGGCAAAGGTACGATTGCTCATAACTCTCTAACTATTGAAAATGTTGCTCATGTGGATAGGTTAGGATTTAATCTACTTAGTATTAGCCAATTATGTGATAAAAAGTATAAAGTACTATTTGATGAAAATGGTAGTAAAATACTAAAAGATGGTATCACCATAGCTAAAGGAGTTAGGAAAAATAACATATCGTCATGAAAATAGATAAAACATATAATGTCAAACTTTGCTTAACAACTTTAGACGATAGCTCATCTCTTTGGCATAGGCGCTTAGGTCACGCTAATATGAGACTTATACAAAACCTATCTTCAAAAGAGTTGGTTAGGAATTTACCAAAACTAAAATATGACCAACACTTTTGTGACGCTTGCAAAATTGGTAAACAAACACATAGTAGTCACAAATCTAAAAATATGGTGTCCACATCTAAGTGTCTAGAATTATTACATATGGATTTGTTTGGACCATCCGCTATAAGAAGCTATGGAGGCAACTTATACACTTTGGTCATAGTAGATGATTACTCAAGGTTTACTTGGACGTTATTTTGAAAACCAAAATGAAGCTTTTGATAAATTTGAAATACTTAGCAAGAAAATTCAAAATCTTCTAGGTGTCAAATTGTGTCGATCCGAACGGATCATGGTCGTGAATTTGACAACGAAACTCAATTTGGAAACTTTGTGATACAAATGGTATAACACATAACTTTTCCGCTCACGAACACCTCAATCAAATGGAGTAGTAGAACGTAAAAATAGAACAATTCAAGAAATGAGTAGAACAATGCTTAATGAACAAAACATTCCTCAAAAGTTTTGGTGTAACGCGAATTGACACTTCTACATATATTTTAAATAGAGTCCTAATCGTCCATTCCTAAACAAAACACCATATGAATTTTATAAAGGTAAAAGCCAACATTAGGATATTTTAAAGTCTTTGGTTGTAAATGTTTTATTCTTAATACTAAGGATTATCTCACCAAGTTTGACCCAAAGTCTTATGAAGGTGTATTTCTTGGTTACTCTCAAACTAGTAAAGCTTACATTGTCCTAAATAAAGAAACAATGATAGTCGAGGAATCGTTGAACATAACATTTGAAGAAAGTCCACCTCCCTCTAAGACATCACCTTTGGTAGATGATGACTTAGTTGAAAGTCAAATAATTGAAAGTCAAATTAATAATAACAAGGAAGATGAACCATTAAATAAGGAAATTGTCAACATAAAAGAATCTAAAAGTCATCCATTAGAAAAGGTCATAGGAAAACTTAATCAAAGAACCTTAAGATCACAAGCTCAAAATCAAAGTAATCATTTTGTTTTGTATCCACCATTGAACCAAAACCATAAATGAAGCAATAAAAGATGAATCATGGGTAATTGCCATGCAAGAAGAATTAAACCAATTCGTTAGAAATGATGTTTGGAAACTAGTTCCAAAACCCAAAGATCAAACTATAATTGGAACAAAATGGGTCTTTCGAAACAAAATGGACGAAAATGGTGTAGTATCTAGAAACAAAGCTAGGCTTGTTGCACAAGGTTATAATCAACAAGAAGGAATTGACTATGATGAAACTTATGCACCGGTAGCTAGACTTGAATCTATTAGAATATTACTTGCTTATGCATGTGCTTATGATTTTAAATTATTTCAAATGGATGTTAAAAGTGCTTTCCTTAATGGGTTTATTAACGAAGAAGTGTATGTTGCTCAACCTCCGGTTTTACCGACTTTGAGAAACCACATTATGTCTTCAAACTCAAGAAAGCATTATACTGCCTTAAACAAGCACCTAAAGCTTGGTACGACCGTCTTAAGACTTTTCTTATTGATAACAAATATACTATGGGATTAGTAGATAATACTCTTTTACTAAGAAAAGGAATCGCAAATTATTATTGTTCAAATATCGTTGATGACATTATATTCGGATCAACTTGTCAAGAGCTATGTGATGATTTCTCTAAAATCATGCATGACGAGTTTGAAATGAGTATGATGGGTGAGTTAAACTTCTTTCTAGGACTTCAAATCAAACAACTAGATGATGGTATTTTCTTTAACCAATCTAAATATATAAAAGACATGCTTAAGAAATTTGGTCTTGAAGATTCCAAACCAACTAAAACACCCATGTCCTCGGACACTAAACTCACCAAGGACGAAGAAGGTGAATCCGTAGATAACACTAAATATAGAGGAATGATTGGTAGCTACTCTATCTTACGGCTAGTAGACCCGACATTATGTTTAGTGTTTGTCTATGTGCTCGCTTTCAAGAAAACCCAAAGGCATCACACTTAGAAGCATTAAAAGGATTTTAGATATATTAAGGGAACAACGTGTTTAGGATTATGGTATCCCAAAGGAACGGGTATAGAAACCATAGTGTATGCCGACTCGGATCATGCCGGTGATTATGTCGATAGAAAAGTACAAGTGGTATTTGCACTTTTGTTGGACATTGTCTCACCTCATGGTTTGCAAAGAAGCAAACGGCTTTAGCCATCTCTACTATGAAGCCGAATCGTCTCGTACGGAAAAGCATGTCAACAAGCTCTTTGGATGAAGCAAGCTCTCGTGAGACTACGGAATTCATCTCAACGACATTGTGATACTTTGCGACAACAAAGGAGCCATCGATCTCAAGAAGAATCCCGTTCAACATGCTCGTACAAAGCACATTGAAATCCGTCATCACTTTCTTGCGACAATGTTCAAAAGGAAACATTTCAATCGAGAAAGTATCCTCCAAAGACAACATTGCCGACATCTTTACTAAACCTCTTAAACGAGAACCTTTTAATCTTCTTAGACTTGGTTTAGGGTTAATGGAACCAAACATGTAGGATAAACATAGCCTAAAGCATTAGAATAGTCAAACCAAAACAATTTTGTCTTGTATCGCTCATCAGAGCCACGGCACCAACGACAACACGGACGGAACCAAAATTTGGTGCCGTCGGTCCGTGGTGTCTCTGTACAAAACGACTTTATACATAACATCTTCTTCCTCACAACCCACTTTACCAAAACGTGTAAAACTTAAACCAAGCTCATTATTGTCATCTTCCCACTCACTAATCATGAAGATAACATCATTGTAAGTATCCTAACTACATTTCATCTCTTAATTTCGAGTCTAGGATTCTTATTTATGCACAAAACTATCACAAATCATTACATGGGGTTTTATGTATGCTTTTATACCAAATATGAATTCAATTGGCAAATTGCATAACTAGTCATTGAAATTAGGTACTACATTATCATATTGCATAAACAAATCATGTTTCCCACTAATTGATAGATAATAAATATAAGGCCTTATTCAAACAACCAAACACCCCATGTCAAAAGTTTTGAAAAGCTTCTCACTTGTAGGAAAACATTTTTCATTGCTAATACAAATAGAAACGTTAGAATTTTCATCACTTGCATGCTCTTGAATACTAAAGGTATTGCATAACTAATATGCACTCCGGGTATATTCAAATGTAGCCACATTGAATTAGGAGCATTTGGGTTATCTCATGGTATTTGCCAAACACTCCACTAAAACCATTTTGTGCATAAAATGAGTCGAGATAACCGCAACTCCAAATTGTTTTCATATAGGCACACTAGAATCAAAAAACGTTAAAATTTATCTAAATTTTTTAACATGTTAATTCTTGTCCTTAGGAATAACCATGGTAGCCCAAGATTCTATGATCACAAAGACACTCTTAACTACATTCCCAAACACCACAAAACCAAAGGACTCACCAAGGAACAAGTAGAAATATTTAGGGTCTAGAATCTAGGTATTTCCACGAGGGTAGAACCATTCACCCATCCTTCCTTGAGCATACCAATCTTCGTGAAGAACTAGCCGCCATTCAATTCGATTGTCTTCTTGACATTGATGAACCAATTTGTCCTAGGTTCGTGTTAGAATTCTATGCTAGTGTGACCGGTTTTAGTGATGAAGATGATGATGAATTTTGTCTTAGCTTTAGAATCAACCAAAATGACTACACTATCACCCTAAGTGAATTTTCTAGAGTACTAGGAATTCCCAACCGAGGAACTTGTGTCTACACGGATAAGTGGTCACTCACCGCTCTTGATACAATCAATGACCGCTCTCTTCCTACATAACCCGTTTAGCCGATAAGGATGTCATCCGTGAACACCTTTTAACCCAAAAGGTGATACAACCCGTTTAACCCGAAAGGAAAAGAGGTAGACCGAGATCCATATGGAATGGAGCTCAATGAACTTAAGCAATTTAAGAAATGGGAGGAGTTACTTAGAGCAAACGTCATTAGCACCATAGGAATAGGGATCACATAAGCGCTTGTCTTTGCCACATGCTTTACAACTTGTCAACCCGACAACCATTCAACAGCCTACTACATAGCTAGAAGAATGATTGATATTCCAACTCAAGGATCCGTTGCTCTTCCATACGGGATGCTTCTCACCCGTCTCTATAGAAACTTCGCTCCAATTCCACCAACCCCAAAGGGATGCATCTTCACTATGAACTCATCCTCACATCTTTGTACCTTTGAGTGATGCTCGAGTTGCTAAGACTAAAGGCAAGAGAGCTAAACCTCCAACTCCTTCATCATCATCATCAAATAGCTCAGGATGGTCTTCCAAGCTCTCATCTTCCACCTCAAGAGTATTACACATCTCTTCCGAGATTGAGAATGAATCAGGTAATTCAAGCAAACTAAGGGAATGTTCAAGTGCCTTGGTAGGATGATGAACAAGATTTACAAGAAATTGGACAAATAAGGGTACTTTAAGGAGTGTTTGGAACAATACATTATCGTTAATGTTTGATACTATTTAGTTGTTTTATTATGTAGGATGATAATATAACTTGAAACAATGGTGTATGCTAACAATCTCATGCGGGGGATAGCACAAGTATGCTATCAATTTTACCCATTTTCACTATATTGTGAAAATCAATAAGCCTTGCTCAAAATCTATGCTCCCTCATGTTTAGATATGTGTTATTTACTTTTCCTAACTAGAAATGTTTAGTATAACAGGTTTTGAGAAAAATTTCGGGTTTCGAAATTTCCCGACGCCTAAAAGCGAACTCTGTCCATATTTCAAGACTCCACGGATCGACGGCACCATTATTTTGGTACCGTCCTTTATATAATTTGGTACCGCCATACCAGATGACAAGGACAGACGGAACCCTTTTGGGTACCGTCAGGTGTATGATTTTGGTACCGTGGATCCTCCGGGTAATTTTTCAATTTCGACTTTTTCGTGATTCCAAATTATCTTCCATCACTTATAAATCAATCTTAACTAGTTTTATTGTTATTAGAACTAGTATTATTTACCAAGGGTGTAAGAAATCCATTTCCCACCAAAATTCAAAAATTTGAATAATCCACCCAAAGAGCCCTTTGGCATAAAGGAAGGAACCAAATTTTGGTACCTTCAATCCGTGGGTAATCGAATATTAGGAAATTCCACTCACTAGAACACATTTATTGCATATCTTTTCTTCTTCACTCCATCTTCTTTGTATGGATTGACTTGGGTGATATGACTAGCATTCAACCCACTTCCAAATCATTAGGAACCTCATCTCTTCAATGGTTCAACATCAAATCAAACCATTTCTCAACAATTTCTTACCTCTATAAATTGAAAGACTTTACCATGATCATCCTCACACCTTCTTCATTCTCACTACTATCTAGCAAATCAAAACCCAAGTTAAAAATGACAAAATCATCACCAAAACCTTGCAAGAAAATCGCTAGAATGAGTGTAAGGCCTTGTTGTTTTGTTCATCTTAGCTCGTCATCCGAATCTTCACCACTCACCATCTCATCTCCCATTAGAGATGATACACACCTTACCTTAGCTACACCTACTTCATCACACATTGTGATCACCACTCCACCACCAATAAAAGCACCTACTTCACCTCCACGGCACCCATCTAAACATCCAAAACACCTCACCACCTTCACCAAGGTCTCCCTCTCACTCCCATGGAGTTATTTTCAACTCCACCAACATCACCAAATCCTTTCCTAGAGGACTTGGAAGACTTGCCTCTAGGCCAAGTCATCCACCACCATTGCCATCCTTTGGCACCATTGAGCGAATCGCTCATGAATCACCTCGGTCATCCATTGACCCAAACGCCCCATTAGGGCCAAGACCTCTCCTTTTCCACCCCATTCACAAGGACATTCATGGTCCTTTATACGGGATCATCCACTTCCATCATCAATGTCCCTCATATTGAGGACATTCCGAGTGCATGTGGGATGACAATCCCACTGAGAGGAGATTCAAGCCGAACTCCACAACCTCCACCAATTCAAAGGGATGGTGGATTCTCACTTAAGTGAGACAATGCAAATGCAAAGTGCTTTGCTTGCATCCATCATGACCACTCCAAACATCCCCAACACCACCAACACATCCACCATTCCACCACCACAACCTCCGCAAACTTTCTACCCTCCAAGGCATGGTTGCTCAACTTGTGAGCAAACGGGTCAAACCGTGGAACGGACCCGAATTGTGGTCCATGACTTCCACGAAGAAATGAGGTTCATCCTCAACCACATTCTTGAGCGTCTCAACGCTCTTTCCCATCCACCATCACTTTAGGATGGTTTTAGAATAGTCTTTCTTATTTGTTTGTTTTAGGATAATTTTTATTTTCTTGTACTAAAAACACATCATTGTGTTCTCTTTTCATGATCTTGATTCATGAAAATTTTAACTAATGAATGTTGTTTATGATATTGTTGGTGTCATTACATAGTGTTTGGAAATGCTTGTGAATGATCATTATTACTAACAATTTTTTGTAGCTTTATTTTCACAATCCATGTATCTTCCTATTAAAGCACCCAATTTAGGGGAGCTTTGAACAAGGGGAGATAATAGCTCGGGCTCATTACATTCCAAGATAGCCTCTTCTTTTGTTGAGACAAAGGGGAGAAAATATAGAACTTTGAAATTATTTATATTTGACTTTTTCGAAAAGTCAAGCGCATACAATTGACTTTCTAAAAGTCAAACAGAACCCTCATTGATAATACTTGACTTTTCTTAAAAAGTCAAACCGCATACTTTGACTTTCCGAAAAATCAACATCATGCATCAACTAGTGAATTCTTTGACTTTCATAAAAGTCAAATTTCATACACTTGTATTATCACTTCCTTTTCAAAGTTCTAAAACTAATATTTTATAACTCTTGTACAAACTTTGTTTCTTTTATAAAATAAAATTTATATTTTGTCCTCAACAAAAGGGAGATTGTTAATACAAATATCATCATTAAACGTTATTTATATTTTGATCTTTGCCTAAGTTTTGTTAACGACAAAAGTAAATTTAATTTATAAAAGCTTAAAGCTTGTCAAGTTTATTAGATATTAAAACAAGCTTTCTCAAACAATATATTCATCATTCAAAGCATTTACATTTATGATTAGTAACATCTTGATATGACTCTAATCATTATGTATGATAGTAGTTTGTAGAATGTGTTAGGTTCTTAAAACCAAACACTACTTAAGCATTGCATATTTCTATTAATAGTAATACAACATTTGACATCATGTATTACATCATGGAGATCATTGGAAGATTCCATTAGATATTTTGTGAAGATTTGTACTCTTCATATCTTGCACAATCTTACTTAGATAGAGTTGACTTTAGGCAAGATTTGATATCTTGATTGTCGATTGGCGGTACCAATTTGGTACAGGCGGAACCCTTTTAAGGGGTCCGCGGTCCGTGGACGCTCTCGTCAATTTGGCTATAAATAGCAATGCCAAGCCAAGTAGTTTCTCATCCCTTTCTAACATACTCTCATACATATCTACTCTAACCTTTCTAACTCGGTTTCATATCATATTAGTGATCTCATTTGTAGCAAAGAAGATCAAGTCATATTCAAGCTTCAACGAGAAGTTGGAAGTCTTGTTTGTTTAGTGTTGTATGATCTAGTGTTGATCCATACTTCATTGTTGTATCAAACCATCATAATCTTGTGAGTGTGAGTGGTTAGTATTTTAGTCCTCAAAATACATTGTGTGTGGGAGTAGTTGTACCCTTGGAAAGAACTCGACATCTAGCTTAGTGTCGGAAATAGTGTGCGAAGTGTAAAGGTTTTCTCCACGGTGAAAGGATCTTGTTGACTAGTGAAGTTAAACTCTCGAGTGTGAGACTCGGGAGTGGAGTAGGGCAAGGAAAAAGAGTCCTTGTAGGCGAACCACTATAAACAACTTGTTGTGGTTTGATCATTTCTTTCCTTATTTACTTATTACATATTGCTTGCATATTTCATTAACATACTTAAGATCAATATCAATTGATCTTTCAATAAGTTTCAAAACAAAGATTTTAATCGGTAAACTATTCTATGTTATTGATCCGAACGATGCTTGACCCGTAATTTTCATGAAGTTTTGGGGAGCATGAGAAGGTTCTTGATAACTTTGTTGATTTGGAGCTTGATATGGTGGGTTGAAATTGTTCCTATTTTGATTGAAATTTTGAGAGTTATTGAAGTTTTGTCCTTGATTCGGAACAAAGCGATTTTGATTGCCATGGTTTTGCACAGAGGAAAATGAGGATCGCGCGCCGGTATTGATTGTGGTTTACTGAAGCTACGGAGCTTGGTAAAAGGGTCGGTTGCTTGACAATCATAATACGCGTGTGGACCACTACAAGTTTCACACACCTTGTTTACGGCTTTGATTGGTTCCGCTTATGAATTTCGCTTTTGATTTCCTTTACCTCTTTCATCATACAACGGATGACATCCGTTAGAGCTGGCTATCGGTCGCTAACTCGGAAGAGTTATTGGATGAAGAAGCGGGAGTGTTCGGAGTATTGACTTTGTTGCGAGAAATAGGAACTTTTGATTTTGCTCGCAAATCTCAATCACATCTTTAGGCTTACGATTCAAGATATTGCTCGCGCGCTGGCTGCATTCAAAGAATCTTGATCGTTACCGTTCAACCCATTATAAAAGATATTAACTTGTTGAAGCTCGTGAATTCATGATGGGGCATTTCACGAGGAGATCTTTGAATCTCTCCCATGCCTCTCCAAAGTTTTCATCGAAATTTTGTGAAATCCGAAATTTCATTTTTAAGATTAGTCGTCTTTGATGGAGGAAAGAAATGATTGATCAACTTTTGGACAAGATCCTCCCAAGTTTTGATAGATCGAGGGGTTCTTTTTCCACCCAACCGTTTGTCCCCTCAGTGAGAATGGAAAAAGCATCAACTTGATGACTTTTGTGGCACATCCTTGAAATTGATAGTTGAAGTCAACTTGTTAAACCAACGGATGTGTGCATACGGGTCTTCTCGATCAAACCCGTGGAATTGATTTGTGGACACAAGTTGGATCAAATGTGTCTTCAATTCAAAGTGATCGAATTGATTCTTGGTAGAATGATGGCATCTCCATAACCCTCGGTGGGTGCTGGAGCATTTACGCCATAGTTCGTTAAATCGCCATATTGTTGTTTGGAATAGTACGAATCTCGGGTTCGACTATTTGGGCAAGACGTCACGAACGTCTTCTAGGAATTTCGCTAGATCACGCAAAGGACTCAATGATCTAGAAGAGCGAGTGCGCATGCACTAGAGTTAACTCTAAGAGATCTCGAGTTAAGGAAGGAATTATGAAATTGGTGAAAATGGGGTAAGAAGAATCTTTTGGGTTTTACGGTTCGACAAGTAGATATAACAACAAATCCAATTAAAACAAGATCGAGGCAAAACAACGGTGAACTTAAACCAATAATCACGTATGAATAGCTTCTTTGAAAAGGTACACCATCTTTTGTATTTTTATCTTTGATACATATATAGAAACAAAAGGAAAATATTTTTGTGTTTTATACGTTTTTGATGTTTTTGGGTTTTGGATTTTTATAAGAATATATATAGATAGATAGATGGTATGAACCAGGAGTGTTTATTCAAATCACTAATCGCTAAACGGGAGGATAATTAGCACGACTCTCCGGCGTGGCGTAAAATTTGATTCGCGCTAAACCGTCAAGTTTTATCACACAAGCTAGCCACTTGTGAATGGCTAACCGTAACAAACTTAAAACAGTTCGGACACAAATGCAATGAAGTCCAGGAGAGTATAGTGTTTCCCCGGTCGTTATGTCCCAACGAGTAGTGCGAGAATAATCAAACGATATAGTGATCGAGAAGATTTGAGCAGATAAGGAGATATGATTTATTATAACTACGAAAAAGTGTATAAATTACAACGGCTTAAATGCAAATTAAAGAAAATTAAAAGATAAAAATATTAAATAAACGCTATCACTATTTGCAAAATGATGTTTTGATTTTATGTTTTTATAAAACTTAATTTAAAACTACGTTACGTATAAATGAAAATGTGAAACTTACACAATATTAACCCTAAAAATATGAAAATGATATTTTATAAACCTAATGATAAAAGAAAATTACTAGAAAAGAAAATTATTTTATAACTATTTAATTAATTATTATTAATTAAAACTATTTTAACTATTTAATAATAGCCTAAAATACAAGAAAATATGAAATAAAGCTAGAAAAATAAAATTATGACTTGGAAAAATCTAAAATATCAAAATAGAATTTTCAAAACTATTTTGTATTTTTATGATTATTTTCTATTTTTATGAATTAAAACTATTTAAAACTAATTAAATTATCTAAAAATACAAATTTAACTAAGAAAAATCTGGAAAAATATTTTTTGTCTTTTATATTTATCTTAACTTAGGAAAATTGAAAAATTATTTTTTGAAGCTTTTCTGAATTAATTGTATTAAAAGCTAATTAAAATGCTTAAAAACTAATTTAAATTAAGAAAAATAGCAAACTGACCTAGAAAAATGTGAAAATTCAGGAAAACTCTAAAATAATATTATGAATCTAGGAAAATAGAAAACAGTGCTTGTGTGTAGGATTATGAAGCGATGTGCAAAGTGCTTAGAAATAAGCACTTTGAAATAAGCAAATGAGAACCAATAAGCACCAACTGTTTGCGTAAGCTCTAATATACTATAAGAACCAAAATGCAACTAATCTTAACTATTTTTAACCACTGAATTGCCAAATGCTAAGATTTGGCTATTTGAGCTTTATAGCTTTAAAACAGTTTGAGGCACCACTTTTGAGCATAAGCACAAGCCAACCAATAAGTCGGAAATCAAAACCAATTATTGGAACCTAAACTAGACCTGGCTAAGTACCTTTAAACCAAATATCGGACCGAGAAGCTCGAGGAGCTTTTGACAAACCCGGCAATAAGTTGAGAAAACTCGACTTTGATCGAGTTTATGAACAGGCACTTAAGCCTGCTTGACAAGCTCAAATGGAGCTTAAGAAAATTTGTAAAATTTCACAAAATGATAATAATAAAATAGACCAGTTGAAGTTTTGTAACCTTAATTTCACTTGATTTGATCTAGAAATGAAGTAATGAAAATCACTCAGATTGGCTCAAAACAAGTTTTCAAGTTTTGACTTTTGAAACAAACTTGAAATTTGACTTTATGAACTTAGCAATCAATTTGTGGATTGAAATGGATGTTATATGATGAAATGATACTACTGCAACAATGTCTATCAATTTTAAACACAAAACAAGCCTTGATTTGTCAAAATCTCAACAATGAAGCTAACTAAGACAGATAAGATGGATTTTGACTTTGAGTGTTTTGCAGCACCAAATATTGACCGATATGAGCTCAAATAAGCTTAACAAGCATAAAACAACTAGAAACAACCAACGACTAAACCTTTAACAAGGTTTTGAGCAAATCCAAACACCCTTTACACACCGATTTGCAAGCAAAACAAAGCTATCTCGCTAAACTAGCCTATGACCAATCAAACCGAATTTAACTACTATAATAACTACTAATCAAACAAATACAAACCAATCTGAACCATAAATTCAGGTTATGCAATAACTATGGAAATTAACTTACAAGGGATCCCAGCCACAATGGCTTGAAAACATTGAAACCAGAACTACTAGCCTATAAAAACCAACCCAAATAACTATAACTCAACCCAATTCCAGCTCTGCATCACCCATTTTCATCTCATACCCATTTGTGCTCCAAGTTTGACTTTCATTGATTTTTAGCACCTTTGATTGAAATTGTTTATAAAGCTTACCAAAAGCTATATTGAGCTTAGATAAGTTTGTTTGAGCTTAAATGAAGCTTATTGAAGCTTAAACATAAGAGTTGGACATTGAATTTTGCAACAATGAACATAAATATATGAAATGGAAGTGCCACTTGAATTAATGCTTGAAAATGGTTTATCTTGATAAAATAACTTTAAGTAAGTACATAAAACAGAAAATTACAATTTCAAACTTAAATTAAGACATTGCTAATAAAACGACATACAAAAATATGGAAAACTAACTACGCTTTGTCTTTGCTTCTCCTTCCTCTTTTATACACCAAACTGGCTTTCTCTCTCTCCTCCGAGTGTATCCCCACTAATTTTGAGCCATTGGATGGCTAGATTTCATATTGGCCTTTGATTGGTTTTGGCGGAAATGCCCATTTGACCTGTGGGTTCGAATTTAGCTACTAGGGGGGTGGCATTTATTGTGGTGGGTTGGGTTGGTGAATATGATGATGAGGGAGGAAAGGTGATGGGAGATATTGCACGAGGTTGCAGAGCAACTTGTGGGAAGAAGGATAAGGTGGGGGGTAAAGCTTATTTGACTTGGTTTGACCAAGGGGTCCAAAAAGGTTTTGACAGGGGTCAAATGGTTTAAATGGCAAGGGGTCATATCTATTTTGACAAGGCTATGTTTTAAATACAAGGACTAAACTTGTATTTTTCGAAAAGACCAAGGACCAAACTCGTAATTTTCCAAACTTGTTTCAAGGGACCAAAATTGACAAGCTTTGAAAGTTTAGGGACCTAACTTGTCATTATTGAAAGTTAAGGGACCTAAGTTGTAATTTTGAAAGTTAAAGGACCTAAGTTGTAAATTTGTAATTTTAAATCTCAAGGACCAATTTTGACAACTTAAGAATCCCTAAGGACTTAAAATGATATTTTTCTTTATTTGGTTTTACCAGGACTATTTTTGACAACTTTTGAAACTTGGGGACTAAAGCGCCAATTATGCAAACTTGATACGCTTTTTCACCGATTTTGATATTTTTGCATTTAAAACACATAAAACACTTATTTGTGATATTTTTATCATTTTGATGCATTTCGAGTGTTTTCGGATGTTTTGCGCTTTAATTGGTACAAAATGATGAGTATTTAGACACTCATCAATCCCCACACTAAGATATTGCTAGTCCCTAGCAATGTTTTGAGAAAAATTAATGGATTTCATCTCTTTACCAAAAGCCATTACTTCGAGTAGCCAAATGTTTCAGTTCAAGTAAGAACCTTGGTACACCGATAACCAAATGATTTTGAGCAAATCACCGCCTTTCAACGGATTTGATTTGTCTTTACCAAGCCGCTTGCTTCGGACTAGCCAACTCTTAGATAAATTATCAATATTATCTTTGGTGAGTCGATTACCAATTATGGTTTTTCCATCGCCTTTACCACAAGCCATAAACTTGCGGGCTAGCCAACTCTTCACTTTTAAGGATATGGTGAATGAATACCATACAATTTTGGGCAAATTGCAAGTCGTCAACGGATTTGAGATATCTTTACCAAGAGCCGTTTGCTCTGGATTAGCCAATCCTTTTGTTTATTAGACAAGGCGGATCGATAACCATAAATGAGTAAGTGAAAAACACTTACTCCAAAAAAAAATTTTGGCCAAAATGGGGAATTAGGTGGTATAATTACATGATAAAATTCGTGAGAATTCCCCACACTAGAATTGAATATTGCCCTCAATATTCAAAGTACCGCGGTTATGCCGAAACATAGAACGAAAAGGGAAATACTACGGCCATTATTTAGCAAGATTTTTTTTTTTTTTTTTTTTTTTTTTTTTTTTGAAACTTGAAACTCTTATATACAACAATGGGGCAACTCCCCACACTGGTGGTACACACGGTGAAAACCCATGTTTAGCTATGTTTTTGATTACCGAGTCGCTAGCTTGACTCGACCCCAATTCATTTGTTCATGGGGAAAGTAACGGAAAACCAATCTCAATCGGACTTTCGCTCACGGTGTTAACAAACATATGAACATCGAAAGTTCCACACCGACGAGATACAACCGCGGTATTGTTAATAGTAGAAACTATAAGGGATGATACGGGGTCAAAGATGGTGTCCTCATTCCGAAAGAGAAAAGGAAAGAGCAACCACACCATCCGTGAAGAATGGAATAAAGATATGCATGAGAATGCAAGTCCATTCCTCATCGAAAGAAGCAAATCACCATTTTTGACATTTTTAAGCTTAAACTTGAAGCTTATATGGTGATTGTCAATAAGATGTCCGGGAGGAGGGTGGAAACGGTTCTTCAATCAATGATTTTCTAGAAAAGGATGTCCCTCCGAATCAAAGTAAGTATTATCAATTTCGTTGGAATTGACTCATCACTAAGAAAGGCATCGACTTCATTCCAAAGTTGTCATCTTCCTCATCGAGTGAGAGAAGGGATGGAAGAGTCGGAATAATAAGACTAGGAGATGATGGATCATTTTGAGCAATTCTTCAATGGGAAGAATGTCTCCCATTGGATCACAAACATCATCATCCAATTCGATGAAATCAAGAGAGTTTGGTTTCATCCACGAGTTAACAAACTCGATGCGACAAACCGATTCCGGAGGTGGGACAAGTGGTGTGCTCTTAGAGCTAGCAATTTCCACCACTTCCGATGAAGTCTCCGATTCTAGATCATCATCATCATCAAGACACTCTTGACTTCCCCGGTACAACTTTCAAACCATTTGTTTGAACCAGGTTGATTTTCAAAGCTTTTAGCTCAAGACGCTTTTGAAAACTCCTCTTAACCGTGAAATTTGAGAGTGTTGCATTGAATCTTTCGATTTTTGATCAATTGTGGCAACACTGCTTGGATAGAGGTTTGGAGTTTTCGTTGATATTCAACGTGAGCTCTTCGTTGTCAACCCGTATGGTCAACTCTTCAAAGAACACATCAATCGAGCACGACTGCTCTCAAGAAAGCTCTCCCAAGATGAGGGAACTCTAGGATCCGCATCAAGTCTACTACAACAAAGTCGGAGGAAAGTGAAACTTTCCCACTTTCATCACGACATCCTCGGCCATCCCAAGTGGACGAGTTATGGTACGGTCCGCTAGCTCGAGTGTCATACAAGTGGATGAAAGTTTAGGAAGAGACAGCTTCTTCCATACCGAGAGTGGCATGAGGTTAATGCTAGCGCCAAGATCGCCAAGGCGGAGCATTGAACCATCCCCAAGAAATCACACGGATTAGAAATCGCCAGGTCTTCAAGCTTTTGGGAAGCTTCTTGAGAAGGACCACCGAGCATTGCTCATTGAGAGGAGTTTTAGCCATCTCGGATAGCTTATCTTTGTTGGTCAAGAAGCCTTTAAGCGTGGATGCAAATTTAGGCATTAGAACGAGAGCATCAACGAAGCTTATATCAAAGTGTAGCTCATTGAAGATTTGGAAAATTTTTCCATTTGCTCTTTGTTTTGTCTTTGAGCTTCTCATCATTCATTCTTGATGGGTAAGGAAGTCGACTAGACTTTTGAGCCGGATGGAAGTCATTTTCGCTCGAATTTGTCTTCGAAATTTCGGGTCCGGACTTAAAGCTTGACTACCGAAGGTGGGACGTGGTGCGGTGCCGTGGGCTTGAGAATTGCACCTTGTCCGTTGTATCCTTGGTAACTTGACTCATTGCGCCTCCGGTGGAGGAGGCATTGAGTCGAAGGTCCATTGTGCGCCTTACCACTACGAGTGGTGACGGCTTTCAACTCGGCATTGGGATTAGTAATTGTATTGCTTGGGAGTCCTCCGTAAGATGATGAAGCTTGGTTCATATTCATGTTCATGAAACCGCTCATCATATTCTTCAACTCATTTGTCCGCCGAGACATTGTGGTATCAATTTCCTTCTTTAGCTCAACCTCATGTTATTGATCCGAGTTTGCATTGAACGATGCTTGACTCAAGAATTTTCATGAAGTCATTTGGTGGGGAGCATGAGAAGGTTGTTGATAACTTTGTCGATTTGGAGCTTGATATGGTGGGTTGAAATTGTTCTGTTTTGATTGAAATTTTGAGAGTTATTGAAATTTTGTCCTTGATTCGAACAAAGCGATTTTGATTGCCATGGTTTTGCACAGAGGAAAACCGGTGGTGTCATACCGCTAGGTGCACGGTAGTGAGGATCACCTTGTGGTCGGTATTGATTGTGGTTTACCAAGCTACGGAGCTTGGTAAAAGGAAGCATCGGTTGCTTGACAATCATAATACGCATGTGGACCACTACAAGTTTCACACACCTTGTTTACGGCTTTGATTGGTTCCGCTTATGAATTTCGCTTTTGATTTCCTTTACATCTTTCATCATACAACGGATGACATCCGTTAGAGCGGCTATCGGAGCGCCTAACTCGTAAGAGTTATTGGATGAAGAAGCAGGAGTGTTCGGAGTATTGACTTTGTTGCAGAAATAGGAACTTTTGATTTTGCTCGCAAATCTCAATCACATCTTTAGGCTTACGATTCAAGATATTGCCACCGCGGCTGCATTCAAAGAATCTTGATCGCTACTGCTCAACCCATTATAAAAGATATTAACTTGTTGAAGCTCCGTGAATTCATGATGGGGCATTTCGAGGAGATCTTTGAATCTCTCCCATGCCTCTCCAAAGTTTTCATCGAAATTTTGACGAAATCCGAAATTTCATTTTTAAGATTAGTCGCCTTTGATGGAGGAAAGAAATGATTGACAAACTTTTGAACAAGTTCCTCCCAAGTTTCGATGGATCGAGGGGTTCTTTTTCCACCAAACCGGCCGTCCCTCAAGTGAGAATGGAAATAGCATCAACTTGATGACTTTTGTGGCACATCCTTGAAATTGATAGTTGAAGTCAACTTGTTAAACCAACGGATGTGTGCATACGGGTCTTCTCGGTCAAACCCGTGGAATTGATTTGTAGACACAAGTGTGATCAAATGTGTCTTCAATTCAAAGTGATCGAATTGATTATCGGTAGAATGATGGCATCTCCATAACCCTCGGTGGGTGCTTGGAGCATTTCCGCCATAGTTCGCTAAATCGCCATATTGTTGTTTGAAATAGTACGAATCTCGGGTTCGACTATTTGGGCAAAGACGCTCACGAGAACGTCTTCTAGGAATTTCGCTAGATCACGAAAAGGACTCAATGATCTAGAAGAACGAAAAGATGCACTAGAGTTAACTCTAAGAGATCTCGAGTTAAGGAAAGGAATTATGAAATTGGTGAAAATGGGGTAAGAAGAATCTTTTGGGTTTTCTCGGTTCGACAAGTAGATATAACAACAAATCCAATTAAAACAAGATCGAGGCAAAACAACGGTGAACTTAAACCAATAATCACAAGATGAATGGCTTTGAAAAAGGTACACCAATCACAAGGACACAAAGGCAAGTTTTAAATCTTTGGTTCGGGAACTTATTATGGTCGTACCCCAGCTAGGTAGTACACCGCCTTGGTTTGCGGTGGTAATCTTTTATGTTGTTATTATTAAAGAAAACGACAAATCTTTTGTATTTTTATCTTTGATACATATATAGAAACAAAAGGAAAATATTTTTGTGTTTTATACGTTTTGGCTTTTGTGGGTTTTGGTTTTTGGATTTTTATAAGAAATATATATAGATATAGATAGATGGTATGAACAAGGAGTGATTATTCAAATCACTAACTGCTAAACGTAAGATAATTAGCACACCTCCGCGTGGCGCCAAAATTTGATTCGCTAAACCGTCAAGTTTTATCACACAAACCGCCACTTGTGAATGGTCAATCGAACAAACTTAAAACAGTTCGAACACAAATGCAATGAAGTCCAGGAGAGTATAGTGTTTCCCGTGTCGTTATGTCCCAACGAGCCGCATGCGAGAATAATCAAACGTGTAGTGATCGAGAAGATTTGAATGAGATAAGGAGATATGATTTATTATAACTACGTAAAAAGTGTATAAATTACAACGGCTTAAATGCAAATTAAAGAAAATTAAAAAGATAAAAAATATTAAATAAACGCTATCACTATATTTAAAATGATGTTTTTGATTTTATGTTTTTATAAAACTTAATTTAAAACTACGTTACGCATAAATGAAAACGTGAAACTTACACAATATTAACCCTAAAAATATGAAAATGATATTTTATAAACCTAATGATAAAAGAAAATTACTAGAAAAAGAAAATTATTTTTATAACTATTTATCTAATTATTATTAATTAAAACTAATTTTAACTATTTAATATTAGCCTAAAATACAAGAAAATAGGAAATAAAGCTAGAAAAATAAAATTATGACTTAGAAAAATCTAAAATATCAAAATAGAATTTTCAAAACTATTTTTATATTTTTCTCGAATATTTTGGATTTTTATGAATTAAAAACTATTTAAAACTAATTAAATTATCTAAAATACAAATTTAACTAAGAAAATCTAGAAAAATATTTTTTGTCTTTTATATTTATCTTAACTTAGGAAAATTGAAAATTATTTTTTGAAGCTTTTCTTAATTAATTGTATTAAAAGCTAATTAAAATGCTTAAAACTAATTTAAATTAAGAAAAATAGCAAACCGACCTAGAAAAATGTGAAAATTCAGGAAAACTCTAAAATAATGTTATGAATCTAAGAAAATAGAAAACAGGTGCTTGTGTGTAGGATTATGAAACTGATGTGCAAAGTGCTTAGAAATAAGCACTTTGAAATAAGCAAATGAGAACCAATAAGCACCAACTGTTTGCAGAAGCTCTAATATACTATAAGAACCAAAATGCAACTAATCTTAACTGTTTTTAACCACTGAATTGCCAAATGCTAAGATTTGGCTATTTGAGCTTATAGGCTTTAAAACAGTTTGAGGGCACCACTTTTGAGCATAAGCACAAGCCAACCAATAAGTCGGAAATCAAAACCGCTTATTGAAACCTAAACTAGACCTGGCCAAGTACCTTTAAACCAAATATCGACCCAGAGAAGCTCGAGGAGCTTTTGACAAACCCGCAATAAGTCGAGAAAACTCGGCTTTGATCGAGTTTATGAACAGGCACTTAAGCCCTGTTTGACAAGCTCAAATGGAGCTTAAGAAAATTTGTAAAATTTCACAAAATGATAATAATAAAATAGACCATTGAAGTTTTGTAACCTTAATTTCACTTGATTTGATCTAGAAATGAAGTAATGAAAATCACTCCATTGGCTCAAAACAAGTTTTTCAAGTTTTTGACTTTTGAAACAAACTTGATCAGTTGACTTTTATGAACTTAGCAATCATTTTGTGGATTGAAATGGATGTTATATGATGAAATGATACTACTGCAGACAATGTCTCTCAATTTTAAACACAAAACAAGCCTTGGATTTGTCAAAATCTCAACAGTGAAGCTAACTAAGACAGATAAGATGGATTTTGACTTTGAGTGTTTTGCAGGCACCAAATATTGACTGATATGAGCTCAAATAAGCTTAACAAGCATAAAACAACTAGAAACAACCACTGACTAAACCTTTAACAAGGTTTTGACAGCAAATCCAAACACACCCTTACACACTGATTAGCAAGCAAAAACAAAACTATCTGCTAAACTAGCCTAAGCAGCCAATCAAACTGAATTTAAGTACTATAATAACTACTAATCAAACAAATACAAACCAATCGAACCATAAATTCAAAGTTATGCAATAACTATGGAAATTAACTTACAAGGGTCCCTAGCCACAATGGCTTGAAAACATTGAAACCGTAACTACTAGCCTATAAAACCAACCCAAATAACTATAACTCAACCCAATTCCAAAGATTGCATCACCCATTTTCATCTCATACCCATTTGTGCTCCAAGTTTGACTTTCATTGACTTTTAGCACCTTTGATTGAAATTGTTTATAAAGCTTACCAAAAGCTATATTGAGCTTAGATAAGTTTGTTTGAGCTTAAATGAAGCTTATTGAAGCTTAAACATAAGAGTTGGACATTGAATTTTGCAATGTTGAACTCGAAATATATGAAAGGAATGCCACTTGAATTAATGCTTGAAAATGGTTTATCTTGATAAAATAACTTTAAGTGAGTACATAAAACAGAAAATTACAATTTCAAACTTAAATTAAGACATTGCTAATAAAACGACATACAAAAATATGGAAAACTAACTACTCGCTTTGTCTTTGCTTCTCCTTCCTCTTTATACACCAAACTTCTTATCTCTCTCCTCCGAGTGTATCCCAGACTATCTTTTGAGCCATTGGATGGCTAGATTTCATATTGGCCTTTGGATTGGTTTTGGCGGAAATGCCCATTTGACCCGTGGGTTCGAATTTAGCTACTAGGGGGTGGCATTTATTGTGGTGGTTGGGATGGTGAATATGATGAGGGGAGGGGAGGAAAGGATGGAGAGAGTGCCCGAGAGTTGCAGAGGCAACTTGTGGGAAGAAGGATAAGGTGGGCGGGTAAAGCTTATTTGTTTGATCGAGGTTTGACCAGGGGTCCAAAAAGGTTTTGACAGGGGTCAAAATGGTTTAAATGGCAGGGGTCAAATCTGTTTTGACAAGGCTATGTTTTAAATACAAGGACTAAACTTGTATTTTCTGAAAAGACCAAGGACCAAACCTGTAATTTTCCAAACTTGTTTCAAGGGACCAAAATTGACAAGCTTTGAAAGTTTAGGGACCTAACTTGTCATTATTGAAAGTTAAGGGACCTAAGTTGTAATTTTTGAAAGTTAAAGGACCTAAGTTGTAAATTTGTAATTTTAAATCTCAAGGACCAATTTTGACAACTTAAGAATCCCTAAGGACTTAAAATGATATTTTTCTTTATTTGGTTTTACCAGGGACTGTTTTTGACAACTTTTGAAACTTGGGGGACTAAAACTGCCAATTATGCAAACTTGATACGTTTTTCACCAGATTTTGATATTTTTGCATTTAAAACACATAAAACACTTATTTGTGATATTTTTATCATTTTGATGCATTTCGAGTGTTTTCGGATGTTTTGCGAGTTTAATTGGTACAAAATGATGAGTATTTAGACACTCATCAATTAGAGTATGTTGTACTTTAAAACTTGATACGATCCGTGTATGTTTGAAAACTGTTTTAAAAAACTACAAAGAAGGAAATATTTCAAAACAATTTTTTCTCTTTCATGTTAGACATTGATAGATCATTCTAACATTTTTGTTTCAAGAAATCTTCATGCTAGGATCTCTTCAAAACCTTCATTTCTATTCAAAGAATAATGAAGTCAACCTTCGAGAAAGGATCTAAAAGTAATCACAACCTACTTACTCTAAGTACAAATGATTACTTTAAGAGCTCATGAAGTATTTTTGGTATTATGTCTTCATAAGCCAAACCAAGAAGCATAAAGGTATGTTTGCTTTTTTATTAGCGAACTTACATGATTATGTTGATATCATAGTTCTTATTTGTTTAATAAATTGCTAGTCTCTTAAAAGTCTCTCTTTCGTCACTTTCCCGACTTACTCATCATCGGGAATAGTATTCCTCTTGATTTCGTCAAACTAACGCCGTCGTAACAAATGGATCCTTGATAATTAACTTATCAAATCACGTCGACCAAAACATCTTTTTATTTGAAACCTTTAAACTAATTTTGTTCCGTAAGCTAGTTTATAGCCTACTACAAAATAAAGCCAAACAACCCTTTTTCTCGTCCACAGAGCCGGATCCTCTAGTTGTACTAGCGGATCCCAAATACAAGGGATCCGGGAATCGAGAATGTAACACAGCTATACGCATTTGAAAAACATCATTGATCATTCTCCCTCTCCCCACATAACACAAAAACGACTCAAGAACTGACTTCATCCTCATAGGACTCCATACCCTCAAGTATTCCTCTCTAGAACACCATTGACCAATCATGCCTAAAGCCACTCAACAAGACCACCATGATACCGTCCATTACCTCACCCATTACTATCGGAAAGAAGGGCTATCAAAAACCGATCGCAAAGTCTTCAAAAGACTTGAAAAACGACTTATTCACGAAGGTCGTGTAGTCAAGGAATGTTTTCTTGAAGATACCGACACTCGTCAAGTTTTCTCGGCAATCAACTTTGATTGTCTTCTTGACATTGATGAACAAATTTGCCCGGTCTTCATCTTTGAATTCTATAAAAGCATTAGGATCATTCGAAACACCGATGATAGCATTTCAATCGCCTTCATCATCAATAAACGAAACTTCATTCTACCCCTCAACACATTTTCTCAAATTCTTCGCATTCCTTGTGAAGGAATTTGTATGTATTCTCAAGATTGGGCAATTAACGCTCAAAACTTTGCACTTGATTCTAAAACTATCTACAATACTCCTCTTGATGATCCTGCAACCATTTGAGATACTATCTTCAAGGTTAGGACCGACCAATCTCGTTTCGACCGAAACAAAAAGCTCATTCACCGTAATCCTTTTCAAATGGAACTTTTCAAATGCATCCCATGTTTAGAAAATGGGAAGAAATCCTTGGGAAAACATCATTAGCCTAGTTGGTAACAAGGATCATCCAAATGCATGTCTTGTGCAAATGATCTATTGTCTTATCCACCAAAAGCCATTTAATCTCGCCTATTACATGGTGAGGAGAATGGTCGGGGTATTCAAAGCCTCCAACATTGTACTTCCATATGGTATGCTCCTAACACGACTTTGTAAGTATGTTAGTGCATTGCAACCATCTCCTATCAACGATGATCATTTCTTTGCCGATCACGTAATGGTACCTCTTACCAAACAACCCTCTAAACGGTTCATGGTCAATGGAAGAAAACCTCAAGCTCTCTCGGACTCCTCGGATGGAGAAGTAGAAGAAGATGAAGAAGAGGAAGACGTCGACCCCATAGCTAACATCAAATTGGAACCCTTTGATTACTATGAACAACTTCCGGATATTCCAAATGAGACCGCGGAATTCAAACAATTAAGGGGTATGATTCAAAACCTAGCTTACCACGTCACAAAGTCGGGAAAGAGGAAAAGAAAGGATTGACGAAAGAGACTATAGGATTATGATTGTCTTGAGACACTTGATTTGTGTATGAATGATTATGTTTTAGCACTTTTGTTTGTGTTAACTTTGATATTGTTGTTTCTACCATTATCTATGAGATGTTTTATGTGATGACATGTTTATATCGTTGCTTAGTTTAATGGTTATTAGTTAAAATTGCTAGGTGCAAAATTTTCACTTGATTCGTGATGGTTCTAATCACGATGCAGATCCCTAGGATTAGCCTAGAAGGATCCATCCCTTGAGGGAACCATGGGATCCGTGACAACAGATCAGCAATACAGTATTCCATACATCAAAATAATTTACTAGATCACTTCACACTAGCTAAACATGAGATTCTAGAACTCAACTAAGTCTTATTCAAGGATGAGAAAGCCTTAAACTCACTCATAGCTTACATAAGATCTTATTCATAATGCCTTTTAATTTATCAAATTGTCAAAACTCACCATATATCCGCTTCAATACTCACAAATTGCCTTTCATTCTTCAAAACACTTAGGTGGACATATTGAACAATTTTAAGAAATTGTTTCTAGTCATCTTTACTTCAAATCGGGTCAAAAATTAGTTTTTCAATTCTTCTGATTTTTGAGGATTTTTCAAACTCCATCTCAAGCTAACATCTGGTCTCTAGGATCATTTATTATGACTTGACACCACCAAAAACTCTTAGTGTTATCCTTGAACATCCATTGGTAGTCACTTAGTCCCATTTTCCTTCCATAAAAAGCAATCATTTGCTATATCATTCATTACTCTTGATCATTCAAGTACACCCTCATTTTAGATACTTATGAGGTGAAACACTCAAGATGGTATAGGTTTTAGCTCTTAGAAACTTCATTTCTAACCTTTCATAGCTGCTGAGAGCCGAGATCCCTCAAAGGAGGGAACCGTGGGATCCGGTGATGATTATGCCAAAACAATCATTTCAAGCTCATCTTGCTTACTTGAACACTCCACCTCATCTTTATTAAGTTCCTAGATCAGTGAAACTCTGAACTTCAATCTTGTGCATGTTAATCATCACATTTCTAAGAATCTTAGTGGCTTAAGTCTTAAATGCACTTGCCAAACTCTTCCCTTTATAAGTCATATTGCTAGAACACCTTAGTCATCAAACTCAACATAATTCTCAGCAATTACAAACATCCTCCTTAGTTATTTCATCATGAGAAAAGCTCCTAGTGCTAACTCATCCACCCAAGAACCACCCAAAAAACTTGCTAGTGTCATACACAAAGTTTCCTCAACCGAATCATCTCCGATAATTAGATAATAGTAGAGTAATCGGTAGAAATACCAACCCCCCAAATCCAATACCCGAGATTCGTACCTTTCCATTTTCATAAAATATAAAAAGATAAAAAATAATCTTCCTCAACCTTAACCTTATCGTAGTAACTCCCTACTAGCATTCCTATTCCCCAGAGAACGATATCAATACTCGTGGCTTACCCTAATTACTACACTACAACGATTAGGTTCACGCCTAGGTGTTATAAAACTTGCTCAAGAAAAGGAAGTTCCTTTGACCCGAACGACGCGTGTAGCGTTATCAAGTTTTGGCGCTTGCCGGGAATAGAATAGCTAGTTCGTAGTCCACCTCGCTTAGGTTCTTTGCTTGATTCCTATCAAGTAAATTTTTCTCATTTTTAGCTTTCTTAGTCTATCCCCTTCTTCGTGACCTTTGTTCGTAACACCCATCACTTTTCATCATGGAGGATGATAACCACCCACCATTCATTAACCCACCACCAAATGACCCGCCAAGAGCCTGTACTCTTGGTGAATACTCAAGACCAAGCCACCTAAGCTATAGAAACACCATTGAGCTTCGACCAAGCCCGAACTATGGCCTCGCGATCCGACACCATCCGGTTGGTGCAAAACGGATGTGCATTCCATGGACTTCATTCAAGATCCTAATCAAGACCTTAGGATTTCTTAAAATTGCCGATTCCATCGACCTTGATGCTACTACTCGGGAGACCACGCGTCTGCGTCTCTTCCAATTCTCTACGGGACCAAGCTAGTAATTGGCTTGACGGACTTCCGCGGATCCATCTCAAGATGGGATGATCTCACCACTGCTTCTCGCCCAATTTTTCCCAACGGAGAGAACTACCAAACTTAGGAATGACATCTTGATGTTCCAACAACGCCAAGGCGAAACTCTGACGAGGCGTGGTCTCGATATAAGGAATTGCTCCACAAAGTCCTCATCACGGCATCAATCTTTGGCTTCTAGTCCAAATCTTTACGATCGTGTCAACTTCTCGCCTAAGAAATCCATCGACCAAGCGGCGGTGGTAAACTTAGTAAACTCACCGTGGAAGAATCATGGGGTACAATAGAGGACCTTGCCTCTATGAAAATGAATGTTTGAATGACCCCGTGAGTTGTCCAAAAGCGATAAGGCGATCTCTTGCCTCCCATTGACTCACAACCTTCCAATCATAGGATGCTCGAACTTGAAGATCAAGCCAAATTCCTAATGAACTCCTACAAGACTCCTAAGCTTGAGCCAAATAACTTAGGAAAATCCTACAACAACCCTCCAAACACCGGAACTTCCACTAGTCTTAAGGGAATGGTGTCCAAATTTATGTCATCTCAAGAAGCTCGATTGACGCAACTTGAAGCCGATTTCAAGCAACGATAAAGCGAGATGACAACCAAGCTCGACACCCTCTTAAAAGCCTTCAATGTACATAGGGATGTAATACAGAAAAATGGCGGAGATGATGGACTCGGTGAAAGAGTACACTAAGACGAAGATTCCGAGAAGGTGCTAGTGAGGAACGATGAGCACGCCACCCCACTTTGTCTATTAACGCCATTTCCATTTCTTCTTATGAGGATGGAGTAGTTGAGAAGAAGGAGCTTGAGAGCAGCAAGGATGGTAAGGATAAGAATGAGGCTCGGATCGATGATGAACCCAAATTCATCAAGCATTACCTTAAGCATGAGATCAATAAGAAAACAATCGTTAACCAAGTGAAAACTTTAGGTGCAATGATGTTCTTAGGAAAGCCCTCTTAGGTGAAATAGGAGAGGTAGAGTATGACACCATGCCTGCTGGACCTATGTACGAGTCGATTCTCGAGAAAGCCAAGAACAAGAAGCAAGAGATCTCTGGAACTTTGTAATTCCATGTAGCATAGGTGACTTAGAGAACCTAAATGCCTTGGCCGACCTGTGGATCCGATGTAAACATAATGCCTCTATCACCTATAATAAGTTAACTAAGGAGGAACCGACCAAGACCAATCTTAGATTTTCCTTAGCAAATCATTCATACGCTTATCCCATAGGAATAGCGGAGGATGTCTTAATTGAGGTTGCCAATATTGTCTATCCGTGGACTTCGCAATTGTAGACATTGAGGAAGATAAAAACCTGCCATTAATCCTAGGGACACCTTTCCTAACCACCGCTAAGGCAACCATCAAATGCGGTGAAGGGATTATGATACTTAGAAGTGGAAAAGGACAAGTTAGGATACCTATTGTTCTGAGATATCCTCTTAAGATCATGGAAAAGATTACGGATGAGAATCCACAAGTCCCTAACAATGTGGTTAGGAAGAAAATGAACGATTGGGGAAAAGGGCTTAGAGAATTCATGGTTCAAGGGTTAATGCGACATTGTGGAAACGTGATAAAAGTTAGGAAATAACTATACCACAATACCACAAACTCAAAAGAACCCTAAGGAATTTTTGAATGGAGAAAGGTGCTTTTGTATAAATCAAGAATAAAAGCATTATGGGAAGGAATAAGCCAAGATGGTTTGGACCTTATACGGTGAAAGAAACTAATCTAAAAATAAAACCGTTATCATAATAGACGATGTTGGAAGAGAATTCACGGTGAGCATACAACGCGTCTACAACCTTATGATGAAGGCTTAGTTAAAGAAAAGAAGAACGGCAATGAAGTCACGTAGGGCACGACTTGAGTCTAGCTACAAGACTCATACATAAAGAAAAGCGCTTCGTGGGAGGCAACCCATGCTTAATTGTTTGCTTGTTTGTGTGTCATATATCTTTTCATTGATTGTTTATTCTCATGTTTGAATTTGTGAAAATGCTTTATTTTGTCTTTAACCTCGTCTTAATTACATATAAAGGTATTTTACAAAAGGGATAAGTGTAGGGAGGATTACACACGTTTTAAAAAAAGAACGTGAACATGAGAATTACAATTCTTGAAAAAGATATATATGTGTGTTTGTTAGAGTCAAATGCTTGTATCGAGTCATAATGGATGTTATTGCAGGAAATTTTTCCAGATTTTAAAGATAAGAATTTTCCAGAATTTTTTCCAGAAAATCGCACCGGTTTCGTTATGATAACCGACGGCGTCGGTCGCAACCGACGGCGTCGAGGAGGTAAAATGATTCTAACTTTTCTCGTTTCTCGTGCTACTTATAAATTTTTGAATTTTCTGTGTCTTAATTTTCTAGAAAATCGCAAACATCCATTCAACAAGCATTATATCTTATTTAAGTCCGAATTACATCTTGTTGTGATTTTTCTTTGTTCGGTTTGATGCGTTGGGTTGTTTGTTTTCTTCAAGTGTGGGTTTAATTTATCAAGAAGAAGTTACATAAGATTGAGGAGCTTTTCACGCATAAATTCTTCTTGGAAAGGATTTAACCACTACTTCACACACGGATCCTACCGAGCTAATCGGGAGTACTAGTTTCTTTCGCTTTTAATTACCTTCCAATTATCATAACTTTGATATTTTCGGGGAACATTGGGGACAATGTTAGGTTTAAGTGTAGGGAGGGAAAATAAACGGAACTTTGAAACTATGCTTATCCTTGATTATTTGCTTTGTCCAATTGTATTTGTGTAATAAACCATGAGAAAATGTCGGTTAGGGTAATTTTGGCACCAAATTTAAAATTTTTCATGACATATAGGAGTGGGCCATTAGTCTTAACAAAAGCGCCTCATGGATAGGAAGTTGCATGACTAGCACAAAACCCTTTACCACCCAAATTCCACCAAAATGTGAGGATCGCCTTAGATTAGTATGAATTAAAGCATTCATTTTCAATGCTTAGAGTGTGAACCGTAGTATATTAGACTCTAGAACTTGTTTTGTGATGCATTCGAGATCGCAGTGAGGCTACACTTGTGTAGTTAGGAATAACTAAATGATAAGAGGCATTAGGATAACCCTTGTTTGATACCCATAATATAATTACTTCTTCCATATCGGTTAAGTAATTCCCCACACCCTTTGCGTTGTACTCATCTTTAGTACACGATACCCCTAGTTAACCCCTCGAGCCTATCCTTTTCGCGGTTCTCGTGATGTTTGGTTTTCCGAATATCAATGAAGAGCATTGTTTACACCCCACCCCAAAATATACACCCAAATCGCCTTAGCCTACCCCTTATGCACTCACTTTTAGTGCAATTGTTTGTTATCACCCTAAACCCTTAGTTCAATTATCTAGTTGCTTGCATAAGTTGCTAAGTCGAGTCATATCCTTTGTATACGATTTTGGGACGATTGGGATTCATGGGAAAAGTTAAAGTTTATGAAATGACGGAAGGGAACGTTAAATTCAAATTCCTTTGTTTGCATAATAATGTACCCCAAGTGTTTTGATCTTTTCAATTCGGGTCAAATTAGTGTTAGAGTAATAAAACTCAAGTGTAGGGATATGCCTATAAATTCCTAGTATTTTGATGTTATCGTAGAGGATGGTAGAGTAAAAGTGTATGAAAAAAAAAAAAAAAAAAAAAAAAAAAAATCGAAAAAATATAGAAAAAGAGAAAAAAAAAACATACGGGCTACCATCCTACATCTATCTTTGAATTTATGTTTATTTATTTCAGTTATCTAGAGTTTAGAGTGTCGAGTCTTGGCTTAGCAACGCCATTCTTCATATGCATTTAACATAGAGATTTTTGACTTGCCACCACTAAATAGCCTATCCCACCAAACCCTTGTTTCCCTACCGTAAGCCTAACATTACAACCCTTTAAAAGACCTCTTTGATAGTCTTTCCTAGGTGCTTACGCCAAAGCGATGGAGGTTTGATCTATTCTCAAGCCTATGGTAATCTATGTACTAGGACCGGTTAATGAGTGTTTATCTTCCATTTCTATTTGTTATATTTCATATATACACCCGAGAGATGTGAGTATCCAAACACCCCATGTGAGGTGCTAGTATGTAATTCCGTGCTTGTTATGACTTTTTATGGGCTTATATGTGTTGTGGACCGCTTTGATTTAATGCTTCATGACCCTAACTTATAAATTAATTGGTTAAAAGCACATTTGCTTGAGGACAAGCAAATAACAAGTGTAGGGATATTTGATAAGGTTTTAAAAGGTACCATTTTGAGGGTCGTTTAGTTCTTATTTGATCACTTTTATATCCGTTATTGCTTAATATCGTTCCTTTTCACTTTTTAGGTCTCTTGAAGGCAAAATCTTTGGAATGGCACTTATTTGGACGAAAAGGCGCGAATATATGAAGAAAATGGCCAAAGTCAAAATCGAGACACTCACATTGCGGAAAATAGAAGGCGACGGCGTCAAAGGTAATAGTGCGGCCGTCCGAGAACTTTTGTGACGGCTCAAGAGCCAAATTTCTTTTTACACTGAAGGCGCCGAAAGCCGACGGCCCGTCACAAGGTGATCAAGACTATCACTGACATGCGCAAAGTAGTTGATATTGTTTTGGCCATAACTTTTGCATACGAACTCGGATTTAGGTGGTTCAAAAGCCCACGCGACCGGAACGAGAAAATCTACAATTTGGTGAAAAATGGTCGTGACGTCATTAATCTATAAGTGTGACGCCGTCACCCTTTGCCGACGTAAAATCGCCTATAAATAGAACATTATAACTTCACTTTTGTAGACTCAAACCCTAACTCCGATTCCAGGGCTTAGATAGGTGTTTTTCCAGCAACTTTGAAGGTTCCAATCACTCTATAAACATCTTGTAATGGTTTGTTGATTATATCTTAATCCATATATTTAATTTATCATTATGTCTATCCTATGTTTGATTGATTGTGTGTATGCTTGCATGTTTACCATGTCCGGCTAAATTACTTGTGTGTTTGCTTAGATGTATGAAACCTAGTTGTTAATTATTGTTAGGTTGTCTCTTATCTTAATTGTAATTGGCTTAGGAGTGCGACTAGGCTATCGTTGTGTTTAATACTTGATAAATCTTTGATAGTTTATGAATGACTTAGTGGATTTCGTTTACTAAACCCAAAGATAACCTCAAAGTTAGTTTATGAATGACTTAGTGGATTTTGTTTACTACACTTAAAGGTGACTTCAAAGAGTTAGGAATGCATACCTTACGACCTTAGAAAACACAACGTTAAGAATAAGGACGTGACAATTCAACCATCAATAGGAGATAACTAGGAGTAGTAGCATCTAGGTAAACACATCTTTAAACTATCATACGAGCACACATTAATTAGACATAGACTCCCACAACCTTAGTTTAGATAATTAGATAATAGTAGAGTAATCGGTGAAATACCAACCCCCAAATCCAATACCCGAGATTCGTACCTTTCCATTTTCATAAAATATAAAAGATAAAAATAATCTTCCTCAACCTTAACCTTAGCGTAGTAACTCCTACTAGCATTCCTATTCCCAGAGAAGCGATATCAATACCCGTGGCTTACCCTAATTACTACACTACAACGATTAGGTTCAACGCCTAGGGTGTTATAAAACTTGCTCGAAGAAAAGGAAGTTCCTTTGACCCCGAACGACGCGTGTAGCGTTATCAGGGCTTTTGGGTGAAACATGAAATTAAGTCTAATTAATGTCTAAATAAACAAGTAATTAGTGTTTGGTAAGTGTGTGGTGTATCAATTTGATGGGTTTATGCATTTTAGGTTTGGTTTCATCTTTTTGGTTAGAATAGATTATGGGTTTTGTGTTTGGTTAATGATTGGAGCTTGAATGATTGAATTTGGATGTTGTGGAATTGATTTGGGTGAAGTTTGATTGGGTTTGGCATGGTGTACAAGCCACCAAGGCTACGTACGTGGCTCATGGTTGTCGTACGTGACCCACTTGGGCCACGGGTCCGGGTCGGGTCGTTTTGGTAGCTTGTTGGTTGATGTAGTTGAGTTTTGGATGAGAAGCGTGGAGCCGAAAAGCTTCTAGGGCTTGTTTGGTTCACGTGGTCTTAACCGCGACCATGTCATGACCATTAGGGTCATAACATTGGTTCGGGTATATTTGGTTGATTGATTGGTTGGCGAGATTGTTTTGAGTTGGTTTGGGATTGAATTGCGCTATTATGACTTTTAAATTTGGACTTGATATATATATTGTTGACTTTGAGCTACGTCGGAGTTACTTTGACTTTTTAGTCAATAGTTGACTCAAACAAAGCCGTAATATGGACTTTAGTATAATTTGGACTATTGATTGATTAAAAGCGAGAAGTTATGACTCGTGCTTGTGGACTCAAACGAATAGCTTATATGAGATTAATATTGAATTTGACGAAATATATATATATATATATATAGGGTAGGTTAAAATGAAAAGTTTCTTATAATGAAAAGAATGAGAAGGCATGTGGAGGTGACATGTGTCACCTTTGCCACATCACCATTTATTATTGCATCACGGTTATAAATACCGCATCACAATCATAATTGTGATGCAAGATTTTATAACCTTAATGCACTAAAATCATGATTATGATGCGTTAATTTATATCAGTGATGCAAGAACTTATAACCTTAATGCACTAATAAGTTTTGGTGCATCTTTATTATAAGTTCTTGCATCATTCTACAAAAGGTGTAGATTGGCGGGAACACCACGACCCCGGTGCCTTTTGGAACCAACCATTGTCCACCCACAAGGAATAGCTCCGAAACTCTCCGGCCTAGTGGGCACCAACCTGGAGTGAGCACGAGCCAAGACTCGGACCCTAAGCTCTTATTCCACAAAGTCTCTCGGTGTGCCCACGGTGTTTTATGGAGGTGGGTACCTATATGAAGCAAATGCCAAGGATGGGACTTGAACTTGGGTCAATTGACTCAGCACAAGTGCTCCAACCATTGGACTAATGCTCCATTGGTAAGTTATCGCATCATAGTTAATAGTTCAATTGCATCAACTATGATGCACTAAAATCAAGGTTATAACCTTAAATGCACTAAAATCATGATTGTGATGCAAGAACTTTATAACCGTAATGCAGAATTTATAACCTTAATGCACTAAAATCATAATTGTGACGCAGAACTTATAACCTTAATGCACTAATAAGTTTTGGTGCATCTTTTATAAATTCTTGCATCATAGTTAATAGTGCATCAACTATGATGCACTAAAATCAAGGTTATAACATTAATGCAATAACATTATGATTGTGATGCAAGAACTTTATAACTGTGATGCAAGAATTTATAACCTTGATGCACTAAATTCATAATTGTGATGCATAAAAAAATTTGGCGGAAAATTTTGGCGGGAAAAAAATTTTGCCCAAAAAAATTTTTTTATGGAAAATTTTTTTCGAGGGGGGGGGGGGGGGGGGTGGGGCGGGGGGTATGGTGATGTGGCATGATGATGTGGCAAAGGTGACACATGTCACCTCCACATGCCTTCTCATTCTTTTCATTATAAGAAACTTTTCATAATAACCCAAACCTATATATATATATATATATATATATATATATATATATATATATATATATATATATATACATGAAAATGCTAATAGACTATGAAATATAAATAATAAATGGCTATTGTATTAAAATATCGATAACAAGACTTATCTTGTTATTTACTATTTTTAAACGGAAACTAACGACTAAATTAGAAATGTTTTGTGATAAATAAAGTAATTAATGTTTCGAGTACACGTTTATCAATAAATGTCAATTGTGGACATTTAATACTAGTTTAAGTATTTATTTACTTACGTTATGTGCATGGGTTACGGATAACCTAACGTTAATAGTGTTGATCCACGTGGGTAGCGGACTTATTAGGTTGACGAATCTAATAAGAGCCTGCTAGGTACGTTGGGTAACCTTATTAATGGGTAAATTATCCTTATGACTCTTTAGGATATGATTGATTTATGGGATAATAAGCGACACGAGTAAATAAATGAGTTTATCGAGTTGACGAATTCGATAAGGTCTACTATTTATTCCGAAACTTATTGATCTATGGAGCTTATCGTTTAGAGGTCTCATTGTGTTGCATTGAGTTATATATTGGTTGTTTGAGTGCATTCATAGCATCATATTGAGTCGATACACCCACATGAGGAATACCAAACACTAGGATTAAATGGTGAAACGAGACGTTTTTGGAAATAACGAAATGGAATACATTGGGGTAGATAACGTTGATTTGAGATATATATATATATATATATATATATATATATATATATATATTAAGTTTGGTCTACATTAATAGGTTGTGCCGATTCGATAGTTCTTTGTGCCGTGATTTTCGTTATCTTCGCTAGTGTTTATTTGTGCATTGATTGTTTGAGGTGAGTTTCATAGCCCCACTTTATCTACGCTTTTAACTATATTGGGGTGAGAATCATACTCTTGTTTTCGGACCGTTAAAACTATTTTGATTTGCTTATATGCTTGTTGCTTAGATAAGATGTGCGGTAGTTGTTGCCTTAGACTAGGTTGAACCGCTGCCTAGCTAAGAATAGACTTCTACATCGACCTAGTCCGGGGTTGGCAATCGTTCTAGAGGTTTCCACGATACGCTCGGACTAGAGTCGCGGGGCCCGAGTAATCCTCGGATGCGGATATGATTGGAGATCCGGATAGGATCGGTGTGTAAAACGGTATTTATCTATCTAGGTCTTGCATAGCAAATCAACTCTTACAGTCCACTATGATTTTGTTGAACTTAAACCTATGAACTCACCAGTAAGTCGACCTTTTAGCATGATTTCTCGTGTATTTGAGATGTTTGGAATACGTGATCGGTGGAAGCTTGGCAAGAAGGCGGAGTTCAAGGATCATTTCGACTGATAAACTATGGGGACCTATTTTATTAAACTATGTTTTGGACCTAATATTTATACTTTTGGATTAAATGTTTTGAATATTTAAATTTGGGATTGGTTTTGAATGGTTAAATGACTATCTTTACTATACTTGTATGCGATACCAATCCAATAGTAACGCCCGAAAACTTGATTAAGTCTTCCACTGCATCGAGATTTGGGGTGTTCTGATTAATATCGAGCTCAAGGTTATAGAGAATTAGGTATTTTATAAACCCTAAACTATAACCACTTTTTGAGAAAATTGATCCTCGACCGACGCACGCCCGCTTGCCAAGCCGAAGCTTCTTATTTGAATATGGTATGAACTGCGATTTGAATTATGAGATGATCTGTTAAGGGATATTGTGAACTGATTATGGAAACGTTATGATTATTGATTTTGGGAAATGAGATATGATTATTGATTTTGTAAAATGAGATGTGATTATCGAGATATTACGGAATTTGATTTGAGGAAACGGTATATTGTGATTTTTGAAGTTTTGAACTCGATTGATTTGATATGGGATTAGGTGATGGAACGGAACTTATGTGTTTTATTTAAAGGCATGTTTTGAGTAATGCGGTACCTCTACTTTTAAAGCTTTCATTATGTGATATGTGTTTTGGTTAAGTTGATGCGCTTATTAAAACTATTTGTTTCGAACACTTATACCTACCCTATGCCATTGTCACAGACTATGCCTTCACTAGCTTTTGATGTGTCTGAGGAGGTCCTTGTTGTTGCTAGTTTGCCAAGATTGACACTCATGACGGTTCAAGAGGTGATCCTTATGAGATTGCCCATCACTTTAGTTCATCATCATCGATCGTCCCTAGCTCATCTAGGCATCTCACTTTACATCGTTTTAGCGAGCACGAGACTCCTAGGCTTGCTTATAGCATCGCCCGCATGTCCGTGAGACCACCATCATCACCTATCCGCTTAGCGCCCCACTCTCTTCCGCCATCACCACCAAAGATCACCATGTCTTAGAAGGCCTAGATCTCCTAGTGTACCACCTCGGGATTTACTCACGACAGACTCAGACTCATGGACTCTCCCCATGGATGAGGCCGAGGAGGAACATGAGGTTGAGGAGGAGCATGAGGTTGAGGAGGAGGATGAGACTAAGGAGCAAGATGTTGATGAGGATGAGGATCCTCGGGAGGAGGATGATGAGGATATCCGAAGGGGTAGTCCTCCATTGCAGTCTCGACATTCTCCGGACCAGGTTCTCCTTTGCTCGAGCCCCGAGTCCCTGGATAGCCTTTGGTTTTGATTCACCTCACATTCACCGAGATAGGTAGCCCGTTAGGATCCGAGATACCATCGTGATTTCTTGAGCCCAAGGAGTATGGAGGTACGGTCCGATCCGGAGGAGGATTATATCCCGAATATTAGTCTCAGAGGTTATCGATCGATTAAATGGAGTGTCAAGGACTAGTATAGAGGATTTGGAGGCGATATGGATCTTTGTAGTTAGGAGGGTTACGACGCTGATGGAGGGTACGTTGGAGCTCTTCGACTGTAGTAGACTGCGGAGAGGGCTCATGACGACACCGAGAGGCGCATCAGCGCTTCAACAGCAGGTCGTCACTCGGAGAGAAGTTGCGGATCTTAGGAGAGATCGCAGCTCTCAGCGTCTTGAGATTTCATACCTCAGGGGAGTGATGGACGAGGTTAGGAGATCAGTTAGTGATATTCGTAGACATGGCTAGATAGTATTAGATTCATGGTATTGTACCATCTTGAAACTAAGTAGTACTTGGTTCGAGATGTAGGATTTTCCTAGTTATCTTGTTAGTATCGTTGTTATTGGAACGTGCATCCTTAGTTATGATTCGGTATTTGATTGTTTCGCTTCGATATAGCGTTATCCCTTTTGGCCTTGATTATGTATTCAGGCGTTATTGGGTGATCCTTGGAACCTAACTCTATCTTTAGAGCGTGAATTGTGAACTTATGAAACTGTTCTTCTTGCCTCCAGAATGGTGGCAACAAGACAAAACCCGCTTAGGAACAACCGAGCAGCTCGTCGCTGCTTGTTGTTGCCTCGGTCGCCGAGGTCGCCGTCCGACCCCGACCACACCACCCGCTGAGAACCCAACATTGATAACCCACCAGAGAACCCGAATGTGAACGACCGTGCCGAGAACGGTCCTGCTTCACAAAACCTCCACTTGTGAACCCACCCACATTGACCAAATTTAGTGTCGCAGATGTCGCTAAACTACTAATGAGACTAACCTCTCTAACAATTCTAGTGGAACCCCAATGTCGAATCAAACTCGAGGTTGTACCTACAAAGAGTTTCGATTCGTGGTCCCATTGAGTTTGGAGGAACCGAGGGAGTAGTTTACCGACTAGGTGGTTGGAGAAAACCGAATATGTGTTTGCCGTGAGTAAGCGTGATGAGGATTGTAAGGTTAAGTATGGAACATTCACCTTGAAGGATGAGGCGTTGACCGGTGGAACAACTATCACGCATCAAGGGAATTGATGTAGCTTATATTATGACTTGGACTCGGCTTTAAGACTCTCCCGATTAAGACTTACTATCCTAGGAATGAAGTTAAGAAGTTAGAGTGAGTTCGAACCATAAGGTTAAGGGTACTTGATAACACTCGGATTGTGCATGTTTTTAGTAGCATTGTTTGTACTTTTATATCCGTTATTTGGTTATATTTGTGTGATTTTAGCACTTAATCGTATCTAGAGATGTTTGTCTAGCATTCATAACCAAGTGCGGAAATGGAGGAAAATGTGGAAATATGCGTTAATCAAGATTCCGCCTCAAGAAAGCTAAATCCCAAGTACCTTTGAAGACCTTAGTGATGAAGAACCAAGTTCTACAAGTCGAGTAAAGAGAAAGATCAAGTTTCTTTCTCGGAAGATCCAACCGGATCCGTTACATCTTAGACCGAATCGGTTGGCATTTGGTCGGAATTCATGTTTTGCCATGACCGACCGATCGGTCGCAACCCGCAACCGGATCGGTCGGTGTGTTATTATTGAAGACCAACCGGATCGGTTGGTCGATGACCGATCCGGTTGGAGAAGTCGCAGCTTGTCAAATCTTCATCACTAAGCTTCCCTTTGCATCCAAACGATTCTAGGTCCTTCTCTTGGTGTATTCTAGTCCATTCCTTACTCCTTGGAGGCCAAGTCAAGCATTTAACACCCTAGGCCTTGAAATTAGTATAAATAGAGGCTAAATGTGAGCATATGAAAAACACTTCAATTACAAAGCTCTCTACTCATCAAACCAAGCCTTAACCTCCCGAAATTCGTCCTTAGAAATCCGAGAAGTTTGGAGTTCCAAGTTCCACCGTTGGAAGCCAAAACACTAAGAAGTCCACCACGATCCTTTGGGAATCATTACTTCATCATTTGTAATCTTATTCCAAGCATTGTAAGACTTTTAATCATGTTTTCTAATGATCAAAGTTATGAGTTTATGTTCATGTTTGCTATGAGTGGCTAGTTTCTTTATACACTTGCTTAAATGATGTTGATTATTATATGATTAGTTAGTGATTGTGTTAACATGTTTTAATTCAATTTCAAGTTGATTCTAAGATCCAATTGTGCTAAAGTTTCATAGTGACATTTGTTAATCAAGTTTGGCTAATTGGTAACTATCGTTGGGGTCGAAAGAACTTCAGTATTATTCAACTAGTCATAATCATTTTGTCTATGGATGATTGTTTTACCCATTATTCTTGATTATACAAAGGAACTAAGGTGTGGTTGTAATAGAAACGCTTTTGATTATCAAATTGGATTAGTTGGAAACATCTAAATGGTCGTAAGATTAGTTGTGGAAAATTAATTGTAGCCTTTTGTCTATGATCGGGTACCTTTTGTATTGACCATTTCTTAAGCAATTTGATGAACAAGTGGATGTTTTGTGTTTAAGTTTATGAAAGTAGACTTATGAAACTTGAATTGATCTTGAATTGATTGGTTAAACTTAAAGCTTGTTTTTATGAACTAAAATCTTGACGAAGGTTTAACTTGTAAGAACAATAGATTAGTTTTCAACTAATTATCACAACCAACATGTTAAGTAGTTAATACAATCACATTAATCTATGATATGATACTAGTTTAAGCAAGTGTAGTTTTTAATCATCTGAATTTCATTATATCTATTTGCTTTGTTATATGTTTTTGATCGACTCCGTTAATTCAAACTTGTGCTCGATTCACTCAAATCCGCGAACCATCCCGACTTACCTTCATAATCTTGCTATAACGACGAGTATACTTGCTCGTATGTGTTATTGGTAAAATTGGTAATTCACCTTTTATAAATTTAAAACTTGCACCTACCGGGCACATCAAGTTTTGGCGCGGCCGGGATTTGATTGTGTTTCAACAAGTTTTTGAATTTCCTCACCGATTCCTAAAAAAAAAAAAATTTTTCACGAAACCTTAACCGGATCCGGTTGCCCTCAACCGAATCGGTTACGAAGTTTACCCATCATTCATCAGTTCGACCGATCGGTCGCATCCCGCAACCGATCCGGTTACCTTCCTCTGTTCCATATAAACTGTTTTCGTTGTTTGTCCGTGTGTTTAGATATTGCCTGGATTCTCTAGGACATTGTATGAACACTCGAGCAGCGGGAATAGAACCAATTACACCTCTTACCAACCCCGAACGATTGATTCGAAGAAGAAGAAGAACACGTTTCATACCATTGGAAAACCGTGTACCAAGAGTACCAAACCCACCATTTGATAACCTCATTGAAGCCAAAGTTGTTTATAATCCTTTCACCAATTTACCTTTTCCCATGGCGGACGATCAACCTATGGGAACAAATCAACCGTAGCACCAACACCCGAAAGTGCTATTGTTGCTATTAACCTTGGTGACAACTTCACCGTGAAGGGACATCACCTTTCTATGATCAAAGACCGACAATTCGATGGCCGGCGCTGGCCGATCCGCATAAGCACATTGCCGAATTCATCGAAATTTATGAATGTTTCGTTATGGCGACACCGATGTCAATGCCATTAAACTCAAAATTTTCCCATCATCACTCGCCGGAGATGCTAAAGTATGGTACAATGAATTGACCCCGGAATCATCAATACTGGGAGGAGATGAGGCAAGCTTTTGTGTCGATTCTTTCCACCGCCATGTTTGATCGATTAATGGGAGAAATTCGTGCTTTCAACCAAAACCCAACGATCACTTGTCGAAGCTTGGCTTCGAATGAAAGATTTGCTTCGTAGTTGTCATGGACATGGATTATCAAAAGGAACCATTATCCAAATCTTTTACCATGGACTAGATGAAATCTCTCAAGGCATCCTTGATGCTGGAGGAATTTTTCTCTACAAAACTCCTAACGATGCACATCAATTGCTCGAAGATCGAGTACTTCTCAAACTTGATTGGTCCAAAGATTCCAAAACCAAACCTCTCCGAAAAACCGTTGCTTTTGTCGAAAACACCGATACCTCAAAACTCATGGAGAAGATGGAAGCATTAACCTCACAAATCAACTCGCAATACAAGGATATTAAAGATGAAATGAAAGAAATGCGAGACGGATGCAACAATTGTGGAGAAATCACCCATCGTCCGAAAAGCGACGATAAACCTATGGGTGGACCAAAAGAAGGAGAAGCAAATTACGCTCAAGGAGGATACCGTGGAGGCGGATATCGAGTAACTATTACGGTCGAAATTCGAAATTGGCAAGATCGCCGACCAAGGGATGACAACCATGATTCTCAACCACGAACCGACGATCCACCACATCAAACTTCCGACAAAAAGACGTAAGAAACCGAATTCAAAACCATGAGAGAATTCGTGGTCGGTCAAAATCCGCAAATGATTTTATCAAAATCAATTTTCAATCTTAAAGCCAAAGTTGAGCAAGGATGTAAAAATCATCAAGCATCTATCCAAGATCTTGAAAACAAGCTTAGCGGATTTTTCGACCAACATTCTTCTAGACCATCCGTTCATTGCCAAGTAACACTCAATCCAATCCAAAACCATCAAATGATAAGACGCATCAGCCCACCCCAAACACGAAATGAACATATCAATGTTGTTTTCACAAGAAGTGGTCTCGTGACGATCCACCACCAAATCCTAACACTCCTATCATCGTTGATAGTGAGGATGAAAACGAAGAACCAAACACAACTCAAACCACCAAAAGAAAGACATTCCACCGGTCAAGGCGATACACCGAAAATTCCTTATCCTCAACGCCTAAAGAAAGAGAAGATGGAAGAGCGTTATAAGAAGTTTATCGAAATAATCAAAGAGGCTAGACTCAATGTTCCTCTCGTTGATGTTATAGCCGGAATGCCCAATTACGGAAATTTTGAAAGAACTTAATAACAAAAGCAAGCTTGAGCAAATATCAACAACTTTTCTTAACGAAGAATGCTCACCATAGTTCAAAACAAAATTCCACCAAAGCTCGGAGATCCCGGAGCTTTTTATTCCATGTACTTTCGGAATAACGTTAAATGTGATGCTTTAGCCGATCTTGGCGCAAGTATCAATTTGATGCCTTATTCACTCTATTCCAAGTTGTGCAACAACAACTGAAACCAACAAAATGAGCATTCGATTGGCAAATCATTCCTATCAATATCCGTGGAATTCTTGAGAATATGCTTGTTCAAGTCGGTAAATTCATATTTCCGTGGACTTTGTAATCTTGGAAATGGAAGAAGATAGTAAAGTCCCACTCATTTTAGGAAGACCTTTCCTAAAACACCGACGCAATCATCAAAGTTAAAGGAAAAGAACTCAACCTTGAGTTGGGGAAGATCGAATCACTTTTCTTATCGATAAAGCAATGCGCTACCCACATTCCGTTGATGACACTTGTTTTAACGTCGATGTTATTGATGAAGTCACCGATGAGGAATTAGATGCATTCTCGAACGAATCCGATCCATTCATGACTACTTCGAAAAAATCAATGAAACAGATTTTGACAAAGAATTTGATGATTTCATGAAAGTAGAATTTGAAGAAGATAACTCGGAAGAAGAAGAAATAGAGGAAGAGGAAGAAAATTTTGAGGAAATCACTTTCAATGAAAAATGCGAATAAAATCCTCTATCAAGAACCACCACGATCTCGAACTCAAACCTCTTCCAAATCATCTTGAATATGCTTATCACGGAGGAAAACTCACTTCTCCCAAAGAGTCATATCTTCATTACTCGAGGATGATGAGAAAGAAAGTTTAGTTTCCGTACTAAAAATCACAAGCAAGCTTTTGCTTGGAAAACATCGATATCCGTGAATTAGTCCTAATTTTGCAAACACAAAATCAATTTCAAGAAGGGATTAAACACGTGGTAGAACGTCAAGTAGACTCAATCCCAACATGAAAGAAGTTGTTAAAAAGGAAATCATTAAACTTTTGATGTCGGAATCATTTACCCAATTGAGGATAGTCCTTGGGTAAGCCACTGCTCCTCGTGTTCCAAAGAAAGGAGGAATGACGGTTGTAACTAATGAGAGAAATGAGCTAGTTCCAACTAGAACATCACCGGTTGGCGAGTTTGTATTGACTATCGTAAGTTAAACAAAGCCACCGTAAAGGATCATTTTCCACTCCCATTCATGGATCAAATGCTTGAAAGACTAGCGGAAATAAATTCTTTTGTTTCCTCGACGGATTTTCGTGATATTTCAAATTCCATCGATCCTAACGATCAAGAAAAGACCACCTTTACTTGTCCTTTTGGAACCTACGATATCGGCGTATGCCTTTGGTCTTTGTAATGCACCGCAACTTTTCGAGGTGTATGATCGCCATCTTCCAAGACATGCTTGAAACCTCCATGGAAGTTTTTATGGATGATTTTAGGTCTTTGGAGAATCATTCAAACTTGCCTTTCTAATCTCGATAAAATGCTTGAAAGATGCTGTCGCACATCTTGTTCTCAATCGAGAAATGCCACTTTATGGTAACCGGAAGGAATTGTGCTTGCACACAAAATCTCTAGTGCCGGAATGGAAGTCGACAAAGCAAAGGTCGATGTCATCTCAAAACTTCCACCACCAACCAACGCCAAAGCCGTTAGAAGTTTTTAGACATGCCGGTTTTACCGCAGATTCATCAAAGATTTTTCAAAATATCTCGTCCAATGACAAAACTTCTTGAGAAAGAATCTATCTTTGACTTGATCTTTGATTGCATAAAAGCTTTGAATCATGAAATCTCAACTTACTAGTGCTCGATCATGGTTTCACCTAATTGGTCACTACCTTTCGAACTTATATGCGACGAAGCGATTTTCTTGTTGGAGCTGTCTTAGGACAACGCTGAGGGAAACACTTTCGGCCTATATATTTTGCAAGCAAGACACTGAATAGTGCCCAAAGAAATTATACCGTCACCGAAAAGGAATTACTAGTCATCGCTTTTGTCTTTGACAAATTCGATCATATCTTGTGCTCAAAAAGCAATGTTTTACCGATCATTCAAAGACTCAAATATCTATTCAACAAGCAAGACGCTAAACCACGCCTTATTCGATGGATTTTGTTACTCCAAGAATTTGACATCGAAATCAAAGACAAGAAAGGAGCAGAGAATCTTGCTGCTGATCACTTATCTCGTCTCGAAAATCCTAATCTTGAGGAGTTGAAAGAAGAAGAAATCGATGATTATTTTCCCGATGAAACTCTCATGACCATAGACGGAAATGACGATCCTTGGTTTGCTGACTTTGCAAATTACCTCGCCGGAGGAATTCTCAGAAAAGGACTTACTCATGCTCAGAGAAGCAAATTCTTTTCAGAACTTAAATACTATTTTTGGGAAGAGCCATATCTTTTCAAAATGTGTCCCGATGGGATGATCCGAAGATGTATTTATGGTTCCGAAACTCGTAAAATTCTTGACGAATGTCACCATGGCCCAACTGGGGGACATTATGGTCCTTCCACCACAGCTAAGAAAGTTTTTGATCTTTGGATTCTATTGGCCAACAATATTCAAAGAAGCACATACACTTGTTCAAAACTGTGACGCTTGTCAAAGAACCACCAATCTCTCGAAGGGATGAAATGCCATTAACAAGCATTCATGTGTGAAATATTCGATATTTGGGGAATAGATTTCATGGGACCTTTCCCTAAATCCCACAAATTCAATACATTCGTTGCTATAGATTACGTATCCAAATGGGCGGTCAAGCTTTACCAACAAACGATGCTCGCGTCGTCGTTAATTTTCTCAAAAGCTTTTAAGCTCGTTATGGAATTCCCAAAGCACTCATAGCGATCGTGGAACTCATTTACGCAATCAACAAATGGAAAAACCATGAAAAGATATGGAGTTCATCATCGATTTGCAATTGCTTATCATCCACAAACTAGTGGTCAAGTCGAAAATACCAACAGAGCTCTCAAAAGAATCTTGGAAAAAACCGTAAAGACAATCCATCTTTATGGGCAAGGAAACTTGATGATGCTCTGTGGGCATTTCGTCGACTTATAAAACACCAATTGGTACAACTCGCATGCACTCGTATGGGAAGACTTGTCATTTGCCGCTCAAGTTGAACATCGTGCTTATTGGGCGCCGACAATGTAACACCGATCTCAAAATAGTTGAGAGAAAAGATTTGCAATTGCACGAACTGGATGAATTAAGACTCCAAGCTTACGAAAACTCCAAAGCAGTATAAAGCCGTAACAAAAGCCTATCATGATAAAAAGCTCTAATTCAAAAGAATTCAAAACCGGAGATAAAGTTTCGCTTTTAACATGAAATTCAAATTCAAAGCTCCTAAGTTACAACCAAAATGGTTTGGACCATACGTCGTTAAACATGGATATCCATCCGGGTATGTCGAACTCTATGACAAACAAGGTGGAAGTTTCATTGTTAATGGACACCGAATCAAGTTATACTACGATAAGGAGCAAACGAATGAAGTTTCGATTGCGGTTGTGTCTCGGAGACACCATGAGAATGAATTCAAACTATCACCTTTGTAGCACCATTTCACGGAAGAATTCCACAAACTATTCCGTGGAAACCAATCAATGAATTAAATGCGGAACGATATTGAAGATCTTGGTGAAGAATTCATGTACATCCCGAACTCTATAATGTTCAAAGTCGCCTTGCATTTGAATAAATCGGGAAGAATCGAGTCGCCGATGACTCGGTAATAAAACAAGCGCTTCCGGGAGGCAACCCGTGTGTTTCATATTTTGATTTTTCTGTGGTCACTCCCAAAGTCTTAACCTTTGGTTGAACTTAAGTGTGGGGAGTGCCATCCTTTAATAAAACTTTTGTTTGTTTATAAGATTGTGTGCGGTGATGATTTCTCCGGTGGACGCTTGGAATGAAGATAGAATTTTAAAAGTCGATAAACTCGCTGACATATCTGGTTTCATCTCTATTTTCCTATTTCTATACTTTGAAGTTCGTTTATCATTGAGGACAATGTCTAACTTAAGTGTGGGGGTGAATAGGAAAAATTAGAGTTTTCATGCTTAAATTTAAGATTTTGTTTGCCTTGTGATCTAGTTGTTTTCACATTTTTAGGATTATCTATTAGAATAACCGGATCATTCCACCGTAAAAGCGGTAATATTTGAAACTTCGAGATGTGTTCGATTACTATTGCAATCCATTCGGATCGATAAACATTTGCTAACACATATTATACCCTTTCCACTAAAATGTGAGGATTTAAGCCTATTTCTTATTAGCATACACCTTTTATGCTTAGATCTTTTGCTATGAGTGTGCGGTGATTTTATTTATTCTAGAACTTGTGCTTGTAAATCATTACTGACCGCGGTGAGATTGCATTCGTGCGATATAAGTGAATTCGTGTGATAAAGAGGCAACTTAGGATTTAACCCAAATGGCCTTCCATTTTTACATCTAATGATATATTAGCTAACCTCATCGGTTAGTTAACCACCCACATGGACCCATTTGTAGTGCTCATTTTTAGCACTAGATACCCCTAGTTACACCTTCCGAGCCATCCTTTCATTTTGCTTCACGAGAAAATACAAAAGATTTTACACTTTAAACCTTAGCCTACCCCTTATCAATGTCTAACGGTTGGTTGCTAGTTTTATGGAAAGTGAAGATTGTTCAAAAGATTATGAGTACCACATCCTATGTGATTGATTGAGCCATGTGATGAGTTTTTTTAAAAAAAAAAAAAAAAAAAAAAAAAAAAAAAAAGTTGTGTTGAAAGTATGGAAATAATAGCCAATGTGCTATGATCGAAGAATAATTATCATGGCAAAGCAAAAAGCTGTGGAAAGTGAAAAAGAAGAAAGCAAAGCTATAATCATTTATTTGGTTCGTGGAATGTTTGATAGCTAGCAACATGGGTATTAGACTTGATTTCATTTTTATTTTTACACCAATTTCATTAAACATTCCCATGCCTTATCCATACCCTTAACCCTTAGCCTATCATTATAACCCGAATAAAAGCCCTCTTTAGATGTTTTACTTGGTGCTCACGCCACGCCGGTGGAGTTTTGTTTCTTGTACAAGCTTATGGTAATAATCTAATCATGGTGAGCAAATGAGTGTGATTTATCTTGTTACTCCACTAAAATGAGTGATTGAGTGAATTATATTCCATTATTTTTCGTGAGGTGTTTTGAAATGTTTATCATGCAAGAAAATCATTGGATATTGTCAAACATCTTGATGTTTCACCTTTATAAGCATAATGATGAATCTTCTCTCGTATTTATACTTGGTTGATTTGCATCACATTTTTCATAATCACGATCTTATCCCAGTGGATGTTTGTCCTAGATTTGCTTGAGGGCAAGCAAAGTTTAAGTGTGGGGGAATTTGATAACACTCAGATTGTGCATGTTTTTAGTAGCATTGTTTGTACTTTTATATCTGTTATTTGGTTATATTTGTGTGATTTTAGCACTTAATCGTATCTAGAGATGTTTGTCTAGCATTCATAACCAAGTGCAGGGGAAATGGAGGAAAATGTGGAAATATGCAGTTAATCGAAGATTCCCGTCTCAGTAAAGCTAAATCCCAAGTACCTTTGAAGACCTTAGTGATTGAAGAACCAAGTTCTACAAGTCGAGTAAAGAGAAAGATCAAGTTTCTTTTCTCAGAAGATCCAACCGGATCCGGTTACATCTTAGACCGAATCGGTTGGCATTTGGTCGGAATTCATGTTTTTGCCATGACCGACCGATCGGTCGCAACCCGCAACCGGATCGGTCGGTGTGTTATTATTGAAGACCAACCGGATCGGTTGGTCGTATGACCGATCCGGTTGGAGAAGCTGCAGCTTGTCAAATCTTCATCACTAAGCTTCCCTTTGCATCCAAACGATTCTAGGTCCTTCTCTTGGTGTATTCTAGTCCATTCCTTACTCCTTGGAGGCCAAGTCAAGCATTTAACACCCTAGGCCTTGGAATTAGTATAAATAGAGGCTAAATGTGAGCATATGAAAAACACTTCAATTACAAAGCTCTCACTCATCAAACCAAGCCTTAACCTCCCGAAATTCGCCCTTAGAAATCCGGAGAAGTTTGGAGTTCCGAAGTTCCACCGTTGGAAGCCAAAACACTAAGAAGTCCACCACGATCCTTTGGGAATCATTACTTCATCATTTGTAATCTTATTCCAAGCATTGTAAGACTTTTAATCATGTTTTCTAATGATCAAAGTTATGAGTTTATGTTCATGTTTGCTATGAGTGGCTAGTTTCTTTATACACTTGCTTAAATGATGTTGATTATTATATGATTAGTTAGTGATTGTGTTAACATGTTTTAATTCAATTTCAAGTTGATTCTAAGATCCAATTGTGCTAAAGTTTCATAGTGACATTTGTTAATCAAGTTTGGCTAATTGGTAACTATCGTTGGGGTCGAAAGAACTTCGTATTATTCAACTAGTCATAATCATTTTGTCTATGGATGATTGTTTTACCCATTATTCTTGATTATACAAAGGAACCAAGGTGTGGTTGTAATAGAAACGCTTTTGATTATCAAATTGGATTAGTTGGAAACATCTAAATGGTCGTAAGATTAGTTGTGGAAAATTAATTGTAGCCTTTTGTCTATGATCGGTACCTTTTGTATTGACCATTTCTTAAGCAATTTGATGAACAAGTGGATGTTTTGTGTTTAAGTTTATGAAAGTAGACTTATGAAACTTGAATTGATCTTGAATTGATTGGTTAAACTTAAAGCTTGTTTTATGAACTAAAATCTTGACTTAAGGTTTAACTTGTAAGAACAATAGATTAGTTTTCAACTAATTATCACAACCAACATGTTAAGTAGTTAATACAATCACATTAATCTATGATATGATACTAGTTTAAGCAAGTGTAGTTTTTAATCATCTGAATTTCATTATATCTATTTGCTTTGTTATATGTTTTGATCGACTCAGTTAATTCAAACTTGTGCTCGATTCACTCAAATCCCGCGAACGATCCCGACTTACCTTCATAATCTTGCTATAACGGACGAGTATACTTGCTCGTATGTGTTATTGGTAAAATTGGTAATTCACCTTTATAAATTTAAAACTTGCACCTACCGGCACATCAAGATCGACATGGCAATTTATACTGCTGCTTCCAAGAGTTATCATTGCTTTGACCTGAAATGGTTCGCACCGAAGAACTTAAGATTGAAAGGTATACTGATGGATTGCCTTTGGCTACTCGAAATGATGTCATCGCTGCCAAGCCAGTTAATTTGCATGAGGCAATTGTTGTGGCTCAGCGTTTGATGGACTCTTATGTGCTAGAAGTAGGAGACAAGAGTAAGAATGATAGGAGTGATAAGAGGAAGAGGAATGAAGTTGTTAAAGGGAATGGCAACAAACGGCACGAGACAACCAGAGTGTTCGCCATCGGAAATGGAGGTAGGAAAGATTACGAAGGTAGTAAGCCTGTGTGTGGTCGTTGTAACCGACACCACCATGGACTGTGCCCGAATGTGTGTAGGAAGTGCTCTAAGGTAGGACATTTGGCCAAAGACCGAGGTCCCGACCACTTGTCTGCACTCAAACGAGACAAGGAGGCATCGAAGGCCACCACCACTGCTTTGGATGTGGAAAGAAGGGACACTTTAAGAATGAGTGTCGAGAGCCGTGGATGAGAGGAAATCGAAGAATGTAGGAGGATTTTCAACCGAGGTGTAGGAGGTAATGGCATAAACCCCGTGAAGCGTGAGGTTGTGGAAAACCGGGAAACCATAGTGCTAGGAATCGGCAAAGAGACATGGGAACAAATAGTGTTTACACTATTGGGAAGGAACTGGCGAGGACCCTAACGAGTTACTGCACGCGTTCTTCTCAATAATCGCTATGCTTCCATCTTGTTTGATCTTGGTGCGGATATGAGTTTCGTATCCACCAATTTTATGCCATTACTAGGAATCTCCCAAACACCTCTAGGGTTTAGTTACGACGTGGAATTAGCTAATGGGAATAGAGAAGATAGACACCGTAGTCCGAGGTTGTAGCTTAAGTTTCCTAGACCGCCCGCTTAGTATAGACCTATTGTCAGTTACCTTAGGAAGTTTTGACATCATTATCGGAATGGATTGGTTGTCGAAGAACGGCACACATCATCCGTGATGAGAAGATTGTGCGTTTACCGTATGGCAAAAGTTACGAGCATACAAGGAGATCGAGCAACCGTGGAAGTCCTTCCCGGTTGAGCATCATCTCTTGTATTAAGGCCCGTAGTACATCGACAGAGGAGGTTGTCTTTTCTTGGCTCAATTTACGATAAGAAAAGTGAGGAGAAGAGTGAAAGAAACCTTAACGATGTACCCGTCGTTAGAGAATTTCCGGATGTGTTTCCGACGACCGCCAGGATTCCACCGTCCGACAAGTGGAATTCCAAATAGAGTTGATACCCGGTGCGACAACCGTGGCCCGCACCTTATCGATCGGCTCCAAGAGAATTGGAGGAACTGTCTAAATAGTTGGCGAATTGTCGGGAAGGATTCATTCGACCAAGTTAAATCGCAGTGGGGAGACCGGTGTTGTTTGCGAAGAAGAAGGATGGATCGTTTCGGATGTGTATTGATTATAGGAATTGAATAAGTTAATAGTGAAGAACCGATATTCGCTACCTAGAATAGATGATCTATTCTACCAACTCCAAGGAGCTAGTGTCTTTTCTAAGATCGACGACGATCCGGTTATCACCACTTAGAGTTCGAGAGGAGGATATCCCTAAGACTGCGTTTAGGACTCGTTATGGACACTATGAATTCCATGTGATGTCGCTTGGTTTGACCAACGCGCCAATGATTTTCATGGATCTCATGAACCGAGTGTGTAAGCCATACCGGATAAGTTTGTGATAGTATTCATAGGCGACATCTTGATATACTCTAAGAGTAGTGAGGAGCACGAAGAGCATTTGAGGCTCATTTTAGGATTCTTTGAGAGAGGAGAAGTCAGATGCCAAATTCTCTAAGTGTGAATTTTGGATTCCGTCCGTGCAATTCTTAGGTCATGTGATAGATAGTCGAGGTGTTCATGTTGACCTGACTAAGATTAAGGCCATTAAGGAATGGGCGACTCTAAGAACCCATCGAAATTTGACAGTTTCTAGGGTTAGCAGGCTACTATAGGAGATTCATTGAGGGTTTTTCTAAGATAGCTAAGTCACGACCAAACTAACACGTATGATGTTAAGTATGAATGGGGAGAAAAGGAAGAAGAAGCATTCCAACTTCGAAGGAGAAGTTGTGTAGTGTGCCCATTCTAGCTTTGCACAAGAAAGCGAAGATTTTGTCGATATCGCGACGCTTCGCATAAAGGCTTAGGTCTTTGTTTTGATGCAACGTGAGAAGATGATTGCTTATGCATCCCGACCACTTAAGAAGCATGATAAAACTACACCACCCATGACCTTGAGTTAGGTCTTGTAGTGTTTTCTCTTAGGATCCGAGACATTATCATATGGAACCAAGTGTGTAGTATTTACCGACCATAAGAGTTTGAAGCATATCTTAGATCGGAAGGAGCGAACATGAGACAACGTCGTTGGTTGGAATTGCTTAGTGCTTACGATTGTGAGATTCGTTATCATCCGATAAGGCTAATGTTGTGGGCGATGCACTTAGTCGTAAGGAG